>CAUJNA010003556.1:466400-503900 GCA_963377175.1 Effrenium voratum
GGGGGGGGGGGCTGGGGGAGGGGAGGTGGGAGGGGGGGGTAAGCGGCACGCACACGAAGACACACGTCACTGCACACAGGTTGATGCATGGCCAATGTTGGTTGATGCTGGCAAAAAGTGTCTGGAGAGCCACCATGTCCATCCCAAACATGAATGTGCTAGAAGAGCCTACTTCACGAGGGGAGCACGCAAACGACCCGCTTGCTTCATGACTCAATGTATGGACAAATGGTGGCGATCATTGCAAGGTCAAAATTTACCAACTCAGCTTCACTCGAGTTTCTGCTCACGCATAGCTTCGTTTGGAGGCAGTTAGGCAACAGCTTCAGATTCCGATTCCGGCTTCTGCCGTGAGGCCGCTTGTGGATTCGGAGCTTGGAGAAACTGAGCTGCAGCTATGCAACAAACATGGGGTGCTTGACCATTTCTGCATACAATGCTGTCCTAATTTTCTCCCCTTCACTGCCAAGCATGGGCCTTTTTAATGACAAATTGCAGAAAAGCCGGGGGAAAACACGCGCGACTTAGCTTTCGCCTCCAGGCTTTTTGACAGCCTGGGACCTATCTGGAGCCCCGTTTTCCGGCGACTCCCTTTTGTCGAAAATGCTGCTGAGGGTGTGGTGTCCCTTTGAGGTGTCCTTTTGAGTGTTTGACACAAAAGTAAAAGAGCAAAGAAAAGAGATGCTGAGGGTGTGGATGGTGATGCTGGGAAGGTAGAGAAATGCTGGCAAGGTGTTGTGCATTTCGGCCTTTCTCATCTAAGTGGAATCTGTATGGTGGACACTTAGGGCCTATTTTGCAACCTCCTGTTTCAGGGTGTTGGGATTTTAGGGGTTTGAGCCTTGCGAAGTAGTCTCTGCGTGTCTATGCCGCGTGGTACTGTCCCACCCCCCCCATTTGTTTCCGAAGAATGAGCAATTCGGCAAGTGACTCTTCTGTCTTGTTTGAGGTGGCTTCCGGGTCAAAAAAGCCGCTTGATAAAACAGCCCAAGTTTCTGGATGTTTATGGAACTATTCAGTGATGCAACAAGAACCGGATCTTTGCCCAAGAAGAGTGGCGGTGCACTGCACCACTGCACGCGAGCCCGCCCTTCAAAACTCTAAACACATATCAAATGGCAGGGGTAGACGCTCAAACATGTCTTCCATAGATGCATAATACACCTTGAACGTCCAAAAAGTCATTAGAAGCCCTCGGTTTTTTGAGACCTCCCCACCAAATTTACAAAGGAGACCCCCTGCCTGAACCAGAGCACCACAGCCATCATGCCGACCTGTAGGGCCGGAGCAGAAACCATCATGATAGGAATCAAGGCGGTGACGAGGTTGACGATGCACAAGAGAAGTCCAAAGTAGAATCTCTGCGGAAGAAAGCGACCAAACAAGAAGGACCAAGCATCGAAGTGTTGCAAACCCGCTTGAGACTTCAACCAAATGGGGTACTGCCATGTACAAAAGGCTACGGCGGCAAGAGTGGCAGAAGGGTAAACCAGCACTCCGGCAACTGACATGGCCACCATGACAGTATGCTCCTCGCTAGTCCAGCAGGTCACATCTGGCCGCGCCCGCACGGTGTTCAAGCCGTTGGGATTCCCGCGACACTGGAGCGGCTGGAGGACGATCAGCGTCAAGGAAGTCAGCAACGCCACCAGGAGCATGCCATGGAGGGCGAAGTACTCGTTGAAGGAAGGCATCGGCATCCGGAAAATCCATCTGAAAAGAGGCCAAAAGAGAATCGTCGCCACAAAGAAGACTGGGTAGATGAGCAGCTGGACGCTGTACTCCATAACTGCAGATTCCGTGCTGAAAAAGCAGGAAAGGTGGAACCGTTCGAGGTTCAGGGAGAAGACTGAGAGAATCTCCAAGAGCGTCTTTGCGGGTTCTGTCAGGTTCAAGGAGAATTGGGCGATGGCCTCCACGGACTGCATGCAAACCACCACCTGGCCGAAGATGACGCCCAGCACGGCCACCGTGAGCGCGGCTCTCCGGATTGTCTTGCCAATCCTCGGTTGCGTTCTGCTCCCCTACCAAAAGTTTTAGCTTTTCGTGGTTCAATGGAAAACCCATTCAAAAAGTTGAAGTCCTAACGGCCCTTGGCAAAATGCAGCCAAGACTCCACTTGGTGGCCTTCAGACCGGCTCCCATCATGGCCAGCAGCAGAAGCCAGGTCCCAACCGCCCAAGGCTCGCACTCCGCGCAGCTTCCATCAGCGCTCGCCTGTCTTCCCGCGCTGCAACTGCCGCACCCCCGCCGAACGCGGCCAGGCGCGCAGGTCCCTGGTGGCCCTTTGGGACAGTGCTGCTGGTCCTTACAAAGGAACACCGAAAAGCCGCCGTCGTGAAGCTCAGCGTACATACCTGCCAGCTGCTTGGGCGAAGTGTAGCCACCAGCGCACTCCAGCCCCTTGGGGCATATTCGGCACGTCGTGATATTGTGCAGGTACAAACCCGGAGAGCACTCGCAATCCTCACTGCGTGTGGCGCCGCGGATCAGAGTGGTGGTCCCCTCCGCACACTGGACACATGAGGACTGGCCGAACCCGTCTTGAAATGCACCCTGCGGGCACACCTCGCACACAACGGCGCCAAGGTTGGCAGAGAAGGTCCCTGGCGGACACTGCGTGCACTCGCGGCTGCCCACAGAGGGTTGGCTGAGCCCCGGCGAGCAGGGCCGGCACTCTGCGGTGCTGCCAAGCTCATCCCAGATGCCAAAAGAGTGCGTGCCTGGCAAGCAGGTACGACAGACCGAGTCTTCCGAGCGGTTGCTTTGGAAGGTCTTGGTGGACAGGTCGAACAGCCCCTGGCCGGCAAAGCAGGTGGACTTGGAGGGAATCCAGTGGCGCCACCTGTCCCGGGTGTTGCGCAGCCAACTGCAGGCCACCTCCTCAGCATCGGGGTAAAAGCCCTCAGAGGTCTCAACGGACTCCAGCTGGAATTTCTCAGCCTCGTCCACCGTCCACCAAGACTTTTGCAGCATTTCCCGAACATCAGGAAGCCAGCGTTCCAGGTCCCGTGCGACCAGCTTGCTATATGGCCATGCTGGCTCTTCGTTGATCCTGAGGCCTTGCTCGTACACCTCTTTGCTGAACGAGGGAAATTGCACTAGGACCGGCTTCAAGTTCAAGTAGTCAGCTGCCGGAGTCTGGTGGTTCCAAATCACGGGCGTCTCATTCAACCGTGTGCGAAACTGAGTGTTGCTTGCAAAGCTGATGGCCCAGGGCAAGCGCCAGGCAGCGGCCTTCTGCATGTACTCCAGGAACACATTGCCCCTACGGTTTTCAATCAGCACCGGGATGCACATCTGCGGGCTGCCACGGCAGGCGGGCGCCAGCCACCAATAGCCCTCAGAGCATCTGGGAAACTGCATTTGTTCACCCTGAGCAATGCCATCCATGTCACCGGAGATGCCGATGTACTTCTCAACCCAGTTGGAGATTCGAATTGAAGTACCAACCCAAAGACCTTCCCACTCACTGCATTCAAGCAGCTCCTCGTTCTTGAGCTCGTAGATGCTCGCAAAGAATTTCTTGGGGACGTAAAAGGACTGGTTTGCATAGTAATAGGTACGATAAAAGTCCAGGGAGATTGCGTCTTCCTCCCAAGCCTGCGTGAAGACTCTTTGAGTTATCCGCGGGCCTCCCATCCTCATGAAGCCAAGATCCCCCAAGTTCTCAATGAAACCCCCCAGCTGACTGGCTTGAATTTCATTGTAGAAATTGAGTTCATCCAACCGGCCTTCCACGAGATGCGCGCCAAGAGAGACATGGAGCTGATTCGGATGCCTGCCACATTGGGAGAGACTCTCGGGCGCAAGCTCGGTCAGGTTCTCGCTGCAGCCAGCAAGCGCTAAGAAGGTGCGGTTGTGGCGGTTTCTGAAAGGACGCGGCTCAATATGCACCTCCGCAAGAATGCCGAACATCTCCTCCACCATAATCTTGATGATCCATTCTGAAACCTGATTGGTGGACTCGGTTCCAATGTCCCAGATTTTTAGAGGGGTAGTCCCACTTTCGGTGATCATTGGCGCACGCTGGCTCTGAGGAATGGCATCTGGCAGGCAATCAACAGCCGCACCAGTGGAAAAACACCAAAGGCACAGAAGACTCTGCAGTCCATGGCTCGGATTGCTTCGCATTGTTCAAGGTGTGTTGATTCATTGATTTGCTGTGGTTCGTGGGGCTACACCCATTGCGTGTACGTGAGAAAAGACTGCAAATACACCTCCACTTGTTGAGGTGGAATCACGAGCCAACGTGTCGCAAGATCAGAGTTGGACCCGAGTTGGAGCTCAAACTAAATCAGTGGCCCTGAAACCAAGGACCGCGGTGTCGACCCCCTCTCTGTGGACGAGATTTCTCGCACTGGAATAAGCTTCCGCCCCACGACCCCCTGTTTCCCGGGGAACCGAGAACGAAACGCCGCGTGGGAGCTCCCGGGAGGTCTTGCAACAGTTGAAACTCGGGTGCCATTTTTTTTCAGGCAAGGAAAGCCCCTACTGACAGAAAGGCCTTGCAGGGCAAGCACTTTCATTCCGAAATGGGTCATTGCCCATTGCTAACCTGAACTCTGTGACTTCAATAGGTGGAGTTGACACCCCCCGAGCCAAAAGACCCACTTCTCTCGCAGCTTTGCCCTCAGCCCCGCGCTCACCGGATCCGGCAGAAATCGGTGGATCGATCCACCCTCGCAGGCCCGGCGCTCATACACGATCTCGCGGGAGTCGCGCTGAGCCTGGCGAGTGAGCAGAAATTTCGTCCTGTTGAGACCCTAGAAAACCTGGGAGGGCGGGGGGGGGGGGGCCAACATGCGTGCTTTCTTGGGCTACATGATATGCACGCACAAATCAAGGAATGGATCTAAACTCACTGTTTGCTCTCTTTTGTCAGCCACAAGTCAAAACAGCTGGAATATGGTCAGAAACAGAAAGGCTCGTTCTTTGCTGCCGCCCATTAGAGGCGGTTCCAGCAGCAGAGAGCCCAACGTGCCACCTCTTCGTCAAAATGGGCATGAAATCGATGTACCTTTTGAAACACACCGGGCAGCCTGTCAGCTTCAACAACCGCTTTGGGGAATATGTCGCTGTGTCCCCAAGGCCCCAAGTTGTGTGCATGTGCCTTTTTATGCGCTATCGGCAGCTAAACCCAAAGGCTCGTCCGTGCCAATGCAGAGCAAATTTGGCTTGTGCCTGCTCCATTTTCGGAAACATGCCAAGGTTCAGGTTCACTTGCCGTGCGAATCAATGCTTACTCGGGACTCTTGGGACTTTTGGCTCAGAGACCTCAAACATGACGCCAGACTCATAGGCATGTCCAAGTGCTTCAAGTGCCAACCACACAACTCACAAGCGCTCTGGCCTTCCTTCCTTGCGGAGGTTTCTTCGTCTCAAGGCCGGAGTCTTTTCTGGGCTTGGGTTCGCGGATCTTTGGGTTGGAGCTCAGGTCCTGGAACCACAGAGTGATCGGGCTTGGGGCCTTGGGGTGGACTCCGGCCATAGAACTATAGACGGTTTTCGGTAGTCTATTTTAGTAGGGGAACCGAATCTCCCCCCAAAAAAGAAACGGCAAAAGTTGGAATATTGGGGGGACCTAGATAAACTCCCAAATGGGAAACAAGGGAACCCCGACCTTCATGTACACGATAAGCCTGTCAATCCCTCTCCTGGTGGAAGAAGGCCAGCAAACAGAGGATCTTCTGTGGCGCGGCCTGAAGAATCCCACGCAAAACGCAAGCTAGGCACAATATGAATCTTCTCAACCCCTCTCTCTCAGTAGTTCAGCTCCTCTGCTTCACTGGCCCCTTGGAAGACATCAGCATGAGCCTTGAAGCTTCAACCCAGCGCCCCGTTCAGCCAGAAGGTCACAAGATGCCTTGGCCGAGGAGAGGTAGAGCTTTTGGAGGTCCGCAAAGCCGTTCACGTTGAGCCTAGGAGCAAGGGAAGTGGGGACGAGCAGAGCAAAAAAGAAAGAACGAGAAATGAAAAAGAAAACTAGAAAATGGGTGGCCCGAAAACATTTCTTTGGCACACATCTTTTGGGCGGGCAACGCAGCTGTCTGACATTCAAGTGCACGCAAACACAAAAAGGCAGTCTTGCACCTTGCGCCTCGCGCCTTCCTTGTACCTCGCACCTCGCACCTCGGACCTTGCACCTTGCGCCTCGCGCACCGCGCACCTTGTACCTTGCACCTTGAGCAGGGCACCTTTGCGTCTTGCAGCTTGCGCGCCTTGCGCCTTGCACGGTGTACCTGGCTCCGAGCCCCCGTGCGCTTTGCGCCTTGCACAACTGCGCCCTGCACCTCGTGCCTTCCTTGGACCGTTCACTAAGCTCTGCGCACAAGCTGCTGCCCCAAAGTTGCCATGCAAAAATTTGGCCGTAAACGTGTTTATGTGCGTCCTTCAATATGATAATGCTTCAACGCTGGTAATTGTTGAGTCGTGGCTGCAAAAGTTGCGCGCAAGTTTCTCTGCTCAAGTTCCGCGAAAAAATTAATCAGCGCATGTTGTTTGCTGCGCAAGTGCCCTGTGCAAGCGCTCTACGAAGAGTATTAATCTCAGATGCCCAGTGTATTCCATGGGAAAAAAAGAATCGGCATCCTTTGTCGGTTGGTTGACTGCAAAGGGGAACCCTTCCCCAAAAAAAGGTTGAAAAAAAGGAAGCAACCAATTGGGGCAACTGGGTACTTGTGTTGCAACATAGACCCTCGGCCCTCGGCGTCCACCCGACTGAGCCTCCCACAGGGCCACGTTGGCCAGCAGGCAGTAGACCTCCCGCGCTGGCAGGCGCAACACCTGCGGGGCTTCGGAACATCGCGCGCAACCACTTTGGAACCAACAGGTTCCTGTTGGATTACCCCCTCTCCCACTAACGTGGCACCAGGGGGTTCCCTCCAAGAGGAAACTCCCAACATGGCACCTGACAGGGTCCTTCCAAGAGGAAACTGATCTTCAGGTGCCCTCCCTTAGGCGTGGTGGGAGGAAGGGTAGGACCTGCTCAATGCTTGGAGGGGTAGCTTTTGATCGTGGCCTTGGAAATAAAGGTCTCGAGTCTGGTGGCAGACTCCGACACGAGGAGTCACCCGGGAACCATGCAGAAAGTTCCCGCCAGACGCGTGGCACCGTTCTTTTTTGCGAAGGCCCTGAATGCGTTCCTGCCATCTGGCCCATGGGCCCCGCTGACGAAAATGTCCCATATTTACCCAGGGAATGTGTTTTTCTTTTCACAAACAGGAAACCAAAGCACCGTCAGAGGTGTCAACCAGTTTCTCAGCACTAGCGCTTTACTCGAGTCTTAGCTTCGGCAGGCCGAAACCAAGATGCTAAACAAAGGCTCGAATTGCTCTTCGGAGTTAAGTGGGTGAAGATTTCACCACCAGGAATTGGACCGCAGGGTTTAAAGTCTACTTTTCCATTTAGGGCAACCCATGTTGGGATTACCCTACTTTTCACCCATTTCATTGCCCGTGAAGGAGATTAATCTTGCGAGCTTCCCATCCAGAGAGAGCTGGTGACGCGATCCGGATCGCAACCCGCGAGTTCGATCCTGGCGAACTCGGATTCTGACAGAGAAACAACCGGCCACCCGCAAGGCCCACAGCTCTTCTTGATGACTCCAGCGGCCAAACCCGCAAGGCCCCCCCGCTCCGAAGCGCCCGAGACCGGACCTGATTTGCTTTTTGGCCTCTCTGTACTATCCCAAACAAAACCAGTCGCAGAGCCGCCGAATCAAACCTGCTGCCCCCAATTGCGCCCAACGTAAGCCAAGCCTTGGTGGCCACCTCAGGCTCTGGCTCTGGACCTCCGTCAGTTGAAGGCTGGTGAGTTGAAGGAAAACCCGTGAGTTTAGCACTTGGAGGGACAAAGACCTGTGGGCTTGAACTTTCGGTACATTTCGGGTGGACATCAGAACATGAAATGTTTTAATCTCATAGGGACCATAGGGTCCCGAGTTTGGAGCGCCCCAGGCACTCAGGACTTCCCATGAAAAGAATCCGCAAATCGGCGGCCTCACACCTGGCCACTGTTTTTCCATGAACCCCCTTTTGGGGGGAGCAGCTTCGCCGCTGGGACAAGCATGTGCCCTCAAGTCTGTGGATTGGACCAGGCTAAGCCGCTAAGCCTATGAGCACTTTATCTGAACTGCGTCTCATGTACATATCCGCCAACATCTTCCGGCATGTCGGACACCGCAGAGAGGATAGAGGTTAACTCCTGCCCCCTGCAGGGAGCCAGTGTGGACAAACAGGGGTTGATCTTTGCCTCTTTTGCAAATGAGTGGCATGGTGAAACAGCTGGATATACAACATCTGCTTGAAACAGCAGTGGTTTTCTATTGGCTTTTGACACCACGACCCACAAAGAAGTTGTACAGCCAGTTGCGCATCAATTGTACAGCGACTACATCCTTTTGAACATTGCAGGATAATGTTTACAACATTATTCTGAGGAGGCGTGTTAAGATACATGCATCCACAATACATCATGATTGCTGCCATGCACCATCAAGGCCTTGAGCCTTCACTGTACATCAGTAGCTGATACTACCCTGAGGAGAACAACAGCGCTTCACTCAAACAAAGGTTCATCGCTTTGAGTCAACAGGCTTACAGTAGCTCCAAGTTTAACAATATAATTAGAGACAATACGCATATATACATATAAATGTATGGAGTATCGTGGAATACAGTGCTACCAGAAACGTTCAGAGGCTCCATCTAATGAAAACCGCACAGACATGAGAGCAAACCTCCCTGCGCTAAAGTGGTCGACACCCCAAGCATCACCAGTGTTGGACACACTCTTCCACTGACTAAAGTAGATACCGCAAGCAAAGGCTGTCGACACCTCCAGCATCATCAGTGTTTGAGTAAAGGACATGCTCACAAGCTAAACTGATCGACACCTCCAGCATGACCACTGCTTAAGCAAACAATTTCTTAAGCGAACAAACAAAAGAGCTCGACACCCCAGCATCGTCAGTGCTTTAGTAAAGGAAATGCTCTTCCGCTTAACAAAAGCAGATGTCGCTCTCGTCCCACAAGCTAAAGTGGTCGACGCCCCGAGCAGCACCACGGCTGATTGAAGGACATGCTTCTCCGCATGTCACAAGTAGATGTCGCTGTCGCCACAAGCTGAAATGGTCGACACCCCAAGCATCTCCAGTGCTTATCTAAAGGAAATGCTGTTTCCGCTTGCAAAGACAGTGCTCGACACTGCAGCCCGCAGCATCACCAGCCCGCAGCGTCACAAGGGTTCCAGTGTTTTAGCAAAGGAAATGCTTGTCCGCACGAAAAGTAGATGCTCGACACCCGCGGCATCACCAATGTCGCGACAGTCCATAAGCTAAAGTGGTCGACACCCCCAGAAGCAGCGCTAGAGCTGCAAAGGGAATACTTTTCCGCGAACTAAAAGTAGAGATGTCGCGGATTCGAACCTCGACTTGTCGCGCGGCATCAAAGTTCATTACGCGAATGAGGAAAAGTGCCGCTCGACGTGACTCGGTCTGCTTTGGACGGTCTTGTTGACTAAAGCCAACGCCCCCAGCATCACCACTGTTTTAGTAAAGGAAATGCTTCTCGGCTAAGGTACACATCGCTCTGGTCCACAGATTAAAATGGTCGAAATCAGCAAACTTGCGCCTTTTTTCAGCCCGGAAGAGGCAAGTGGATCGACTGGGCCGGAAGTCGACGGGTGGAACCGTTAGAGGAAATCTGAAACTTGAGTTGACTGCCGGCATGCAAAGGAAGATATGAGGCGGGCTGCTGATGAGAGTTTTGACCATCGACCTCTTCGTTTTTCATGAACTCGCAGGGCTACCCGAAAGCTCACGTGGCAGCGCCCGCCTTCTTCTGCTGGTGCTTCTGCCTCACGGACGCGTGCATGAGATCTTGTGGTGAAAACTAGCACTGCCACATGCACGCAACTACAGCGGGGCCCCCTGCCCGAACCATGCGCTTGGTTGGTTCTGTTGACCACAAGCCATGGGCCACTCAGAAACACACAGACACACAAACACAAATACACTTAAACTCCTGATTGTGCACATGTCCAGGCATCCATTCCGAGAACATCACCTCATTGGCTGGTTCACTTGCCAGAAACCGGAGAAGGTCCAAGCCCGTCACCAATAGCAAGCTCCCGCTTGCGACCATGGACGACCCATTTGGCTGTGGGTCAAAACCAAGGGTACCACTTTGGGGTAGGTGCACCACCCATTTTAGTCTATTTTAGTGGGGATTGGAATGTTCACTGGGGGTACGAGCTGTTGACCCATGGCCATTTGAGTGCAAGCTTTCTCTTGGCCACTCCAAGGACCTTCCAATGTGAACCCAGTTCATTGACCCCGAAGGCCTCCAGTTCAAACTGTGACGAGTTGGACTCCCCAGTTGGGAAGGCGAATCCATGTCCCCTTCTTTCGTTTCTCTTTTTTGTTTCCTGAGGCATGGGGTACAATCCAGGCACATCAAATCATGCAATGGGTCGAACTGAGATGAAGCACCATAGCAATTCTCCCCCCCCCCTGCGAGTTGCAACTCGCATGACTTGCAGACTTGAGATTGAAGACCTTGGCTTTCATATGGGCCTGACTCGGCCTGACCATTGGGAAACAAGCCAATGCTAAACACAGAATTATCGAGCCGGGTGTGGCTCAAAATTAAAGAGCCAGGGTTACGCAGGTTTTAGTCTTTGGTTCCATTTAATTATCAAGGTAGCATTTTGATACAATTGTTTGAGCTACAGCCAGCCAACAACCTGACACCAATGCCTCCCCACAATCTCCGCGACACCAAGCGCGGAGACCCTACGCGCCTCCCGCGCACGCCGCAGCTTTGCAACCTGCTGTTGACAAGAGCAAGACCGCGGCTTCTTGTCGCAGTGCAAGAGCATGAAACGGTATTAAGTGTGAGGGGGTGATGCAACCCAAAATTGTGTCCAAGCAGAATGACCGCACATCTCAAGCCAAATGTGGCTCACCAGGATTCACTCGCATTTCTCCAATTGTTGCCAGTTGATAAGGTATGATCAACTTGCGTGGCATAAATACTCTGCCCGTAAGATGGCTCAAAAAAACGGTTTGTGCCATCTACTGTGGAACCAATAAGGGATTTACACTTCGGGCGTCGGGGCCAGACAATTGGGGGTCAAAAGGGATGCAAAATAGATGGCATATTTTTTTAGCGCCCTAAGATGCACAGGTTGCATAACTTATGGCACAATTCAGTGCATCGACTCACGCTCGCTCACTGGCTCGCTCGCTTGCTCACTTGCTTGCTCACTCATGCGCTCGCCCACTCACTCACTCACTCACTCACTCACCCACCCACCCACCCACCCACGCACGCACTCACTCACTCACTCACTCACTCACTCACTCACTCCCTCCCTCACTCACTCACTCACTCACTCACGCACTCACTGCCTCACTAACTCACGCACTCACGCACTCACGCACTCACGTCACGCACTCACGCACTCACGCACTCACGCACTCACGCACTCACGCACTCACTCACGCACTCACGCACCCACGCACTCACGCACTCACGCACTCACGCACTCACGCACTCACGCACTCACGCACTCACGCACTCACGCACTCACGCACTCACGCACTCACGCACTCACGCACTCACGCACTCACGCACGCACGCACGCACGCACGCACGCACGCACTCACGCACGCACTCACGCACTCACGCACTCACGCACTCACGCACTCACGCACTCACGCACTCACGCACTCACTCACTCACTCACTCGCTCGCTCACTCACTCACTCACTCACGCACGCACGCACGCACGCACGCACGCACGCACTCACTCACCCCCCCCCGCTTTTTTGAGCTAATAGATGGCACAATTCGCCGGATAATTGAAGAATTGTGCCAACAGAACGGTGGACTCTTTTTTTGCTTTCGTGCGATCTACCTAAAAATATACGTCGTAATTGTGCCATCTATTTGGCTGTAGAGGTGGCCATTCTTCAGGCAAACTCAAAGAAAACTGGGGGAGCGGTAAGATGGAAAGGGTATACAAGTTCCTATCAAGCACAGCCAACTGGCCAGGATGCCAGTTCTGAAATCAGCAAGCCATCAAAGAAACAATAGCCATGCAATAAAACATATGATGCGCAAAGCTCGAGCAACATATGTGAATACCATCAAGCATAACATCTCCTCGCACCACCCACAATTCCCAGGCTGCGCCGCGTAAAATGACAAACACATGGGGAGATCCAACAGATCCAACACGAGTCTATCACCATGCTGAGTCAGGAGAATCCAGGCTCGACAGTTTCTACTGCACATGCCCAGCCTTTGGCTGTGGCGGCATGGGCAGCTTGCCAGCATTCCTCGACTCGTCCTTGGGTCAAACCAAAGTGGCCGAAGCGACTCACCCGAATCAGCAACTATCACTCGGTTGCTTTCTGCTCCCCTGCTAAAAGTTTAACTTTTAGTGGTTTAATGGAAAACCCACTAGTTGGCAAAAAGTTAAAGTCCTAACATCCAAGCAAAATGCACCAAAGATCAGGACCTGCGAGCCAATGGGGAATGTTCTTGGGGACCTGGCTTGCGGGCTCAGGGTTTAGGTTCTATGCTTTGGTGCTGGATTTGGGGGGGTTCAGGGTTCCGGGTTCTAGGCATTTGAACTTGACCCGCTGCTCGGCTTTCGGATTTTCAGGGTTTCAAGACGTTCCGATTTCTTCCTGCGATCCTTGAAGGCAAAGGTCCATTGGTAAAAAAAAGGCCGCCAAAAAAGGCAAGTGTAGCTTCAGACTCCATGTGCCAGCTGTTTGCAACCAGCCAATGACTTTGCAACAAGCAATGAGGCGCTGGGATCCCGGTTCATTCTCCGCTGGATTTCTGGGATGGGCATGAAGCACGGCACATGATTTGCTGGGGCAGCCGCCAGGCCCGCCGTATGGGAAATCGGAGCGCAGAAACACGAGCCAAGGCCAGGAACATCACGAAAGAGCTGGCTTGAAGAGCAAGTTCGGCAGGCTGAATAGTACCTGTTTATTGAACAGCTACGTCGAACCAAATTGGCGAATCACAGGGTGCGATATTGGAGGGCAACCCTGGTGACATTGCTCAAAGAGCTGTAATATTGAGTCTAGATATGGGTATGTATTCTGCTGAGGGTACCTTGTCTACGGTTCTTTTGGAAGGAAAACCAAAAGGAAAGAACCCTTTTTAGTGGTTTTCCCCATGTTTAAGACACACCCACATGATTCAACAGGTGGGGCAAACCAAATTTGCTTGCGACCGCGGCCGCAGCATTCTTTTTTAGCTCAGGCCCCCGGGCGGCTAGCTCTGCTGCTGCCAGGAGCATCGAAGGCACCTGGGTGCGCTCCACGCATGGCAGTGGTGGTCAAAACCCATGGCAGCGTTTTGGGGTTGGTGAATTCGCCACCCATTTCAGAACCGATTTTCGTTGCATTGAATCGGATGTTCACTGGCATGGCCCCAGAGTGAAAACAGTCAGAGGTCGCCTTCACTTGTGACCTCCCCCGGATGGAGATTCCTCTGGCTCTGCTGGATGCCATCGGATTTCGGTAGGGGAAGTACCGATTCATTTCGAGGCAAACGTGGAATCTCCCCAACCTCGCAGGTCAGCTTTCCGAAAACTCAAAGCAACTACCAACTACCATGTAAGCTTGAGGGAGCATATGGCCTAGCCTGTGCTCGGTGTTTACGGTGCTGGCCACGCTGCCTTTCCGCTCTCATTGCTTCGAAGATGGCGCAAGGCTAGACGTTTGGTCTAAGTCTACCATGGAAGATAAAAGAAACCACACCAATTGTGTACCCTGTTCCCTTAAGCATTTAGATTGGCCAAAGTCCAAGCTTAAACCTACGATCTACCCTCACTCTGACATGGCACCTGGAAGGCGCCTCGAAGATCAGTTTCATCTTGGAGGGACCCCCTGTTAGGTGCCATGTCAGTGGGAGAGAGGGTACATCTTAAACATAATCATTCATCATTTGTTTGGTAAAGGGCAAAAAGGTAAAATTGTTGTAGAGTGTACCCATCGGTTGCCCCTTCAGATCCTCCCAGCCTCCCCGCTCCCAACCTATCTCCGATCTTGGGTTGCGGCGAGAGACTCGAAGGGGTCACAGCCTTGGAAGGGAGTGAGGACCTGCTTTCAGGCAACCCTCCGATTGGTGGTTTGGACTGGGACTTGGATTTGAACCCCTGGCTTTTGTAAACTCTGCCAAAAATCAGGTTACCCTTGATTGGGGGTTTGGATTGGTGGTTTGGGGATTTGAACCCTTCTTGTCGATGGTAGAAGGGAAACCACTCCTTAACCACCAATCCACCAATCCAAACGACCAATCACAGGGGAGCTGATGCTCGGGGACGGACTTGCGCCTAAATGTCCTTTTGCACCGGTCGGATTCGAACTGACACCAAAAACACATGTCTATGTTCAACTCATCTGAACGAGAAGTGCACCCGTACATTTGCACAATCTCATGGAAGCCAACGATGTTGGAGGCTTCACCCATTAGCGCCACATGCAAACGAGGGTTCCAAAGAATTGGAAAGGAAGCTAGTATGCAACCGAGCCAACTAGTTGCAAGGTTTAAACTGGCTTTTTCACTCATGCCTAAGGACAAATGTGTGTGGGTTGGAGATATGTCCCCTTTACGCATCACCAAAATGAGGCCACGATGTGTTGTGGGTTTGTCCTTTGTTCAAACTCCCTTGTAACGGCCTCAAAGGGATCCCTCCAAAAGACCCTTATCTGGCACCAAAAGAAATAGTCTCGAACCTCGTGGATGTTCGGGAAGGACTTGCACATGGACGCTGGTGTTCATAAAATTGTCGGCGCGCTCTCTGGCATATGTAATATGTCACCTGGCTCGTTTTGCGCCACAAGGCGCATTTTGCCATCGCAAGGATTCCAGCGAAATGGCTCCCCAAGTCCCGCAACCCCGGATGCTCCTCTTTGATCAGGGCCGGTTCTGGTTTGTGGCTCTCCCCTTGCCCAAAGTAATAACTTAGAGGTCAACTTGGCAAGGCCTATCTAGATGTTTGTTGCTCAGTCACATGTGAGATCGAGCTTCGGTTTATTTTCGACGTATTGCACGGAACCGCTAGGTTTCTGGATGTATCCAAACTTGTTGGTCGGTCGACTTGCAGCATATGGTAAATCTGCCAAAGGCGCAGTTGATTATCGACAGTCTGCTGGATCCCTTTCCGGCATGCAGTCAATTACATCATCCATCATTTTGGGGCAGCTTCACCTTCTTGCCATGGTTAACCTGCCAAATGACATCACATGCAACACTGAAGCCATGCGTACAATCATTTTCGGATGGTTGTTCCCGTGACCTGGCTGGCATCCAAACAAAGGACTCTTAGCTGATCATTCCAACTCCGCCATCAACCGAATGGTTGAATGCATGTCTTACTCTTTGCTTCCAGTCTCTTGGACACCCATAGTGAAGACCTGCACAACAGAGATGCACAAATTAACTACCTGGACAAAGTGAACATCCCAGAAAGAACTGCCATAGTTTGCGCAAACGTCCCTTGCTAGGATGCCCATGGGTGCCACTCGGTAAAAGCAAAGAATGCTGGAAAATGATGCAGCCTTAGGCTGGTTGCGAATATTAAGTCGGAAAGCATCCAAGATCCTGTGATGAGAAAGTGAGCAAACGGTGGACAGTTAGTGAGTAAGAAGCTATACGGTGAGGAAGATGCAAGGACCAAGTGCAGAGAAGATAAGAAGGCACTCATTACGAATCAAGCAAGGAAATTATGAATCCAGAACAACATGGTGGTACAAGGAAAAGGAGGGCAAATGAGATGATAGAAGATAAAGTGAGGATGAAATGAGGATGAAGTGAGGATAGAGGCCTGGGAAGCTTGGCAAACATCTTGCAAAGCGCCGCCAATCACATTCAGCCGAGCTGCCAAATCGCTCGCCGAAGAGGGCCAACGCCTGTCCGTGCAGAGCTGGCAGAGCGGGTGCTCTGCAACATGTAGCAGTTGGAATCGCTGGCTTGGTAACACTCGGAAATACTAAAGCAGGTTGAGGTACATCTTAGTTGAGGATTGTTCTGGAGAACAATCATATCATTACCCAGAATACATGCTTCCGCATGCCAACGTCCTGCTATGGAACTCCTTGACACTCCTAAACCCACGCCGCAGGCAAATGTGGCACAGTGAGTCAAAATGCACCTTCCCGCGTGGCTCGGGCTAGCGCCGGGGGAGGGGTTATATACCTGAATGAACTCAATACATATACACAAATCCCTGTCACTGCCATGCTTCATAATGATTTCACAGAGGCGATGCAGAAGAAAGCCACGGATCCTGGCATGCCCTAGCTGACGAAACCACACACATCCAAGATTGCTGATCCAGGTGCCACCCCGAGCGCACCAAGAAGGAACCATAGCACAGCCGTTTGCGTAAAACACTAATGTCTGCAACAAGAGCCTTGCGGCCCAGCGCGGTAGCAGAACACGTGGGAAGCACAAAAGACACTGACCTCAATTCACAGTCCTGCAATACATGGGGGTTGATCAATATTCCCTTCGGCCCCCAAATGATGGGCAACTTTTCCCAGGGACAAATCCTTTCAGGGACTTTTTGCAATCCTCCCACCGTTTGATCAACCCCCACATGATTCGGCAAAGGCCAGACCTGTAAATATCTATCACGCACAGCGGATCGATCTGCAGCGCACGTTTGTAGGAACAATGACCGAAAATGAGAGTGCAGCACGGTAGCACATACAACTTTGTGGATGGTGAGAAGATCTCCTATGAAGAGCTGAATCCTGGGGAGGGCGAAAGCAAGGTAAGACACGGTCAAAAGTCAAAGCTTACTCGTTCTTGTGGACCCCTGGTCTGTGTAGGGAGACTTAGTGACCTGTATCTTGATTAACCTTGAACATACTTTGTGGCAGGCCCTTTCCAGGCCAACAAAGGCGCCCCACCTTAAAAGGTACGGATGATAGCAGAAAAGAAGTGCATTGCGGTACACAAAAGGCCAACCTCACAGGACCGATTCCCAACATGGCTCCACTTGCAGTGGTTGCTTCTCAACTTCACCTCCATCCATTGCGCTTTGCACAACCTGTCCTGTCAATTTCACGGAAAGCAGTTGATCAGTGCCGCGGCCGCGACAAAAAAGCGCATGGCTATATTCATTTCGCACAAACAACTTGTATCAACTGGCTCAAGCGTTTGTGACCATCTAAATTGGCAAATGGCAAGTACGACAACACCTTCGAAGTAATATCTATTTTGCTATACTGTGCTTTCCGGTTCATAGCTGGACCCTCCCTTCAAAGCAATATGGAAGAGCATGGAAGTGAACAAGCAAGCCGCCACTTTTTTCGCGTCGCGTATTTTTTTCTCGGGGACCCGGCAGAAGTTAGATCCGACTTTGGGCCCGAGTTGCCCGCCCGCCTCCTTGAGCCGCTTGTACTTGGCAAAGCGCGGCACCTCTGCCAATTCCAACGGGAAGGAAAGCTGTACGGAAGCCCAGACATGGAGGTTCCTAGCTTTGACACATGCTCACAAAGAGGTGTCTGACCTCACGATTCTTGGTATTTTTAAAGCGGCGGCCCATGCACCCGAGCCAGGTGTTTCACTCTAGCAGCACATGCCCTCGCAACCCGAGGTTTCGCATCTCTCTAATCATCACAATGCCCACCTCACTTCTCGAGTGGGCTTGCCCAGAAACCTTCAAACTCGCCATTCACATGAACCTCTGCCAAAGAAAGCATCAGGTCCACCAACTTCTTGCAAGTGAGAATTTCACGGCAAAAACTCGCGGCCAGCCGAACGAAACCCTCCCCTTCTCCGCGCCTCTTTGGGCTCCGTCTTCGCCTCCTTCCCCTCCTTCCCCTCCTTCGCCTCCTTCCCCTCCTTCCCCTCCTTCCCCTCCTTCGCCTCCTTCGCCTCCTTCGCCTCCTTCGGCTCCTTCGGCTCCTTCTCTTCGTCTGCCCTCGGGGCATCCGTCGGAGTCTCCTTCTCGCGACGTGGCTCTCAAACCAAAAAGATCCCTGGCCGCCTGGGAGAATAGTCCCAACCAAAACCTGAAGAGGAACACATGATGGCCAAACAAAGTATATAGTCAAAACTCAAGACCAAGGGCCTTCAGTCAGCTTCCATGAAAATGAGTGGGTGGTAGGAGAAATGCCATACCTCACCCAACTGAAGCAATCAAAAAGGAGCCCCGAAGTGGGGGACCTTCGTCATAGCTCGTTCATCACTTGTTTCGTCCCAGTTGAGCATTTCGCTCGTCCTGTCACAAACCTTCAGAGACGGTTGGCAAAGCTTCTTGCCAGCGGTCGCACCCATCCATGCGTTCCGAATAGCACAAAGGCGGTGCAAGCAACAGGGGAAGCCATCCCCATCAATCCGGAAGGACTTGCCCTTGCTCTCACCACAACAGACCGAGAATTGCATCATAAAGCAGCTTCACAATAGCGGTTTGAGTTGCCCAGAAACTGCTGCTGAGGACCTCTGTTGGTAGAGTGGGAATGACTTACTATCATAGAATCATATGGTGTCTAAAAACAAGGGGTGCATTTCCCATGCCTATCCGCATGTTTTCTCTCTTGGCACGGGATGTTCCTTTGCCGCTTGGGACATCAGAAACATGGTGGGGATGATGCAACCACAACTTTGCAGCGAACGGAAGTCGCACGCTAAGTGCCAGGCGACTTGCCTGGCAATAGACCAAGCAGTCGAACAATTCCGACGTGGGCGCGCTTCAGACAGGCCGCCCTTCCCCATGTTTCCCGGATGAAAGAATCAACCCGCAGGGACAAATCAGAACATGGCGATGTTGGAAACCACCAAAAAGGGGGTGTTCGAGCAAGCAAAAGGCACAAGGAGCTCCACCTAAACCCCGAACAGTTCGCGGTCATGTCAAGGCTTTCTTGACATTTCCATCAAACCTGGTGGAGTGTTCCAAACGGTCACTGGCTAACTACTCATGGTCAACAGTAGGCTCTTGCAGTCCGCCAGCTGCTGCAGCATAGTACTGCACAAGTTTCGTTCGCAACACGACGACACAAAGCAGCAGCCTAGAGGCCAACTTGGGTTGGTGCCCCCGAAAATATGTAGCAACCATTCACTCAGATTCGGCACTCTGGCTCAACCATCCACATTAAAATCAATCATTGATGATCGTATAAACACCAACTCATCTAGATCTCCCTCTGAGCAAGTCCGTGGTTTGGTTCTGGAAACCAAACTGCTAGACCCTGCAGCCATCCAACAAGGGCATCGACCGAGTGAACATCGTCGCACTTTTCTCCATACTCTATTCAGCCTTGGGAAAGTGCATCCATGGTTCTATCATCTTCCAATTGTGAGTTGTTTTGTGATTGATGTCCTGAACGTTGCGAGCAAAAGCAAAAGCGATCTGTGGCAAAATGCAGCCAACTCAACATGTACTTGCGACAGGCAGCGAATCAGCAATGATCATGAGTCCCAGAAACACTTGTCCCTTGCAGTCGCACATGGCAACAAGCATACCATGATGAAGCGAAGGTTGCCACGTCAAAACCTTTCAGATCCAAAGGATGACACAATGGTGCGTGAACCCCCAAAGAAAAACGAGATTGGTAACATTTAGAGTATCAAGACCTCAAATGCTGCCCTGACATTGCGAATGGAGAACATCTGCAAGCAAAAGGGATTGACGCCTAGAGAGACTGCCATACTCCAAATGCAGTGAACTCGCAAATGGTCCAAGAAGCACAACTAATTCACCTTCTGTCTAGCGCACACCATACCAAGTGGCCAAAATCGGTTGATTCTGAAAAAAAGTCCTCTTCCAACCATGGAAGCTGAAAGGGTCTTGCAAACAACTGCAGTCTTGAAAGGCCCCCCGTCCAATGCCGTTTGCGGACAAGAGGTTGAGTGGTTTGTCTAGAATCTCATCAGCAACTGCGTTCGCTATGCAGCCCGACGGCCAAAGCGTGCCTTCGGCTGCACCTTCCGCAGGGGGCGCAGGGGCAGCCTGCTACAGGTGACGCAGCCGGAACATGTCTATACGACCATACGGAGGCGAAGAAGCTTCGTCAGCATTGCAGGAGTATATATGTGACCCATAGTGTGTGCTTGCCCCACTGCACCAAGCCGACAATTCCTCCACATGCTCCTGAAACGACGATGCCTCTGATTTGCGTAAGCCACTTTGAGCTTGATATTGTAAGTGGGCGTCCATGTGTCGGGCTGATATCTGCCCATTCCGCCAGCTGCGAGCAGGCCTCCTTTCAGCGGAAGACAGAAAGATGTGTTGACCTTTGCCTCAACTCCGTCTTTTAGATCGGGAAAAAGGCAGCTTTCAAACTTCTGAATATGTAGGTGGATCTTGTTCAAGATGGGGGTATCGCTCATTTCGGGAGCATTGAACATAAAAAACAAATCGGGGCCTGCACGGCCGTGTCATTTTGCGCCTTCAAACGGGCGGCTCCGGTCCCCGCGTCGCCAGTTTTTTGAGCCCTTCTCCCCCTCAGCCGCTCGAACGAGTCCCCCAACACCTCAGGTGTGCCGGCGTGCCTCCTCAATGGCCTCCTCAAGGTGTCGGGTGGGCAAGGGCCTCAGGGACCCAGAGTGCAACGAGGGGGCGGGCGGGTGGCTTGGAGATGTTTGGCAAGTGGAGATGGATTGATCAAGCCAATGCCAGGGGCCCGATTGCACGGGGCTAGTCGGCTTTCTTCGACGCCCCATGATTTGGCAAGTGGAAATATGACGACTTCCGAGTGATGGGTGGCATGCTATATTGCTTTCCCACTCGAAACTGGGCAGCGCATCGCTTCTCATTTGGAACTTGCACAAGATTCGCCTCGTTCAGTTTTCACCTCAGAGGACACTTGCAACTGGTGGTCCAACGTCTGTTTCCAAGTGTCCCAGATGTTCGCAATATGTCCCAGATGTTCCCAAGTAAAGGCCCTAGAAAAGGTTCGCAGAGGCCCCCCTGATCCATCACGCATGAGCCGTGGAGCCACCTAACAGAACCTCCTTTTGTAACTTGCAGTAACTCACCCCGTATCTCTCTCTCTCTCTGTGAATATATGTGCCAAAAACTGTATACATGCGTGCTCTATATGAGTTTTCAACATATCATAAATCCGCCGAGGCCAGTCGAGCGTGTAGATGGTAGTCCGCAACTTGGTTTTCCTTCGGATCTCTTATCAAAGCCGAAGACTTTTGGGGCTGCCATGTTTTGCACATGGTGCGCTGCGTGTCCAAAGCCCTGTAATTTTCCAGTGTTTTTGGGGCTTGCGTGCTGAAAATATGCGTTTCGCCTAGGTCTCTAGGGGGGATCCCCAGCATCATCAGGATTACCTTGCTGCCATGAATTTGTATCTTTTTTTGCAGATACTAATGATTTTTTGCTGCTTCAAGCGATGTTGGAATCGGCCTGTTAGGGGTCTGGGTGGGGCCACGTGCAGTGATACGTACTGTTTGGAATTCCAAAAATGAGTGTTTTGCAATTCCCCGACTGTACGAAGCAGATACTGCGAAACATCCCCTGCATTATCGTGTTTTTGGGGGTCTATTTTTAGAGTATTTAAGGGGGGTTGCTAGTATCTGCTTTTGATAGTTGATTTTTGGAAATATAAAAAACCCTGGTGTTTTTGGACTTTTTTTGTGGCCAGCCAGCTGCATTCCAAGCATTGCCGGCATCTCTGGTACTTTCTGTGTTTGGTCAATTTTGCGTGTCTGAAAGTCTTGAAATTTTGGATGGGAAGATTGGGTCTGTTCCTGTACGTTGTGTGGTTGTATCCCTTGCCTTTCCAGCATCCTCAGCATCACTTCCATGAACAAATGAAAAAGGTCGTAAATTCCGTCCATGTACAAATCAGCTCTGTCCGTGTTTATCGCATCTGCAAGCTCTCAACATACATGCATCCTGCTTGCTAAATAGAAATTTATGTGAGAACCAATGTGAAAAGGAATTCATATTCAAATCAGAATTGCAAAAAGCAATTCAGATTAGACCGCTTCCCCAGCCAATCCTGCTTGATTCGTTTTACAATTAAAGTTACATGTGCACAGGAATGCCTGACTTGCAGGTCATTGTTAGAATTCCTGTCTGATTCTGGTTAACTGTAATTGAAGTTCTTTGAAAAATGGATTCTGATCACATCATTTCCTTACAAATTTCTAGTAACACAAAGTATTGACATGGTTCAGGGTTGGGCAATTCTTCTTTGAATTCTCAGAAGTGGTTCATTAACTTCTGTTCAACCTGTTTTTGTTGTCAACACCTTACTTGGCATAAGGGGCCAGAAGCCTTAAGGACCTTCACAAGCAGTTTTAAAAGCTGTATAAAGGTCTTTATAGCTGGCCCTACAAGGAGCTTTGTGCGGAGCCTTATTGGAAGCTTTAAAGCAAGCCGAGCTTTACAATGAGCCTTGTAAGGGGTTTTCAAGGAGCCTTGGAAGAAGCCGTAGAAAAGCCAGGGTGGAATTCTGCTAATTTTTCAAGAATCTAGGTCAACTCTGCCCTTGTTGAATTCTATTTAATCAAAGTCCTATTCTGCAACAGATTACCCTTGCCAGTCTGACCTAGACTGAGGTCGCAGACTGCGCTGATAAACGTGTTCAGCCAAAGATGTCAAATGTAGCAAGGCGAGCTCCTCCATGTGGACAGCACCACGCACTCCGATGAAAGGGGCGTCAACAAGCACGGGTCGAGCCGGCAGACATACAGGCACGAAACAGGCAGAACAGTTTGAGCAGCAACCCTGTGGCCTTGGCCCACAGCAATCTACCAGTGAATTGTGTATTGAGTCCTTTGTAACCGGCGCTTTGCTCTGAAATCCAGCTCAAAAATCAAGCATTCAGACAAGAACGCCGCCGCGCAAGAGAGATTTGGTCTGACACGCGGCCGATCACGCCATCCACAGAACCGGAAGTAAAGCCCACGCGCATAGGCGTTGGAATGCTGCGCGGTCTTTTGATCTGAGAGTGCGGCTCGCCATCCTGAGCCACGAAGTTACCTTGCTGTTGGCGAAATGCTTGCACGGCAAGAGGGTGATCTTCCTGGCCCTTCTCCTGAAACTCATGGTCCCATAGCTCAATTTGTCGCATGGCTCGACTATAAGCAGCCATGAGCCCGCGGTCTGGGTAGCTCCTGGGCGTAGAATGAACGCCCATGGCATGGTATGTGCTGGAATCGTCTTTTCTGCCAGCAACGTGGTTGGGGCAAGAAAAGACGCATTGTCAGCCACAAGCCCACAATGCTGCGTGACAGCAGGCACCAACGCTGCAAGTTCTGTGGCTGGAAAAGGAGTTTGCTCTTCGTGATCAAAAGCCTGCAGAATGTCCTTCTCGGTGAACGTCTTTTTCGGCGGCATGGCCCCAGAATGGACACCCAGGAATGCAGAAGAGGCTGTGGGAGCTGACTGAAGCGTTTGGAGGACAACACGCTGGCAGGCGCAGCTGCCTTCGACGTACAGCGCTGCAGACTGGAAGTGCTGTTCCGCTGCATCGTAAAACACGAGCCTGGGGAGTCCGCGAGCAAGGCTGCAGGCGATTAAGTCGCAAGGCAGAATCGATGCTACCTCTGACAAGAACATAAGGGAGCAAATCACAACGGAACAGCTAAACTTGATGAGCAATGCCCACAAACAAAAATATCAGTGTTTTGTTGGTTTCTGGAAGTTCCAGAAGGAACATGATTTTATGAGGCATAATGCCCAAAAAGCTGAGGGAAAACCACAAAGCAAACAAAACTCGAGAAAAAAACAAACATCTCTGGGGGATAATGTTTGGTTCCAGTTTTGTTTTGTTTTCTCGAGGTTTCTTGGTGTGTGTTTTTGGCGTTCCCTCAGCTCTTTTTGGGTGCTTGACTTTATCCCTCCCGAGAAAAAACTCGAGTTTTGTTTGTTTGTGGACATCTGGCCTTCTGAAAAAAACACCTCGAGTTGGTTTGGTTTTTGTGAGGGATAATGTCAACAAACAAAAAACTGGAGGAAAACAAAAAAAACAAAAACAAAACTCGAGAAAACCTAGCAACAAACAAACATTGGGGCTGAAACCAAAGATTCTCCCCTAGAGATTGTTTTGTTTGTTTGGTCGAGTTTTTTTGGGTTTTCCCTCAGTTGTCTGGCATTTTCCCTCACGAAAAAGCAAAACAACTCGAGATGTGTTTGCTTTTCATGCTTGCATATGTCAAAAAAGCAACAAACATCTTGCTTGTTGCTGCTTCGTCAGAGTAGAACACCAGAAAACACTGTAGAAATGCAGGCGCTTCTATCGGTGGCCAATTCAATGTGGAATGGCCCCAGAGACCAGAATCCGGTCAGGAGGTTTTGTACATACACGTTCATGATTCTGCATCAGACATGTAAGTGCCCAATTCATAAAATCCACGCCCCCAGGAAGTCTTTCTCTAAGAATGTGTGTTCTCTATACATATGAAATATTAAAAATACTTCAGGACACAACAAGTAGATCATGGAGGGGGGGTGACCATATATATATATATATACAAATGTGTAGATACATGTATGTATGTATGTATGTATATATATATATATATATTTATATTTGCAGGGCCTGATATATGGACATACATTGATCCTTTGACGCATGGCAAACAGCGGATGGGGAGCTACTTTCAACCCGCCAGCATGTTCCTTAAAAAAGAGCTTCATCAGGATGACCATCAGACGTGTCAGCCCCTGATTATTTGGCCATGGTCAAAGGCCAAATTGTACCCCCAGTGAACATCCCAATCCCCACTAAAATAGGTTCTAAAATGGGTAGTGAACCTACCCCAAAATGGTACCATTGGTTTTGACCCACAGCCATTTATTAAGCCCCTTAAGAAAGTAAAAATCAGCCAGGGTGTAGAATACATCCACTTCTCATTTCCAGCTCGGATTGATCAACCCTTCCGGTGGGCTTCGCTATGTTCAGGCGGCATCTTCTTTGGAAGGGTGGGCGGCTGCCAGAAATTTGTCGGCCCCGCTCGGGAGACTGGTTTGGTTTCATTTTGGGCCATCCGGGTGTTTAAAGGAGCCGCAACTTTGACCCCGACCCAACATGGTGTACGGTCTCCGGATGAATCCCAGCCAGGCCCCCCGCTCCCCATCGAAGGCGCGAATCCTCAGTGGCTACCTCTCTCTTCATCGAGCCATGGGCTCTTGGAAAAGGTGCAAGCAGTCCTCAAAATGGAACAAGGCCCCGTTGAGGGGAAACTCCTGAAAACTGAAATGGAAACCAACGGTGATGCGGCGCCTCGCGAAGCCAAGCATTTCAATTCGTCCCAGTGATATCATACGATCCATGCAAAACCTTGGAAACTCCTCGGATCCCGCGATCCTGGATCGGACTCGAAAACACAAAGGCCCAGGCCAAAGGGAAAGGGCGGACACCCTGTCTCGCTGGCTGACAAGACCTAAAGGGAAACCCATCCCAAAAAATGGAAGAACTTGAAAGAAACGAATGGCGCTGGACAACTGCGGGGAGCCAAGCGAATCCATGGACTCAGAGTAAGCACGCGCTTGCAGCGCAATTTCGAGTTTCTGCTTCGAGATCAGCAGCAACGATACAAACAATCCGCCGCTACTTTGACTTTGTTCACATGCCCTCTGCTCTGTCCTGGCGGGCAACGCGAAGCATTGCCCGTCATGTCCAACAACCATGCTTCATATATTCCAGCTCGAGTGGGCCATGCAACTAGAGGTTGCTTTTCCCAAATAAAAGAAATAGGGAATCCCACGTGCAGTGAAAATTGCCAATCTCCCAACCAGAAATTTGCTTAGCTTTCATTTCCGTAAGTCCCCTGGCAAACATAAAAAGATGTCCAGCAGTGATAGATTCGCTTGAAACCCTGACCCGACAGGGGAAAACCACAAATGTCCAGCAGTGAAATCGATTCCCTTTAAAACCGACAGGACAAAGCACATTAATAAAATCTTCAGATTCCAGCAAATGGACGGAAGCAACGGCTCTTCTGCGCCTTTATCGCCGGCTTTCCTTTCTTTTCCCCCGGGAAAATCCGCCAACAAAAACCAAAATCGGCCCACGGGGACGCAACCGGCGCCCGCCTCGCCAGGCCCCCGGCCAGGTGTCGAAGCTCAGGAACTTGGCCTCGAAGTCCGGGGCCGCCGCGAGGTCCCTGGCCTGGGACAAACCCACAACGACCTCCGAGTCGGACATGTGGGTGTGGTGGCCAACAAGGGGCAATCCCAAAATGGGTTGCCCGGGTAAATGTGAAACATGGACTCCAACCTGCGGTCCATATCCTGGTGGTGAAATTTTGACCCATGCCCATTTGAGAGTCAAAGCAACCACACCCGAAACCCAAACCCACCCTAAAAACCCACCGAAACCACCCGAAACCCAAACCCACCCTAAAACCCACGGAAACCACCCTAAATCTAAACCCACCCTCGAAAAAGAAAAAATAAGTTCAGGCGATATCCCCAACAGCACCACACCCTGAATCCTCGCGGAACCCTCCCAGGGACCCACCTCACCCGATC
Source organism: Effrenium voratum (assembly GCA_963377175.1). Lineage (NCBI taxonomy): Eukaryota > Dinophyceae > Suessiales > Symbiodiniaceae > Effrenium > Effrenium voratum. Next base: position 492,879 of record CAUJNA010003556.1, read on the forward strand.
GGGGCCCGACGGTGATCGGGGGGTTCGAGCGGGGCCCGACGGTGCAATCGGCCCGCATTTGTGTAGTGGAACCCTTGTGAAATCCTTGTGAAACTCTGTGGAAGCCTGTGGAACCTCACCTCAGGGCCGCCCCGGACCCTCTTGCAGAACCTCGTGGACCTGGTCGAACCCTGGTGGACCACCCTGCTAAAACCCTGGAACCCTGGTGAAACTTTTGTGGAACCTTACACCCCGCAGCCCTCGCAGAACCTGGTGGAACTCTGGTGGAACCCTGGTGGAACCTCGTGGAACCTTACCTCAGCGCCGCCCCGACCACCCGAAGCCTATCCCCAAAGCTTTCAGCTATTGGGGAGAAAAAAGCGAGTTCAAAGCCAGCCTAAAGACCAACCCACCTGACGTGGGTTGGCGCATAGACCCAGAAAGACGACTTTCCTTGTGGAAAGGGACATGTTAGAGCACTTCCTTTGTTCGTGCGCTTCCATGTTAGTTAGTGGGAGGGTACCTGAAAATAGAAAACATCGTTTTGGAACTAATCCCCTAGAGACTTCAGCCGAACCAAGGAGGCGGTTCGGCCGAAATCCTTGTTGGGGGGAAGAAGGCTGGCCTCAAGTTTTTTCCCTGGAGCTTGGTACTAGCTCGGAGCAAGCTTTTCCAGGGTTCACTACCCCGAATCCACGACGCAGAGTACTATATGGATTTTGTAAAGTTTGAGTGGTTGTTGTTTGAGTAGGGTTGACGATCGTGAATGACGTCAAAGCCTTGAAGACCATTTGTGGAAGCCTTGCTGCAGACGTGGTCCAAGGTGTGGCAAAGGTATGGCCCAAGAGACCTCTTCCAGGTTTGTCTTCAAGAAGAAACCAACCGACAACAGCTCATTGGTGGCCGGTGGCCATCCCGTTTCTAACATCCACATTCTTCAGTGGCACCGAGTCCTCACCAGGGCAGGCCGATTTCTCGTTTGGAAGCCAATGGGCAAGCTTGGCCAAGCTCGAGACAAGCCGCAATGTCTGATTCCTTGGAAACAACAACAACAACAACAACAACAACAACAACAACAACAACAACAACAACAACAACAACAACAACAACAACAACAACAACAACAACAACAACAACAACAACAACAACAACAACAACAACAACAACAACAACAACAACAACAACAACAACAACAACAACAACAACAACAACAACAACAACAACAACAACAACAACAACAACAACAACAACAACAACAACAACAACAACAACAACAACAACAACAACAACAACAACAACAACAACAACAACAACAACAACAACAACAACAACAACAACAACAACAACAACAACAACAACAACAACAACAACAACAACAACAACAACAACAACAACAACAACAACAACAACAACAACAACAACAACAACAACAAACAACAACAACAACAACAACACAACAACACAACAAACAACAACAACAACAACAACAACAACAACAACAACAACAACAACAACAACAACAACAACAACAACAACAACAACAACGTCACGGTCGCGTATCGACCATTGGGTTTTCAACAGGTGCAAGCAGTCCAGCCAGCCAGCCACCAGAGAAAAAGCATGGGGCCATATCGCCAGTGGTTGTACCTAAGGGCAATGAGCACAGCCAGCCAGCACAAAATGTAAGTTTTTCAATAGAAGATCCGAACCTGCCAGTAGCCCACCAAGCCACCGTCCAAACTGCACGGCAGTGTCGACACACCCGCCAAATGCAGGAGAATCACATATGAAAGCGCTACGAGGGTAGGAAAAGAGAGCATGAGCTACGCGAAAGCTACACTCCAAACGTGACATCATGCTGGACTGCACACGCGATCAATGAAACATGCTCGAGGAGCAACAACACTGTCTCCCCCCCGACCCCCCAGATGTGAAAACATGCAGGACTGCAGACGCGATCAATAAGCCGTGCTCTTCGTGCGGCGCTGTTGCCCCCACCCCCCACCCCCAACCCCCCACCCCCCACCCCCCACCCGCCCCATGGCTGTTGTTGTTGTTGTTGTTGGCAACGACCGCATGACGACCCTTGAACAGCCAAAATTCGCTAAAACCCCAAGGGTTGTTATTCGATCATTCCCAACGACGACGACGACGACGACGACGACCACGACGACCACGACGACCACGACGACCACGACGACCACGACGACGACGACGACCACGACGACCACGACGACCACGACAACCACGACGACCACGACGACCACGACGACGACGACGACGACGACGACCACAGCAACAACAACAACAACAAACACAACAAGCACAACAACAGCACCAACACCAACACCAACAACAACAACAACAACAACAACAACAACAACAACAACAACAACAACAACAACAACAACAACAACAACAACCACAACGACAACGACAACGACAACGACAACGACAACGACAACGACAACGACAACGACAACGACAACGACACCGACAACGACAACGACAACGACAACGACAACCACAACAACAACAACAACAACAACAACAACAACAACAACAACAACAACAACAACAACAACAACAACAACGACAACGACAACGACAACGACAACGACAACGCCAACGCCAACGACAACGACAACCACAACAACAACAACGACAACAACAACAACAACAACAACAACAACAACAACAACAACAACAACAACAACAACAACAACAACAACAACAACAACAACAACAACAACAACAACAACAACAACACAACATCATCAACAACAACAACAACAAGAACAACAACAACAACAACAACAACAACAACAACAACAACAACAACAACAGCAGCAGCAGCAGCAGCAGCAGCAGCAGCAGCAGCAGCAGCAGCAGCAGCAGGAGCAACCTACAAAGTGAAGCACGAGCACGCCTATTCAGTGATTTTCACAAGTAAACGGCTTTCTATTTCGGAGAAACAGCGATTCCGCACACACAGACCACATCCTGACCGTGACAGGGGTAGGGCTGTCTTGCCACATTGTGGTGCGCTCTGTTGGCTATTCCGAGTTACGGCCCCGCCTTCCACTTGCTAAAATGAAACCCAAGCGACGCTTGTGTCTTCACGTATCACGGGTGACTGCTTTTGTTGTATCTTCCGTGGTCAAACTTGATGCCCGAATGATGGTGAGTGCAAAGGTTGGGTCAGTGGATTCATCATGCAAGTCGGAGTCTGAAAAGGACTTGCGGATGACTTACGACAGCATTTGGCTGGTGCACCGGAAACTGCCTTAGGGAAACTCCGTCTTTGCGTCACCAAGGTTCATTCCCTAGCCCAGCCCAGGAATCAGCAGTAGCACTCGCTTCGGGCCCCTGGTGCATGTGGGTCAAACAAGGCATGCAAACCACCCCTCCCACTTTTGCAGCCAGCATCAAAGCACGTTCTCCGCCTCCCACGCTTGGCCCAAGCCTCGAAGCCTCCAAGCCCGGGCACCGGGCGCACTGCTCGCACGCCGCCTGCAGCTCCACGCCCTGCCGCCGCAGCAGAGGCCGCGGCGCGGGCGCGGCCAGCGGCGCCGGGGCTGCGGGCGCGGCCGGCGCCTCGGAGCGTCGGAGCGATGGGAAGTGTGGGGTCCGTGAGGGTACCACTGGCTCTTGAAGGGAAACCAAAAGGAAAACTTCAGAGCCATTTTGGGGGAGTCCGGTTCCGAAAAAAATGGACGCGCCCGGTTTGTTCTCTGCGTTGCGTTTAGCTCCGGAAGTCGGAGGTTCTTCCTCTTCGGCTTCATTTGGCTTGAGCGGGAGGAGCAAGCGCGGTGTTCAACGTTCGAACCTTGCGTGTTTGCTGCGCTCCAAGGAAAGAAAGAACAAAAGAAAGAGAGAAAGCAGAAGAGGAAGGGCAAGAAAACCGTGTATCAAGGGACTCCTCCAAACAATTCCCTGGTTGAGCGCTTCTTTGGAACCTGCGCAGCCCTGCCCTCCCCGGCCTCTGCCGACAGCTCTGCACCTGCCGTTGAGAAAGGGCACCCACTCTCTTTCCTGGGCAAACAAAAGCCCTACATCTTACCTGCACACCCCGGGGTTTGTGGGCATGATGTGGCTAAGGGCTTCAGCTGCAGGGGTTGAGTGCGCTTGCCGCGGGTCAGTGGAGGTCCGCACGGTTTCGAACAGGATCCTCGCGATGGTTGTCTCAAAACCCGATGTGTCTGTGGCTTGAGAAAGACGTGTGTCACACTCAACCAAATATGGCTCAACCAGCACATGACCTTGGAAGATTCAGCCTTGCTCAAACAGGTTGAACAATACATTTAGTAGCTCACTGAGAAGGCACAAATTTGAATACATGATCTTCAAGTCCGAACTTCTCCCTTTTTGAAGCCCTGGCATGGTTTGCGTGTTTTGTTTGTCCAACTGTCGTTCCATTCTCGGCAATTCTAGCGTCTCTGACAGGGGTCGTATAGCTCCCATCCAAACATTGCACGGAATGGAATTTCCGTCAGATCACAGCACTGAAAATCTCTGATGTAGATCCTCCCAAACAATGGGCATAGGGCGTTGCTGTTTGTTTGAAACGCAGATGAGGCATTCAATTCCTGGCAAATGATTGAAACCAGTGGATTGCAACCATTTGCCAACTTGACTTGACCAGTGAACTTGAAACTCTGAATCCAACCATTGGATTCCAAGCTGAATTTTTCAGCCCTGACCTAAAGATACCAAGGGGACCCCTCCCCTGGGCCCCATGTCCCCCCACCCCAATTGGTCTCGTGGCCTGGGCTGGCCATGGCATCACCCGCGTCTTCCGTCGGGATTTGCCCCCTTGGCCCAAGGCTTGGGCTCGAAGGAAACCAAACTCTGGACCTGCTTGCCACGTTGGAACGTAGTGCAGAACTCCGTGGCTCAAGTCGAAAGACTCTGCGAATTGTGGAACTTTTTGTGTGGGTTTCATGCGGAAAGCCCCGGAGAGTTCAAAGATCAGCCAAAAAAGAAGGTCTTACCCACAAACAATGTGGTTCTAGGCTTTGGTTTGCACAGTTGTTGTTCTGCTAGATCAGTTAATCTCTCTTGGCCGAACAGTGGAAAGCTGCTGCAAGCTGGAAGAACAAACAGACACTGGGCCTGCCACAACTATGTCCTCAATTACGGCCTGTCGTGAAAGCGATGGTTTCGTTTGGTTTCCTGTTAAGAACCTTAAAATCGACCCACTAAAGTGCACAGGGTACAGGAATTCGGAAGCAAAGTTTCCAGCTGTACAACAAGTTGACAGAAAAAAAACTCGCGAAAGCGATGGCTTCATTTTGGGAGGCCAGTTTCTTCTATTTGCTTTCTGATTTCTCCCAAAACGGGGAAAGTATTTTTTGCACGCCACTTGCACCGCAAGACGCGCCAACGGCACAGGTCAGCGTGAGCCAAGCTGCAGAGACATGACGGGGCCTTCCCAAGGACCCATGGGACCAGTGGGACCCATGCCCCTCGTCATCGCTCCCAAGCGCCCAGGACCGCCGTTCATAAGCGCGCAACAAGACAAAACACATGGCTGTGGGTCAAAACCAGTGGGATCCCATTTTGGGGTAGGCGCACCAACCATTTTAGAACCTATTTTAGTGGGAATTGGGATGTTCACTGGGGGTACAGGCTTTGATTTTATGGCCACATCTCTCCGCGGTGCTTTTTGCGGGCCGGCCGAACTCCGCGAGGCGCGCGCCAGCGCGCGTCTCTGAGCCAAGCTTCGGACACTTTCGCGGCCGGGCCAAGAGCCCCACCGCGAGGGAGACGAGAACTCCCTGGAACCGGAGAAGCAAAACTGAAGTGCCGCGGCGAGCCACACATCCGAGTTTTCTGCTCAACGGCAAAGCAAACTGATTGAATGAGCTCAGCTCAGTGTGAGAAATTCGTGGCCGCGCTGGGAATTCCCGGAGGCTGTACCCCTCGGCTTGTCGGAAACGTTTCCCCGCAGGCTGCGAGCTCCCACCTGGCGTGGAAAAGGGGCCGGCCGCGGTCTATGAGTCTTTCTGGGTCTGTGCCAGAATAGGGGGCCTAGGGGGCCTTAAGACTGGCTCAATGGTGGTTTTTTTTGAAATCGAGTTGAAAAAGAACAACTACACATCATGTCACAGGCCAGTTGTTGGCATGCCTGCTATCTGTCATTCGCACCGTACGGCCCACCGATTTCAGTTTTCGGGTTGCCGCCCAACAAATTACCAGCAGCTGTGTTGGATCCTGGAGTGTGTTCATGAAACACCGAATCGCAGCTGATGAACATGAAATACCTAGGTGTAGAAAGGTCGCGCAATCCAAGAAGATATAAACAAACATGGTTCAGTGCACAAGCTGCAATGCCAGCATTGGCTCTTGCTTACCTTAACGCGATATGCGATAGTGTCTTGTTGTGTAGCATGGCATGTGATTTGTCAAGTTCGATGGAACAGGCATAAACCCTGCATCTTGTCTTGATGCTTCAGTGATTGTGGTCTAAATGATAGGCAAATAACATAATGACCGTTCCATATTCCATCCCCATCCATCCTTCTCCTTCGCATTCAAGCCTCTCCACCATTGAAAAGCACGTAATCCCAAATAGAATGGATGCAACACTCAGGAGGTTGCAGTTTTTCTTTTTGCTTTCTTACATTCTGCTTTCCATCACATATTGTCATCCTTTTTAATAGTTCTATTTGGTTAAGATTTCATACTGCATGTCTTTAGCTGAGGATCTCTGCGCAACAAACAATGCTGACTACGAGGATCCTCGTCCCGCTTGCTTTCAAAGCAGCGGTCATTCAAGAGGCGTGACGTCCAACTCGGGGTGGGTCGAGAACTGCTTGCTGCCCAGATGGGGAGGGGGATCATTTTCGAACACCGATTTTGGATCATTTTCGACCACAGAGTGGGTCATTTTCGAACACATGGGGGGGCTATCCTGCGGCACCCGTGGGGTGGTGGGGGGGGTGGGGTGGGGCAGTTGCGTTCGCCTCTTGCTGCGTGCCCGTGCAACTGCGCCCTGGGGCTGGGGGAAGGGGGCAACCAGGAGGCTCCGAGTCCCAAGTTACCTTGGCTTTGTGAGCTAAGATGTCCTCGGCGACTTGCGCTCGTTGGCCCCTGTAAAGCGGTGAAAGCTCGGTCTAACGGCCGTAATAACTCGCGCGGGAAACTGAAAGGCCGCTACTACTCCGTGAAAAAGCCGTGAAAACTCGTGAAATTTCCAAGCTCTGAGTTATCTTGTCCTCGCGACACAAAAAACCTCCTTAGCTCATACGGCCTAAGTAACTTGCGAATCGGAGCCTCCTGGAATTGCGATCGCCGCTTACTGCGTGGCGGCGCAACTGCGTATTGGGGCTGGGGGGGGGGGGGGTGGGGTGGGGCAGTTACGTTCGCCTCTTGCTGCGTGACCGTGCGACTGCGCGCTGGTGGTGATGGCGGTGTTGTTGGTAGCGATGATGACGATGTTGATGATGATGGTCATGATGATGACGATGATGATGATTATGTTGACCATGTTGATGATGATGATGATGATGTTGATGATGATGATGATGACGGTGATGATGTTGATGATGATGGTGATGAAGTTAATGATGATGATATTGATGTTGCCGATGAGGATGTCGATGGCGATGACTTTGATGATGTCGATGATGATGGTGATGTCGACGTTGATGTTGATAATGGTGATGATGTTGTTAATGATGATGATGATGGTGATGATGTTCATGTTGACGATGTTGATGATAATTTTGACGATGGTGATGTTGATGTTGATGATGATGATGATGATGATGATAATGGTGATGATGATGGTGATGATGATGATGATGATGGTGATGATGTCCATCCCCTGAAGGCTTCGACTCGTTGAACCCCCCAACTCGAGCCGAAAAACAATTCCTCTCCCACCTCGGGGCTCGACCGCTTGCACCTCTCAGTTGTTCAGCTCGAAGAGTGCGAAGCACCTGGCCATTGCTCCCTCTAAGGTAAAACACCTGGATGTAGCTGGCACCCATGGCATTTAAAGAGGCCAATGATCAATGATGGGCTGGGCAACAAAAACATGGGGCCAAACATCCGAACCAGTATCCAAGCCCCTGACCCCAGGCTGTTTGGAGAGCACGGGTGTTGCCTACAAGGGCCAGGCTGCATTTGGTGAAATGGCTGTGGCTCAACAATGGGTACCAAAATGGGCTTCCCCGGTAAATGAAACCAAGGACTAAACCTGCGGTCCATATCCTGGCGGTTTAATGTTGGCCCATACCCAAATGTCAAATCCCTGCAAATAGCGTAGGTTTTTCGGAAACACCCCACATGCTGATAAAATATCGTGTCATCTCTGCCGGCAAGTAATTGCCGGCAAGCATGCCGGGCCCACGTCTGCAAGCCCTGGTACTCAACCACCCGAACAACCTTCCGCAAAGAGAAGGGAGGAAGCTCGTAGTCATACTTGATGTATGTCCTGAGCAACGTATAGCTTTGTCTCCGCACTTCCTGGATTGGACAATGAAAGTCCAAACGTTTTATCTACCACTAACATGGTCTTCCCAAAAGGGACTAAATTCTAGGAACTCAGGAAGTGAGTCTCTCAACTTACGGATCCGGTTACCTTCTTTGTATTTTCTTCAAGCGTCCCATGGGAACACATTTGGACGCAAATGCTTGGTTGCCAGGAACGGGAATCCTCTGTCGAACAAGGTAATTAGCGAACTTGGACCATTCCATACGCGGGGTGCCTCGCTCAGCATTTGGGACCCGCGAGTCGGAGCCATGTTGCAAGAAAGGAAAAGCCGGAGGTAAAGCAAAGGGGACACAAACGTGCGGGAAAAAAGAAAGGCGAAGGAAAGCAAAGCTGAGGTAGGGGAGATAAAAGTCAAGCACTAGGAGGCAGCCAGGGAACATTCTCGTTCACAAGAACATGCCATCTCAGCCGAATGGAAAGTAGTTGGCTTTTCCTTCAATGGAAATCACCAAGAACTGGGTTTGCCTCAGAACTGGGTTTGCCTCAGAACAGGGACCTCATCCTTTGACCCCTCTCGAGCAAAAAAAAACGCCTCTCCGGAAAGGGAGTTGCCCACTCATAGAGAGCAAGGCCCAGCCTCATTCCCCCCCCCCCTCACAAAAAAAGGGGCGAAAGTATCAGGTCCTAAATCATTCAACTGGGGTTCTAGTACTTTTGAACCCAAATCAAGTCATGCTTCTAGCATGCCTCTGGCCTCCAGCCTCCAGCCGGGAGGGACCCCAGCTCCTCTGAGCCCCCCGCGTGTGGCACGTCTTCTCGGCACCCAGGAAGTTCTCCGCGCCCTCGTGTACCTCTCGAAGGGCACTCTGCCGTCGAGGCGAGTCGAGGGCCACTGGGGCGAAGCTTCCTCCAGGGGACTCTCGTTTTGTGGATGCGTTCGTGTACAAAATTATGGTGGCTCGATGCGTTTGGGGCCGCTTCTTTCTGTGGAGTGGCTCTGGGCCCGGAAGCTGACGCGAGAAGGGGGCACATCTTGTGAGTGAGTGGTTCTGCGAGTTTTACCGGAGCAGGGACAAGTGTTCAGGTTGTTCTACGTTTTAAGCAACAACTTTGGCCCAACCGCCCAAGGCAACGAAGATCCTTTAAGCACGCTTCACATGCCTGGGCTCAAGGAAACAGCGGGCCAATCCCTCCCAGTGGGCCCGACTTGATCTGGCCATGGGTCAAAATCCCGTACCCCCAGTGAACATCCCAATCCAACCACTAACATAGGTCCTAAAATGGGCGGTGAATTCACCGACCAACCAAAATGGGATCCAAAAACGGTTTTGACAACCACAACCATCTGAAAGCAACTCCACCTTCTTCTCTACCTCCCAGTCTTGCTTCTGGACCCCGCGCCTCAAAGGTCCGCAACGTTGTGCATGGCAACCCCGACTCCATGTCCCGGGGGAGGGGCGGGGGTGTGAGCCCAGAAGCCTCACGTAAGTAGCTCTAGATGCACTCAAACATGTGGGACCTGACACAACTTCCGTGGAGCAGCAAAGCAATTGTGTGAACGGTTCATTTGCGCACTCTCCTTGTTCAGCGGGGAATAGGAAAGATTGGGATAGTCCTCCTCAAATGCACTGCGTGGACCAATGGGGTTGTCCCTCCTGAGATGTGTCCTCTTTTTGAAGGGAAATGAGGGACTTTCCATCTTCCAGTATATCCATTTCGGTAACATCCAACCACTTGAAGACTTGGGGCAACAAACACAGAGAGAGAGAGAGAGAGAGAGAGAGCGCCAGCGCTCATGGAAAACAGAGCTGAAACAGGGGAGTGCACATGCTTGTACATCTCTGGCTGGACCTCATGCGACCCACCAGGTGCCTTCCCCCCCGAAGTGTAGAAACCCTCGAGGTCCCCGGACCAAACTATCATGAGCTCACCTGCGGGGTATGATGGACGTCTTGGACAGGCGGTGCTTACGTCTTCGGGAATCATATCAATTTGTGGCGACCTCTGCTTCCCTCTGAGGCTCTCCCCCTCGCTCTCGCCCTCTTCCCCTCCCTCCATTCTCTACTGATTCAGAGCGGGAGACCACTGATTCGTGAGTGATTGTCAATGTTGACCCCGGATTAAAAAGCCCCTGTTTACTAATACGGGGGTGTCCCTGGTTTTAGTGGGGAGTTCTCACTTTTGGAGGGGCCCCCGCCCCCATATTCATAAACTCTTAAAAAAAAAAAAAAAAAAAAAAAAAAAAACGGGGTCAACCTTAGGGGGTAAAGAAACCGCGCTGGCTGACCTCGTGGCCCTTGGGGGTCCGCCGACTTCGCTCTGCGCTCTGCGCACGTTGGTGAGCAGAAACCTCGCGCCGGTGGCCGCGAAGCGCTGCAGCGCGCGCTGGGCGTCGATGAGGTGCATGTGGTTCAGCCTCGAAATTCTCAAGCGGCGCAGTGAAAAAAATCGCTCGAGCCGACCAGACGAGTGGATTTCCAGTTGGCTTCCCAAAGATGTCAAAATTTGGTTTTCCTTACCAGACTTAACACACACAGACAAACACACACGCAGAGGTTTTGTTTAAACATGTGTTGCGAACTATACCTCTTCCCAACCAG
>CAUJNA010003556.1:508900-511400 GCA_963377175.1 Effrenium voratum
CCAGGCAAACCAACCGCTTGTGGGGAACCTGTCCAGAACCCTCTCAAATGGTGTTACCTCCTCTACGTCTTTGCCCGTTTCTTCCAGGGCAGGGACGTTGGGGTCCCATTGTCCATGCTCATTTCGACCAAGGCGGATGATCCTGTAATGGTACCCCTCTTGTTGATGCTTTGAAAGGGACACCAAAATTTATCTCTTTTTTGGAAGGGGGACCATTTTGAGCTTCGTGTCACGCTTCCTTGGCTACTCGTCAAGTTGGGGGGCCGCCTGGCGGCATGCGCTCCTTGTGGTTTTCTTGGTCGCCAACCCAATGTGACTTACGACTTGGTTTCAAAAACAAAAAGAAAACCTTGTTCCGTCAATCCAAGCTGCCAACCAGAAGAAGCCAGGGTGAGGAAATGCGGGACCCGCAGCATCTTTATCAGCTTGGACTTTCAAGCACCCATCTAAGGTTGCAGCATTGATTCTTTCAAGGAATTCTCCAAATGGACCCCCTCTCGGTAAAGGGAAACCACCCTTCGGGATCCATTGATTCAGATTGCTGGGTCATAGTGATTGTGCAGATGGGACTTTCCAAAAGCAGAAGGGTTCCCAAGACTGGTCGGTGGCCTTGAACATTTGGGTGTGGGGAGACTCCCCGCAAAAAGAGAAGAAAAAAAAAGAAGAAGAGAAAAGAACAGAAACATGCCACCAGGAAATAAAGGATGCCCCTGCAAACAACCATGTTATGCGGTATACTCGCAACTCTTAGGAAATTCACCCCTGTTCAGTGGATTCCACCCTGAAGTCCCTTTTTGCTTGGCTGGACTGGACCCAAGTTTTGTATCCACCGCATGGCTCCCTTTTCGTAGGGCCAATGCGCACCAAGCTTGCCGATTTGGGAGACCAAGCCGAGAGTGACACCACGTAGGCTCGGAGGCAGCTCCCTCACGGAGGCAGCTCCCGGCAGGCGACGTTGTGGCAGTCCCCGCACTGAAGGCGTCGATTTGCGCATCAGCCATGAGCTCGCAGCTTGCCCTGCCCTCGCCTTTCTCTCCTTCTGACCGATTGCTTAGCTGGCGAAGCCAGGCCCGTGTAGGACACCGTTGCCACTAGCGCCGGGGGGGGGGGGGAAGCAATTCCTACCTTGAGAAAACGTCAAAACATCTTTTGCCCAAAAGCGAAACAGCTTCTAGAAGGCAGCCGTTGCCATTTCCGGGCGCCGCTTCCTTCAAGAACACCAACAACCCGGCGCGCCATCCACCCCCACCCATCCTCCCCAATCCACCCTCATCCACCCCCATCCACCCCGCCCCCCACCCACCCACCCCCATCCACCCCGCCCCCCATCCACCCCCCCCCATGGGTGGGACCCCCGGCCACGCCCAGGTACTGGAGCTCCTTCTGCCGCGCCACGAAGAAAGGCACCATCCTCACCAAGAGCCCCCAGGAAACCAACACCAGCTGCTGGAGAAAAGTGATGGTCCAAAACCAACCACAACCATGGGGGATAAAACCATGGGAATGCATGGGAAAGCACCACGAAAAACCGTGGGAAAACCAGGGGGAAAACCAGGGGGAAAACCAGGGGGAAAACCAGGGGGAAAACTATGGAAAAAAATGGAAGCCACAAAAAACCATGGGGAGAAAAAAGAACATAGTGGCATGGAAACTGCAGCATGGGGAAAGAAAACACCAGGGGGAAACAAGATGAGCATGATGTTGTGGTCCCTTGTTCCCTTGCAATATTTGAGGCATCCATTGGAACCCGCCCGGCTGAACGCGATGCCACGCGGAGGACCGGGGCTGAAGGGCTGGGTCTCTTTTGTTAGGGAGTGTTGTTGGACAAAAAAAGAATTCTAAGAAAAAAGAAAAGAACACGGAAATCCCTAATCTTGATCCAGAATCCAGAATCCGGACTGGAACATGAGGAAGGAAAGCACTGCCATGTGGCAAAAGGATTTAGCCTGATGCCAGAGAATCCATTCTCTGACTATCAAATTGCCGAATTGACTGCTGGCATCATCCAATCATTGATTGACTCCTTGTCCCTTGCTTCTCGATCGGCTCTTTCAAGCAGCCAGCTCTTGGAAAGTGGAGCTGGCGCTTTCGGGGGACTGGCGCGACCAAACTTCGCCAGGAGCGGAACTGCTGGCCGCCATTTCTTCATGTACAGCGGAAATCAAACGTTGGACACGGGAACCTGGTCGTTCAGTGGGGGTATGGGCTAAGAATGAATATTTGGGTGCATCTTGGCTTCAGGCTCGGTATCATTTTCTTTGGGGGTGGTTTCAAAGGAGAATCCAAGTCGAACCCGTGTGCATTTAGCTTGAAGGGTTGATTCCTTTCCAGTCGCTTTGCCAATCCTTCGTTCAGATGTCCATCCATTTTCGCCAGGTTTGGGAAATCTGAAAAAGAAGGATTCCTGGAAAGCATGGGGAAGGGTATCCCTAGATGAGCAGGGCCAATTGAGTGAAATCTGGTTTGAGTTGACTAGTCACAAACTCCCAGAACCAGGGGT
>CAUJNA010003556.1:516400-527973 GCA_963377175.1 Effrenium voratum
TCTCAGGCCTAACATTATTGGGAACCCTCACTGTTTTTCGGAACCCTCAAATTTTTACGAACACGCAAATATCAGGAACTCTCATTCTTGCCCATGGACGGGAAGAGGCCGGGAAGAGGCCGGCAAGAAGCAAGAATTTGAGGGTTCCTCAGTGTTGCCTGGAAGAGGCTTGTCTCCTAGAGCAAGATTCAGATTCATGTCTCTGAATGCAAGAACATAAACCCTCTGCACCAAAGCCCTGCAGCCCAAAGCGGCTGTCGTGGAACTGCCAAGAAACTGAGGTCCTGGAACACAAACACCGACTTTCACGCGGAAGTTGAAGCTAAGACCATTGAGGGTTATCCCTCAGTCTGACGAGCCGGGATTCGGATCATCAGGCGTTCTTTTCCTGCATTCGTCGAGACACGCACAACAAAAAGTCTGCAAACACAGAGACCTTGTCCAAAAGGCCAAAAAGGGTATTTTTTGTTTTTCTGCCCAAAGGAGTATGCCAAAAGAGTATATCTCTGGAGCCGATCCAGCCGGCCAAGAGCCAACTTGGACTTGGACACGCTGGGCTCACGCTTGGCAACCCAGCATTGTACTCGTAAACGATGGAGTATGCCCTGTCCTGCATGGCGAAATCGCAACTTGGGATACTTCTGAAGTGTTTGCGCTTGCGAAGGACTTTCGGAACTGAGCCCGAGTTGAAGCAAGTTTGGCGACATCTTCTTAGCTGTCTGGCCATATTGCACTATTCTCAGCTTGCTTCCTTCTTCCTAGAGCAAGGACAATGCTTCGACGCAAGCAAGGGATACCCTCCCTCCAACAAACCTAGCAGCTGTGGGAGGCTACCTGGAAGATGGTTTTCCTCTTGATGGTATCTTGTATCAGTTGCTATGTTCGTGGGAGGCAGGGTCATACATAAACCTTTGCAGGATCATTCCAACGCGTCTGATTCCGGGCTGCGATCGTATTTTTGTGCGCTCGGGCCCCTGGCCAGCGGAAGACTTCCCGTGGACTCAGTTGGTTGCGGTGTGGCAGGTGCTCGCTCCGTCTCAACTCACGAGCCCTTGAAACGGATCCCCAGTCCCAAAAACCCCAAGGAAAAAGGGGTCGGTCCCCGAGCCAGCCAGGGGGCCTCATTCAGGCTGGTTTTTGGTTTAGGGTCCGGAACTTTCTGCTCAGGGAATCCCGGGAATGAGCACTCCAAATTCCATCCCCCGTGGATGTAGTTCTTTAAGGGAATTCCAAACGGTTCATTCCCAAAGCTGACGGGGCATTCCCTACCGAGAACCAGCAAGGGAATGAATGATGTTTCTCTGTGGACCTCAATGACAAATGACTTCTATCAGACTCTTCAAAGCACCACATTGGTGCTACTGGTACCTTAATCGCGAAACGGTGCATCCTTTACGCCGCATAAGGATTAGTGCCAAAATGGGAGGATTGCCCAGCTCCACTGGGCAGCTCCCCTCAGCAGCTGATGGGAGTAGAATTGATGCCACTCCCACAGCGAGGGAGGAATCCTCCCACCTCACCGGATGCCCTCCCGGCATCATGGGTGAGGAAGGAAAGTAGCGAAGATCAGCTTGATCAATTCGCCTTCGACTGAGGGGAAGACCCGGTTCTCAGTCGGAAATTGCGGGTCCGGATGAGTAAGTTCATCCGCCCATGTGTTAAAGTCGCGCTTCACATGCGACGGTCCTAACATGACCTGGTGGTCATGCAGTGTTAACACAATTTCCATGAGGATGGCCGCATTGGGCATCCTGCGAGTGGAATCGTTAAGCAGGGAGAAAACGTTTCCCTGGTTATCACTTGCAACCAGAATCCTAGTGTGAGAAGCCGAGCCGGCTGCACAAAGCAGAACAGCCCTCACCAAAAGGAGGAGGCCGAAGAGCTCCAAGGCCGCTATCGCCCGCTGCGGGTCCCCAGTAGTGAAGGCCCACGGCTCGCCCTCCGGTGTGATTCTGTGTTGGACCCACTTCACTCGGGACTTGTCGGGGTTGGGCACGTCCGAGCACCAACCACCAACCCATGCATGGTCCGCCTGTTTGCCAGCTCCCGCATCAGATGCCCCCGTCCATGGAAGTGTGGGAGCAAATGGAGATGCCAGTGGGAACCTCTGGTTGAAGAGTTTCTCCAGAAGGATGGCCAGAGCACGAACCAGCTTCGGTGGCCTGCCCGAAGTGGTGCAGGCCTTCTTCCAGCTCCAAAAGGGCTGGAGGAAAGTTTCGTCAATGGACACGCCGAAGTAGCCCATTGAATCCGGCCCCTCCTTGCTGGTAAAGATGTCCCCCTGGGCCAGCCGTTTGAGAGTGGCCAGGATTATGACGTGCTTGACTGGAGCCAGCAGCACACAGGGCGTGATTGGGTCCACCACGAATCCCAACCAGGTATTGACCGGGGAGAGCGCCGTCTTCTTCCAAGAAAGCGGGACTCCCAGCGCCAGAAGAGTGGCCAGGATGGCTGTGGCGTCCCAGTCCGCCCTGCTGCATCTGAGGACCCAGCAGTAGTCGTCCACACAGACTAAGTGCCAGTCCACCTGAGGGAAGATGTAGTACAAGAGTCTGAGCACCAAGGATGCCTTTCTTCCCCAGTACAGTTGTGCCGAGGCCCTGCCGTACGTGCCCACTCTATTGACCCACCACCGGTTCTGGATGCAGGCCACCTGGTATTTCCAGTCTTTCTGGAGCACTTTTATGCGCCTGTGGGCCTTGGTGACATCCGCCTTGAGGTTGATGAAGGTTTCCCCCTGTGTCGGCGGCTGCCACGTCAGGGGTTCCCCCCTGCTCCCCCCAGGGCGTTCCGTGCCTGGGGGGGTTGGGGGGAATGGGGCCCTCCTATCAGGGCCCTCGGCACCTGGGAGTGGCCCCTTCCCTGAGGGTGTTGACCGCGGAGAGACGTCCAGGCCGCCAGAGGTCTCCATCATCCGCCTGCCCCTATCAGGGCCCTCGGCACCTGGGGGCAGGCTGGTGCTGTGGGGGTCCCTCTCAGGGCCCTCGGCACCTGGGGACTGCCCCTGCACCGGAGTAGATGAGGATGGTCCGCCGCTGTCCTGAGCCAGTGGATGGCATGGAGGCAGTCTCCAACCATCGGTGCGGTGGTCTTCTCCTCCGTGTGAGCCTGGATGTGTGCGTTTGCTCCCCCTTTTGAGCCATCATAGATCGTCCTGATCTTGTCCGTCTCATCAATCCCTGCAAGGGGGCCCGGGCAAAGTTCCTCCGGTTTGCAGCGGCACCTCTCTGCCGCCTCGGAGCGAGTGAAGGGCCCTTCCACCATGTCCAAGGCTCGTTCCTCGTAAAAGGTTGATTCGATTTCCTTGGCAAAGAGTTCAGCCGTTGGGTAGTTACCATGAGCCACTGGCGGGGGGGGATCTTCCCCCAGCCAGGCTTCTCCCTTAAGCTCCTCCTTAGTGGGCCAAACTCCCGGGGAGGTCAAGGTAGGGTCCGAGACTCCCAAGGGGACCCCCTCTTTCAGTGTTATGGGGAACTCCCAATCAGGGTCACCTGAAAGGGATGCCAAGTGCGACACTAAGTCCAGGAGGAAGG
The DNA here is from genome assembly GCA_963377175.1 of Effrenium voratum. NCBI lineage: Eukaryota > Dinophyceae > Suessiales > Symbiodiniaceae > Effrenium > Effrenium voratum. The sequence continues at coordinate 519,934 of CAUJNA010003556.1, forward strand.
GTTGTCCTGGGCATCGTTCATGGAGGTGCCTCGGTCCTAGGATAGCCCGCAGCTCCTCGAGGTCGGCTTCCTGGAAGGGGTGTGTGGTGGCACCTGATGCCAGGGACATTCGGACCTTGTCAATCCAGGGCCGGGTAAGGGTCAAGATCAGGGTGCCCAAAGTATCCAATGGGGAAATTCTCCGAAAAGGGGGGTTGAGCCTCCCTGGGGAAGGTTTTCCCCCCCCATCCCTCAGGGGGCGTGAGCGGAAACCCAATTGGACAATCGCCACCCGGTCAGTGAGGCATGGGAGATGGGAAGTCTGGGTTCATTGTTCCACGAGGGCTTACGGTGTCTGCCTCAGGGTGGAACTGCCCGTGCAGGCGGGGCTTCGGGGCGTTCTTGCCTCCGGGCTTGGAGCCCTGGTGTGATGAGGAGGGACCGCCTCCTTGACTGGGCCCCCGTTTTCCCCGGGGGGAATGGCCTTCCGGGGGGTCCGACCCCCGCCCCTTAGGTGGTTCCTTGGGGTTTCCCGGAAATTGTGAGGGGATCCGGATGTGCCCCGGCGCTGCGAGTGACCCAGCGATGGCTTTGGCCAGGCCTGCCATCATATCCCAAGGGTATCTGCTAAGAGTCGAGGACTCGTTGGTGCCCACATGTGACTGATGCGTGCACCGCATTTGATCCCAGTCCTGGATCGGGAGATCCGTGGCCAGCGTAGTGGCCTTCTTGGCCCAGGCGGCACTGGTCGAAGGAGATTGCTGTCAAGGAGTTCTCCTCCATCCAAAGCTGCCCCTCCTCTGTGATCCAGAAGGATGAGCATTCCTTGGCTTTGGGCAGCGAGCTGCTCACCACTGGGTCCTCCGGGTGTTCCAGGAAGGACCTGGGCCCTGGCAGAGAAACCGCCGCTCGTGAGGCCCTTGCCAGGCTGGTGATGTACATCTGTCTCAGAATGAGGATGCTGCCATCATCAAGTTGAGTCTGGGCGGCCTGGTCCAGGTGTGGAAGGCCCCAAAGTGTCTCTGGAGTGCGCCCTCGCACCGGGGTGGGAGCCCCCGGTTTTGGTATGTGGCGCAGGATGGACCATGTCCTGCAGTTGGGTCCTCCTCCAATGACGACCACTCGGCCCTGCTTTGCTGCCGTGCAAAGAGCTCCATACAGCTCGGGTTGGAGCATATCGTGGTCCCCTTTTGGTCCAGACCGTAGGATGTCTACCGCCACCACCATGCTGGAAAGGTGTGGGTAGTTGGCATGAAGACAGCTGTCCAAGGAAGTTGCCTGCATAGAGCAGGACAATGATGGGCCCACTGGATGGAACTTTGGGCGATGTGCCCTGTGTCCATCTCAGCCGCTGTACCAGACGCTCAGGGATGTTCTCCATCCACGGGAAGATGTCCAATCCCGGTGACGGCTCCGTTGGACTTGTCAGGGGGGTAGCTGAAAGGCGTTGGCCCCCTTCATTCAGCCCCACCAAGCTCTTGTGGAAAACCACCGGGTCCTGCTTGATGATCTTGGGCGCCGGAAGTGGGATCGGCTGCTTCCTGGGAGTGTCCCTTGGCGTTGCGGTGTGCTGCCAGTTGCGGCCCCCCGTGTCAGGGCCCTCGGCACCTGCGGGGAACCGTCCCGTCCCCGCCATATCAGGGCCCTCGGCACCTGTGGCTCGGGACTGAGGCGCCGCCGTTGTGCCGGTTGTGTGGCTGTTCTGATCACGGCGAGGGCGTTGTGCACGCTGGTTCTGCCGTCCCCATCCTTGTTCCGCCGAGGATGGCCGCCCCCTGGCCTGTCCCCCCCCTGTGTCAGGGCCCTCGGCACCTGCAGGAGGGGGCTTCTGTGCCTGCTTGGGGCGTTTGCGCCCCTTCTCGCCCCGGGCCTTATCAGGGCCCTCGGCACCTGTGTAGGGGTCAGCGCCCCTAGTCAACCCGGGCAGTCCTGCGGGAGGTGGTCCCCCAGGCAGATGCGGCCCATTGCCAGGATGAGGTTGCACTTGTGGGTGCGGCCGCAGTTGCCCGGGCAGCGCCCGCGCATCCAGTTGTTACAGAACTGGTTCCCTTTCGGGTCGGTGGCTGCCTGCTTGTTACCGCCCCGCGACGCCTGATTGTTCGGGTGGGGGGTCTTACCCTTCCCTTTGTTCCCAGGCTTGCCCTTGGGCTTCCCCTTGCCCTTGGACTTGTTCTTGCCCTTCTGAGGTGGTGCGTAGTCCATGGATGTCCTGGTTGATGGGCGGCCCCTGGAAAAGGTCTTGATCTTCTCATAGACCTCTCGTGTCCAGAACAATGTGTCCTGCCTGACCGACAGCATGGCCGCCTTGAGGGTGTTGCCCTCATGCATCTTCTCGTGAATCTTTCGCCATGCGTTGCGTTCGGCAATTGCCAGGACGTGGTCCACTGGCGGGGGAAAACGGCCCCCGATGTCCTCACCATAGAACCACTCGTACCAGCTCTCCAAGTCCTCCCGGGTGATGTCGAACTGGCCGAACTGCGGGAACGAGAGGACGCACATGAGGAGGGTGTTGCGGAACACCGCGTGCATCCTCTCGAGCTGGTGGCGAGTTTTGGGCTCGCCCCGCTCTTCCGCCTCATCCTCCCGGTCCCAGCCATCAACCGTGCTCTTCTTAGTGGTCTTCCATGGCCGTTCTCCTGGCTCCGGGAGTGCGCTTACCAGGTATTTCATGGGGATGAAACCGATCTCGCCTCCTGCGCAGAGCTTGAACTGGCGCTTCACCAGCTGGTCGCTTCCTTGAAGGGCCAGCTTGGGTTTGGTGAGCTTGGTCTTCTCCTCCCAAACCCTCTCCAGCTGTCCCCGTTCGCACGAGACCGTGAGATTCGGGGCGGTGTCCCGGGCGTGTGTGGCCCGGGTCCCGCTGTTGCATGCGCCCCAACTCCCATGGATCGTTGAGCCGCGTGAACCACCTGGAACATGCGGGCCGCGATCAGCCGGGAGGTCACATCCGTGTAGTGGTGGTTGTTGGGGGCGAAGCCCAACTCCCCCGGCGCCGTCTCCCTTGCACGGTCGGGCGAGTCCCACCGGGGCGCGAGGTCCTCCATCGAGACAAAGCCCTCATCCGACAGTGTCGCTTGGATGAACCACGGGATGCCCTTGAGGACCATGAGGTTCCTGGCGGTCTTGTGGAGCTTAGCCACTGCGTCCGTGTACACTCCAGGAACTTCCTGTGGTGGTGCCACCAACTCATCTGGTGTCGCCGCCATGGTGTGGGCGGGATTTCAAATCACAAGACAAAAGATCAAAAGGTCCACTTGAGCCAAAATGGTGGCCCAAGTGGATACTTATTAAGAGTCAAGACAAGCGACCACCTACGGTTAACGCTTTAGCCCAGACTCTTCAAAGCACCACATTGGTGCTACTGGTACCTTAATCGCGAAACGGTGCATCCTTTACGCCGCATAAGGATTAGTGCCAAAATGGGAGGATTGCCCAGCTCCACTGGGCAGCTCCCCTCAGCAGCGGATGGGAGTAGAATTGATGCCATCCCCAACGGACGGATCGCATCAGCTGCCAATACCAACGGACGAGCTGGTCGTTGGGGAGGTCCTCCCTCCACGTATGCCGTGTGGTCCCGCTGTCGCATTTCAGGGCCCTCGGCACCTGTGCGTCCAGCGGTCCGGCTGCGGTCCACCCGGTGCGGACCCCGTCAATCCGCCGCCTGGGATGCCCGGGGACATCTCAGGGCCCTCGGCACCTGTGTCCCCTGGTTCCCCGGGGCACTGGCCCGGAATAGGGGTGAGAACATCTCAGGGCCCTCGGCACCTGTGTCTCCCCCCTCCAGGCCCCTTCGGGGTTGCGTGTCAGGGCCTTCAGCACCTGCGCTCCCCGCTGGCCGCGGGGCTGGGCCCCTTGGGGGGGTGGCGGGGAGGGCGTATCAGGGCCCTCGGCACCTGCGCCTCTCCCCCTGCCTCCTTGCCTTGAGGCATGGGGGGAAGCGTATCAGGGCCCTCGGCACCTGCGCTATCCACCCCTCACTCAATTTCCGGGAGGACGACCGCCTCCTTGTCCGACTGAGTGTCCACGCTTTCGTCGGTGTCCGAGGAGAGGGAGATGGAGGCCTCGGAGTCCTGTGCTGCGTAGGGCTCCACGGCCATCCACGTGTTCGGGAAGGTGAAATGCCGGAAACATCTGGTGCATCCCAGGTACACCTCCGGCTCAGCATGGAAGTCCTGCTCCGCCAGCTCCGAAATCTTGAGCGGTCCCGGCCTCCAGCCGCACCCCACTGGGACTCCATCTGTGTCCAGTAGGTGCATGCTGTAAGCTTTGGTGGGACCCTTTCGGGCCGTGGTGGCTACCACCGTCAGTGGACCCCGAGGCGGGGGCACCTCATCCGCCGCCGTCGTGGTGATGGTCGGCTTGTCGGCAGGGATGACATCCCAGCTGGCCTTCGAGGGCGGTGTGTCCGGGACTTCCTTGAACAAGGCCTTCGGTGAGGCCGGGGGCTCCACCTTGTCCTCCCAGTCCTCATGTCCGAGGTCGACTCGGACCGCCCTTCCTGCCTCGAGTTGCATGGACGGGAGCTTCTGGAGGACCTGGTCCCAGATGGAGCACACCACGTGTCGCTTCTCCCGGGTGTAGACATCCGCCGTGGACTCCTTGAACCAGTTTCCCATGTACTGGCGCTGGTCCCTCGGTATGTGCGCCTGGAATGCCAAATCCGGCATGAAGACCCGGAAGGAGTACCATGAGAGTTCAGCCACGTCCTTGACTGGCGCGCCCTGCTTCCCCAAGGCGTCTTTGAGCCACCTCAGGGACCTGTCTGGGGTTCCTGGGCGGGGGATGAAGCCCGTCCTGTCCTGGTTGATCGTGGGGATCAGGTAGTCCATCTCGCGGAACTCCTCCGAGGCCCTGAATCTCTTCCACCACCGCTCCAAGGGGATCCACCATCTGGCCCCCGAGTAGGAGAACAATGGGGCGATGAGCGGGACCGGGTTCCGTTTGATGGCCACTGCCGACGTGGTCTTCGTTTGCCAGGCCAGCAGCTCCAGGGTGTTGCTCGTGGACTTGACCGTCTGCGGCGAGGTGTGCGGCACGTCGTTGAAGCGCGCACTGCAGGCCAGGTTGAACCTGGCCATCGCCATGATGTACCTGTCCACTGCTTTGGTCAGCTCGGGACCCGGTTCTCCGGCGGGGCCCCTTCTGCCCCTTGTTCCAGGGCCCAAACAATTGCCCGGGTCGGAACCACCGCCTTGCGCTGTGGCTTGACCTGGGTGTCCACCAGCGTCTCCTGGATGGCTTTCCGCTTCTCCAGGAGTTGTTTGTGTTCGTCAACGTTGAGCAGGCCGAGTTTAATGGAGAGCCACTTTAAAGTGCCCCACCACTTCTGGAGCTTCGCCGGGGTGACCTCCAACGTGACCGCCTGGTTCATGAGGTGCCGGACGTCGCCAGCCGTCCAGGGGAGGTTCTGGAAGCCGATCTTGCGCATGCCCTCATAGGCCAAGCAGTGTGCCCGGGTGGTACGGAACCGGGCATCACCAAAGAGGTGGCCAAACTCCTCCAGCTCCCTGGCCCCCATCACCTGGTGCATGTAGGGGATCTGGTGCCGGAAGGGGATGAAGTATCCCAGGAGGCGTTCCAACCACCTGGCCCTCAAGTGTTGTTCCAACGCTCTGAGATGTCGGCAATTGGGTCTTGATCTTCCCTGGTTTCCAATGCCGCCACTTGTTGGCCACTGCCAGGACATCCGGGGCCTCAATCGATCCGGAAAGGATCCACTCTTCGCGGTCCCGGATGGCCTGTTCCATTTCCAGTGGAGAATAGGTGTGCGAGTGCCTGGCGCCTGCCGCACGAAACAGAAGTTGTTGCAGGGTCTTAGTAGCGAGCTCCAAATCCGCCTCCTCCAGCGGTTGTGGTTGGGAGCCGAGTATCCTCGCGAGGATCAAGTTGTAGGTGTCCGAGGCCACCAGGACGTGGTTGCCGTCAGGTGCCAGCCCCACGATCCGTGTCCACGGCCGCGGGTCAAAGTCCACCGCATCCGGGTTGGCGACCTTGTCCTTTTTGACCCATTCCAGGCAGCACGCCACGAGGATTTCCCCGTCCGACTGCACTGGTGCAAATCCAAGGTCATGCAAAATCAACTGGAGCGCGGTTGGCGCCCCTAGGAAGGTCGTCCCAAACGGGGAAGGGAGGCGGGGCCTCCACATCATCATGATCCACTCGGGCCGGGGGCCTAGTCCCTAGGTGCAAACCCCAACCAAACAACAGGGGGCCCCCCAAAACCCCGGAAAGTCAACCCCGAAACGGAGGAAACGGGGGAAAAAGGGGGACCCAGGGAGCCGCCCCGAAAAGGGAAAACCAAACAAGAGAGGGGAACCACGGCGCACCCCGGATCAGCCCAAGCCGCGCCAATTTTCCTCGCCTGGTGCAAGTCTGGGCCTGCGCTGTTCCCTGGGGGGGGATATCAGCGCCTTCGGCAGCTGTCCCCCCCCCGGGGTGCGCTGCGCATCCGTTCCGGATGGCCGCGGTCCTGGATGGTGTGCCGGAAGATGGCGTTGTCCCGCATCATCACGCGGCCCCCTTCGCGATGTCATCGATGCGCTTGCGCGCAGCAGCCTCCGGATTCCGCAGAATCAGCTCCCAGATGGCATTGGAGACGTGGCCTGTCTGGGTGGTCTGGCTGAATCTGAACCTGGGCACCTTCTGGTCCACGATGGAGACGTCCCGCAACGGGGCCGAGGGCTCCACCCGGCGGTAGTACTCCAGCCGCTCCTTCACCCAGCGGTTGTAGAGGCCCTCCGGCGGCTCGTCCAACACCAGCTGCAAGATGGCCTGGCCGGCCCGGATCTGGAGGAGGCGGGTGCCCCCTCCCCCGGCACGCCAGTACCCTTTACAATACTTGCACATGTAGCCCCCCGGGTCTCCCCTTTTGTCTTCGGGATGAGTTCCCACGGGGTGACGGAGCTCAGGACCAGGCCACACTCCATGTGCGCCCAGAAGACATGCTTCATCTCCACCGGATAGTTCTTCTTCCGGTAGTCCTTACCCACCACGCCGTGGACGTTGTCCGCCGTGATGGGGGGGTAAACGATCCCCTCATCGCCCTCGCCGGATGTCAGGGCCATCGGCACCTGTCCGGCACCCAGGGGCGGAGGGGTCCAGGCCCATCAGCTTGATCATGTCGTTGGTGTAGCCGAGCTTGCGGTAGATGGAGGGGGCCACTGAGTCGGCGCAGTCCTGCTTCGTGTTGCAGCGCCAGTTGACCTTCACCTCCGCCAGGGCCCCCGGGCCTCCAATGCGGTCCATGAGGGCCTTGTACACCTCTGGGAACTGCTGGAGGCTCTCCACCGGGACCGAGATGCGCTCGTCGCATACCGCCGGATCATCTGCTCCTTGGAGTCCGCCACGTCCTGGACCGGGAGCTGCATCACCTCCGCCGGGGTGTCCGTGAGGAAGGCCCGGGCCGCGAGGACCTTGCCCATGGCCCGGTAGACCAATCGCCACTCCGGTCCTGTCTGCGGAAACGGAAGGCCCTCCTCCTTCAGGAAGCACCGCGGTCTCCCAGCCCTCCAGGCGGGTCTGATTATCTTGGCGATGTAGAAGGCCTCCACAACGCGCTCCAGGCCCCCCTGCTTGAGTTGGGGGCCCTCAAAGCCTCGCAGGAGCCGCTGGACGTCCTTGGCCTGCAGTCGGCGGAGCCTAGTGGCCGTGGTCGCATCGAAGCAAGGGAAGTCGCCCGCCATCTGGTCGTCGCTGAACTGGTAGAGGCCCTCCGAGACCTTGAGGGCCTTGGTGCACACGCTCCCCCCCGGCGGGGGGGCTGCGGGGTTCTCATCCTCCTCCGAGGACGCCTGCTCCTTGACCTTCGCCATCAGCTCCCGGCGCCTCTGCCACTTGGCGTCTGCCCGGGCATCCAGGCGGGCCTCCTCCAAGCGGGCTGCAGCCGAGGGGAACCTGGGCATCGGCAGCTCCTTCGCCAGGAGCTCCTCCATGGGCACGTCCTCCTCCGGCGGGTTCAGGAGCTCCAGGAACGCCCCTGAGGGGCGTGTCAGGGCCTTCGGCACCTGCGCCACCCCAGGGGCTGCATCTTCCATCGGCTCATCCTCTGCCTTGCGCTTGGCC
>CAUJNA010003557.1:0-75000 GCA_963377175.1 Effrenium voratum
TGTGTCTGTGTGTCTGTGTGTCTGTGTGTCTGTGTGTCTGTGTGTTGGTGTGTCTGTGTGTCTGTGTGTCTGTGTGTCTGTGTGTCTGTGTGTCTGTGTGTCTGTGTGTCTGTGTGTCTGTGTGTCTGTGTGTCTGTGTGTCTGTGTGTCGTGTGTCTGTGTGTCTGTGTGTCTGTGTGTCTGTGTGTCTGTGTGTCTGTGTGTCTGTGTGTCTGTGTGTCTGTGTGTCTGTGTGTCTGTGTGTCTGTGTGTCTGTGGGTCTGTTTGTCTGTGTGTCTGTGTGTCTGTGTGTCTGTGTGTCTGTGTGTCTGTGTGTCTGTGTGTCTGTGTGTCTGTGTGTCTGTATGTCTGTGTGTCTGTGTGTCTGTGTGTCTGTGTGTCTGTGTGTCTGTGTGTCTGTGTGTCTGTGTGTCTGTGTGTCTGTGTGTCTGTGTGTCTGTGTGTCTGTGTGTATGTGTGTCGGTGTGTCTGTGTGTCTGTGTGTCTGTGTGTCTGTGTGTCTGTGTGTCTGTGTGTCTGTGTGTCTGTGTGTCTGTGTGTCTGTGTGTCTGTGTGTCTGTGTCTGTGTGTGTGTGCGGAGTGGCAGAAAACCCTGCCACCATACAATAACTTTTTCCCACTGCAGGGGGTGCCAGGGGCAGAGCAAGGCTGGCACCAACGAAGACCTTTGCTCTTGCCTGTGATATCAATCTCGGACGCGAGATTGACGTACCTGCATCCGTGATTTAAAGTCCTTTTGGCCCCTTCTTTTGTCGCTGTGTGTGCTTCTTGTTTGTCCTGGTAACGTTAAGATTGCCGGACCAGGCAGACACTGAAACACATGTGTTGAATTAAATTAGTGAAATATAGTGAAATAGTTTGTGAATCAAAATAGTGAGTGAAATATTTAGTGAATCAAAATTGTGAATTGGGAAACATGGATTTGCGCAATTTAGTGAAATTTAGTGAAATTTAGTGAAATTTAGTGAAATTTAGCGAAACTAATTAAATTCAATGAAATTTTAGAAAGAGATTCACTAAATTTCACTAAATTTCACTAAATTTCACTAAATTTCACTAAATTTCACTAATTTTCACTAAATTGGATTAGTGAAATTTAGTGAAATTTAGTGAAATTTAGTGAAATTTAGTGAAATTTACTGAAATTTAGTGAAATTTAGCGAAACTAATTAAATTCAATGACATTTTAGAAAGAGATTCACTAAATTTCACTAAATTTCACTAAATTTCACTAAATTTCACTAATTTTCACTAAATTGGATTTGCGAAATTTAGTGAAATTTAGTGAAATTTAGTGAAATTTAGTGAAATTTAGTGAAATTTAGTGAAATGTAATGCAGGTTAGTGTTTTTTGTTTTTTCCTAGTCACCTCGCCATGCAGGCGTATGTCCATTCACTATTCCCATTCACTATTTCCATTCGCAATTGTTTTAATTCACTATTCCCATTCACTATTTCATTTGCTAATATTCACTAAATAATTATTTTGATGTTTCCAATCTCTACCTCCCAGCGGCAATCTTAATCTGGTAACGCTTTCGATTCTAGAGGGAAACCGAGTGCATCGCGAGCCGAAACTCATCGTACTCGAGACTTATCAGTTGTACTCGAGACTCATCAGTTGTACTCGAGACTCATCAGTTGTACTCGAAAGATTAGAACCCTCCATCTGGAGTCTAAGTGTGATCACCCCATTCGTGGGGGACCCTCGGGTGTACCCATCGTGTGACCCCGGGCCGGTTCGCCGGAAAATTTGACCTCAACGTGCTTATCATAGAACAGCGGAATTTCACGTTTAAGCAGGAACGAGGTTTCACTAAAGGGAACACAGCCACTTCTTCATAGTTAAGTTTCACAATCCTGGATGCCGATGCTGGCAGATTCCTTTGTGCCTTGCGTTGTGATGCCGTTTCCTTTCGCACGGAGCATGTCGGCCTTTGATTCATGAATATGCATGTACATGGTCTTGAGTTGTCGTTGATTATGGTTTGTCGTTTGTAACCTTCCTCAAGGACGAGCTTTACCATTTCCAGACGTGTTGCTGTTTCGTCATGTCACGCCGGGATGATCGTGACAGATCCAGAACTCGGCGCAGACGGGATCGGAGTCCCTCCTCCCAGCCTCGCAAAGCACGCAAACGTGAACACAATGACAACCTGGTCTCGGATGGCATGGATTGGAACAACTTGGTCCCCTGGCAACACAATTCGGGCTACAACGCTTCCAGCGCTTTTCCGGTGCCGCCAGGCAACTATCAACCGAACCCTTCCTCTATGCAGCAATTTCATCATTCTCTGGTCAACTGCATGATGCCGTTCCCTCCGGAGCCCACACCAACTAAGTTCGTGACGCCCGTGATGCCGCCACCGGTTACTTCTTCCCAAGCTACACCATCGCCTGGATACCCAGCTGCGCTGCCAGTTCGACCTCAAAAAGCGTGGCTTACTCCATCGGATGATTGGAAACCTGGTGATGGCATGTTCGACATCAACCAGCTCTACTCCTTTAGCCTGCCCATGACGGTTGCCAACACACCGCACAATACTCAACGTGACATGTCTGGCATGGACATCCGGGATGTTCGCCTTGTTCAGGTCATACACGGGGGCATTACCAACTGGCTACTGCGACCATTTGCTCACGGGAGATTCGTGACGTGGGAAGGATTTCGCACTCGCACCGAGGCCCTGCTTTGGAGTACCTGTTCAAAACTACTGCGACGATCACAGCCGCTCAACCTGCTTACTCTGGAAAAGGACCTTGCCAATTCGCTGGGGCTCAACCTTGACGACTTCAATCAGCGCATTAAGGTTCACGACCACTTGGCCAATCTGGTGCTTCAGTTTCTTCACCAACATCACGCGACTCTTACGCCCTCTACCCAAGAAGAAGGCATGCTCAAGAAGTTCAATGATCTACATCGTGCTAATGTGTTGCTTCAGGCTCAATATTCGGCATCACAACAAGCTTCGTCTTCCCCTACGTTACCATCTCAGAAAGATGATGCAGAGTTGGTTACACCACCTCCGGCCAACCACTCACAATCTTCAACGCCGACCAGCTCCCTGCCCACGGTCAGTGCGGCGGCCCTCGATGGCAAGTCGTTTGATGGTTCGGTTCAACAACAACCTCGGATCATCCAGTCTCTACACGGACTCTCTTCCCCGCCTTCCAAGCCGGCAGCGTCACAGCTGCTCACCATGCACAGCACGCCAGAAGACATCATCAAGCACTACACATGGACCAGTGATCAACCACGCTTGTATCTCAAGCAAGCACCCACTACCACTACAGTGGGATCATTGATTAAGTGGGCCAATCACCCGTCCCGTCTCAACGGCAACAAGACCTTGGAATCTATGTCGACCCAGCTCTTTCAGGCGCGTCAACGCATACCAAAAGGAGATGCACCTACGTTCGCGGCTATGGCCGCTCTGTGGGGACTTGAACCTGGCTACATCACCAAGCTCACGGACAAAGCGCTCTGTCACCTCATCGTGACTGCCCGCTTACTCACCGGGTGAGCTGTTTCCACTGCTTGCATATTAGCCCGGAGTGGCAATTGCGTCATATGATGACGAACGGTTCAAAACTGGTCCGTCCTCTTCTTGCACATTGCCTTTTTTTGGTGAGTTGCTTGTCTCTTCTTGCCTTGTGTGTTGCTTGTTGCTCATTGTCTCTTGAATGCATGTCGCCGCCACCTTGTAGATCTCCTTGGTTGCACAGCCATCATGTGGACTGAACTTCGCCACAGTGGAATCTTTGACAACATTGTACAATGGCATTCCTTGGCTACTTTTCTGAACTCGCTGACGGTGTTCTCTACGTGCTGGCAGTACTGCTTTCCTGGACTTCCACCACCGTCGATTCCAATGGATGAGTATGAGTCAATTCGGCAATTGCCTCAGTTGGACCTCATCCTTGAAGTGCTCACCGTGGTCCGGATTGCACTTCAGATTCCGATACATTCCATGTCACGTTCCTCTCATACTGTGGCCAACAGGTATGAGCTTCACAGATGTCGGAACACTGCCTATCTGTTGATCTGTTTTTTTGCAGCGTCTCATTTCTCAAAACCATGGGTACATTCCGCCGTTCTTCGAGGTTCTTCATTTTTACAAGACGTCACTGCTGTGTGAAATCATGCACTCCACTTTTGCGGATATGAGACATCTTCGATCACTGCGGACACGCTTCCCGGACCTCTTTGACTTCATTCAGGATCCAGGTCACCATCAGCAACCATGCGTCTACCTCAGACTCTCACCATGGCATAGTCCCTACTACGTTGGAGCAACAGATCAGGATGTTCTTCGCCGAGAACATTCATGCAGCCGCAAATTTCTACAACTACTACGGGGACATCATGCCTTCTTTGAGCCTGCACTTCACTACTGGATGCGATCTAACACCTATTGGCTTTTCTGTGCCATTCCGGTTGAGATTAAACTTCCACTTTCCTCGGTTTGGGTTCAGGAAAGCAAGTGGCAATACATGCTACGTCCACATCTAAACGCTCCCTGGGTGCACAGACTTCTTCGGAAAATTGGTTTCCGAGAACATCTGGTTGACTTTCGGCGTCATTCGTTGTCATCGCCTACCTCACTCTCGCTGCACAAGCGCTTTCGGCGACGACTCCATCCTGATCTCCACCGGCAATTACGACCCGAGATGTTGGATGACATTCAAGCACACTACTCCACTCTTTATCAGCTGGGATCCAACACAGGTGCGTCGTTTCAAGCTATGCGCGATCTGTTATCGGCGGCTTTTCCACCCACCCAGCTCTACTACTTCCTGCGACTCTCCGTCTTCGTCAACGAGCCTTTTCGTTCCAAGGCGCAGAAACTCCTCGCCCAGGTTATGCGCAAACGACAACTTCAGTTACCGAGCACTATGACACAACCGCTTCTCCCACCTCTACACGTTCAGAATTGGAAGGCTCAGCTTGGAACATGGTTGCAGCGTTGGGTTGCTTCACATCGTGATCTGTTTCCTTCCTTATTTCTTCCAAAATCCGTGTTGTGGAAACTCGCAGTGCTACCTTGGGAGACAGGATCTACAACTACCGCACATGGCAACGCAGGTGGACTCCTGACACGTTTTTTCCGTGTCGCTGTTCGGACATGGATGCCTACAACCTGCATCGTGCACATGATCATGCCGTGATTGTGGATGAGTTCTCGCGCATCAATGCGGACATTGACCCGGACATCATGACTGCATCCATGAAGGATCAGTATTTTGGTGATGTTGACATGCTTCTACAACGTTTTACTATGCAGCTTCGTAAACTGGCTCGTCGCTGGCATGTACATGGAACCAGTTTCCCTACTGAATTTCAACCGGTTCTGACGGAGTTGATCGATGCACATCGCGCTAACGTTCAAGACCGCGCACACTGGACTTCCGCGTCACTACAACGCACTATTGGTTCCCTGTCCTCGTGGGTTGTAATCCCAGCGGATCATTTCCCTTCGCGTGCTCATGTGATTTGTCCTTCGTTATTTGCCACACTGATGCACAAGACCTTTTGCACAGGTGAAGGCTTTTCGCTGTGCCGTGAATCTGCAGCATCTTTTCGCTCTGAAGTTGTCACTACGATACCTGCTCTCCTACAACAGCGCTACGCTTGGGGACTTCGACTCCAGGCACCGTTGCCCACGGCTCGCATCCTTCCCAAACCGACCAAAGATTTGCTAAAAGCGAGACCGATTATTTCTTTCTTTCGCACGTGGGCAGCACCCCTCCTCACGGTCTTCGGCGCCCTCATCTTTGAACTCACCAAAGTCACCTTTCCAGACGTACCAGGTCAGCTTTCGGTTCAGGAGATAGTCCATCAGCTTTGGGATGCGCTATCACATGAAGAGCCCACTGAATACATCCACCTGGTATCTCAGGACCTTTCCGGTTTCTTCACATCCATACCCACTGAGCGTTTCCATCAAGCACTACAGGTCCTGCTTCATCGATATGATCAAGTAGTTGGTCTTCGCAGATCTTCACAGTGGTCGGTGTACGAGGTGAAGTCGGATCATCGACGTCGCATGTTCAAAGGCAAGTGGCGCCGTCAAACCAAGGTCCCTCGAACCTTTCGTGAACAAGACCTACGATGCCTCCTTGACTTTGTCATTGATAACAGTCATTTTGAGATTAATGGCTATTTGTTCCGGCAGGAACGTGGCGTTGCTATGGGATCACCTGCGGCGCCCCCACTCTGCAATCTGGTTGCCACAGTTGAGGACTTCTTCTGGCACCAAACCATGTGCTCTCTTCGTTTTCGCATGCCCGACTTCGGGGTGATCTGGCACGAGCGATATGTCGACAATCGCTTCATCCTTCTGCGTGATTCGGCCCCATCCACAACGGTACTCATGAATTTTCTCTCCCTGGAATTTTATCGTCCTCCTGTGATGCTGGAGACCCAGAATGATACCAAAGTGCTGGGCTACATGTGCGATTCATCGTCCTACCTGATCATCCTTCTCAGATCAAAGGTATCCGAAGTGCCAATGATCAGATGTTTACTTACTCTTCGTGGTCATCCCGATCGTGGCTCATTGTACGTGGAGCTCAACCAGTAGTCCAGCAACAAATTGGACTGGATGCTCTCAAACGCCTTTATGAAGCCAAAGGCTTCGATCCTCATCTCCTTCGTGACGTTCGGCGACGAGTCGCGGCAAAATCTGTACGCTACCTTGCAGCTGTTGTGCTTGTGGAGTTTTCCTTGGGATTGCTTGCCTGCGCGTTGTTGCTGTTTCCTTCATGTGCATGTTTGCGCGTAGTTGGCTCGGATGTGTTGGCTTCTTGCTTTGCGGTGTTTCTTCACCTGAGCATGGCGGAGTATGTGGTTAGCAGCCTTCTGCGCCCGGACGGCACGGTGCAGACTACCAGCCAGGTTACTCTTGACCAACTGCCAAACTTCATCAATGGCAATGAGATGCAGCTCTTTGTCCAGACTCATGGCCTCGTGCACCTACGCAATGTTCAGGCGCACAGTTCTTCGCGCGATGTTCAGGCACTCAGCTCCTCACGCAACGTCAGAGCGATGCATGACCATGCAACTCCGAGGCGTTCACGGTCTCCCAGTTCACGCCGATCCCGGGTTAGGCTCACACCTGCACCACATGGGATATCTGAGGAGGAAGAGGACTGGGGCGAATGGACCCGCACTGGCCGTCGCACTCATGATGATCAGAGGCGACCTCGGTCGCCGTCAATCCCACCGGCGAGCCACAGGGTACCCTCGGACCAGGTTGAATTGATTCATCTTCCTGTTCGCCATCAGGTACCTTCCTTGGGCAGCCATCGATTCACGCTTCGCTCCGGCAGTCGAATTGAGGAAATTGCCATCTTGATCGATGATGTTCTTTACTACACGTTGCCCTGCATTGCGACCCTAGTTTTTCCTGAGCCAGACAAGTGGAAGAAATCCTGGGAGACCGTCTACAGAAGCCTCATGCCGCACCGTCGCAGCATGATTGACGATGAGCAGCGAGTGAAGTCTGTCTCTGAACTGCCACCTTCTCCACCGCCTCACGGCAACCCAGGACCCTGGACCGCTCAGGTCATCAAGGAGATATCCCGTGAGTTCAGGGTTTCCCCGGACTCGCTACCCGCGCAGCTCATTGTTCAGCTCGGCGTTTGCGAGGAGTGTTGGCCGTGCATCCTGAAGACCAGACGGACTTACCACCGGTTTCAACCAGCCAAGAAGGACACCAGGAAGAATTACTTCGGGATCATCTTCTCCTTCGAGCCACGCCGCCTGCTACCTGACAAGCATCGCACTCAGTCGATCTCACCGTTTTTCTGGGCGCACAACACCAACATCCACGCTGCCCTCAACATCCTGCAAGATGAGGAGCGCGTCCGACCTTCGAAATGGCTGATGCAGCCACCTCCCAATCACGATTACACGAACTGGAACGACGTGTGGCTTCCTCCGATGGGTTTCTACTGCAGAGGCAGCCTTGTGTCTCCTGGCGCAGCGGTGAAAGCAGCAGCCCAATTCGCAGGAGTTCACAGTGACCGGCCCATCTGCATAGGAGGTGCGGCAAGACTGCGCCAGCCCCACTGCTCGATTCCGCGCGGAGGCACTTACGCTGATATTGCTGCTTCCCACTACTATGATTGCATTCATGCCAAGGATGGCAGGTGGAAACTTCGTTCATCCATTGCGGTTCCTAACTACTTGGGGATGTTCTGGTGAATGTCTTCGGCAATGCGATGCAGTACCATTTTCTTGCACTACCCCTCCGCGGTTTGTGTCAACGTTTTCGTGGTATCCATCATGACGCTCATCTTCCGGAAAAAACATGTGGTGTTGTTGCATGCTTTTGGATTGCTGCGTCGTATTGCTTGTTTGCCTCTAAGTTTGATGTTTCCGCAGTTTGGGTTTGCTACTGATCGGACCACTCCATCATTGCCAGCCGTATCCTGCGCTGTCATGGATCATGGGGACCTTTTACGAGAATGTCGGCTCATGCTGCACTCTATCTCGTCGCAGATCAGTATTATGGTGGCCGGACTACAACGTCTTGAGGGTCAACAACGGCATCCACAACCGCCGCATCCACCTGCGGCGCCCGTCGGGCAACCACCACTACCGCCTCCATCGACACCGGCGCCTGCATCTCCGAAAGCCTCATCGGTGAGGCCACCTCACCCAACAGTGCCCATCACGCTGGTGGCCACCTCCATCAATCGGATGGAACCGGCCGATCTCCCTGAGCCGGTGAGTGACAGCGCTTCCAGGGAGCACAATCGGAGAAGAAGGTCCAGACACCGTGACGTCGGTCTCGAAGCCGTAGTCACCGCAGACGACCACTTGGCCGTCGTGCGAGGCCTATTCTTGCTTCGGACCATCGCATTGCCGTGCCGAAGCCACCCCCTGCAGTCAAGGCCATGCCGGCGTGTCGACCATCTGGCCTATCATATGGCCGTTGAATCTCGACCAGCGGCAAAAGGTTCTCAGCCGCTGAGCCTACGGATTTGCATCAGTGCATGCCAGCATGAGTTGTGTGTGTTGACTCGCAGCTCTTCTTGCTTGTGTCGCCTTTGCTGTGATTTCACTTGCCATGTGGTTGTCTACAGAGTTCGTGAATAACCTGGTGGCGGTGCTCAACGTCCTCGCCTCCCAAGTTGCCACTGCCCTGGACACCCTGAACTTTGCCCTGGCGGCAGATCGAAATCAGGAATCAGATACCCGGATGCCTCCCAGAGCACCACGTATCTCAAGGCATGGACTGCGCCCACGCATCATCACGGAGCGCATCTCGTCAGATCGGTCTCGCACTCCTACCCGCCCCAGAACTTGGCCTGTGGATACTTCTTCTACCTGGTATATACCAGCACTATCTCCTCCTCGTGAAACACGTCGTGGAGCTCCAGGAGGCAATCCTGGTCAACGTCCAGAGACTCTGGTGGATCGGTTACCACCACCAAGACCTCTCGCTCCCAATGCCGCACGCAATGATCGTGCGCCGGGGCACGCTTCGTCCACTACGCCTGATTCGGATTCGGACGGTTCAGTGCGTCCGCATCCCGGTGCTTCATCTTTCCGTCCATCGCCGACGGTGGTTCATGGACCTCGTGAACTTCTACAGGAATTCACTATTGCCCTCCGCAATGAATATCTTGAACCATTCACGGCATGGACACAGGGTGAGCTGGATGAGATGGTCCGGCGCAAAAAGGACAAGGACTCCAGGCCCACCTACAAGACTATCGCCCGTTTCCTTCAGAAACCCATCGACGAAGTCAAGCAGGCGTGGAAAGTCTACCAGCGACTTGAGGCTCGCGGTTAGATGACTTTGCAATATTGCAGCCGTCAAAATTCCTTGCGAGTGGTTGTGCATTGCGTTGACCTTTTTGTTGTCTTGCCTTGTCTTGCGGACATGAGTGTTCAAATCATGTTGGAGCAAAATGTGCAGACATTCATAACTTGGACCCATGGATCGCAGCCGACGTGGTTACAGTATCACGGACCAAACTACCCAGCCGGCACATTGCTTGACAGAGCATTTCGTTTGACGGCACCACCACCACCTCCACCACCGCTGCTACTACTTCCTCCTCCTCCTCCACCACCACCACCGCCACCGATGACTTTTCATCCACAGTTCATGCCCTCATTGCGTACTTCCTCTACACCTTCTCCTCGAGGACAGTCATGCCCGGCTACTATGGTCTCTGAGCGCACACGCCGCTCAGTTTGCGGAGCTGGCCACTCCCGTGCTGACGATCTCCGCAGCCTCACGCGTTCCCCGAAACGCACTCGAACAACGTCATCTTCTGATGAACGTTATTCTCGGCGGCCCTTCACTGTGTTCACTTCGAAAAGGGCTACTCGTGCAACACGGTCCAGAACTACAAGATGCAAGCATTACTGCCATGCCTTCCTACATCATGGACGGAAATGTCTTTCCCCCTGTGTGCGGCGTCAACCAGGACATTTCCATTGCAGATGCGCGCGTCATCAGCGGCGGTGAATCATTGCCGCAGTACACTACAGACTTTGTTGATTCGTCCAGTATTCAGTTTGGAAAAGTTGTTATGCATTGCATTGCTTGCTGATTAGGCATGGCGTGCATGTCGGTCATGGCATGATTGTCACACCGCAGATCCCTTGGCTTCGCTTGCCCTAGTATTTTGGCGACTCATTCGGTTGTCATGTTGCCGCGCTACTTTGAGTACCACATTGAGAGAGGCCTGGAATGGATTCGGGTTTACACACCGGGCACGTGGCAGCCTGTGGCTGCATCCACCTTGGGCCCAACCCCGGACCGCACCTCCACGTATCGGGAGTGGCGCAGGGTATACCACTTTGACGTGTACTTACCCCGTGACAGCACCGGAGGCACCACTGCGGACCCGAATGTCATGCCTGTCTCCTACGCGTCCTATTACGTGTGGGAATTCCGAGACTGGCACACGCGAGGTTATCAACGCCTTGGTGTTCCACGTCCATACATTGGATCGACGGATTTCGTGAATGACGAAATTTCGTCCTCGTCGGTGTCTTCAGTTCCTGATGGCGCGTGGCGGGAACCCTCTCCCCCGCCGAGCCATGATCCCAATTTTATTTGGAACGAGTCTGATTGATGCGTGAACAACATGTTGGCTAAAACACTGCGCTTGTTGAGTCACGTTGCTTGAGTGCTTTTTCTACGGCCTTTAGATTGATTGCTTTCGGATTCGCTTGCTGCTTGTGCTTGGGTTGCCTTGTCTTGTGTTGTGTGATCTCCATATTATCCATGTTTTCGCTGACTTCCTTTTTGCCTCAAAGCGGCTTATTCGGTTGGTATGTTCAATTCGACAATATTTGGCGCTGACAGATGGTCCCTGCCGCGCTACTTTGAGTACGACCTCGTGAATGGCCCTGCAAGCACAAGAGTTGAATGGATTCGAGTCTATGTACCCGGTCCGTGGCAACCTGTCGCCGACTCCACCTTGGGACCGGCTCCGGATGACACATCAACCTATCGGGAATGGCGCAGGTTCTACCACTTCGAGGTGTATTGGCCTAGCACCACTCTGGATTCCTTTTTCCAGCCGGTCTCCTATGCATCTTTTTATACATGGCATTATCGTGACTGGCGCACCAGAGGATACCAGCGGCTCGGCCATCCGCACCCGAACATTGCGCGCCCAATTTTCACTTCGGGATCGCCGGACCTCATGTACGCTGGATTGTCCTCTTCGTCGGCATCCTCGAACTCGGACGGTGACTGACGTCCGTCCTCGGCTTTCCATGCTCTTCGATTTGCTTGGGGCGAGTGGCATCGGCACCTGAGTCGCGCCTGGTCACAAACCGCGGTGTTTGGCGCTGCACATGCTGCGAGTGCAGGATTGAGTGTATTGCGTTAGCTTGGCATGTCTGTTGATGTGTCGCATGAAATGCTTGTTGTCTGCAGCCGTATAACTCTCGGTTGTGCGTCTAGGTTTTGGGATGTCATGCCGTGGCTGGAGTGGTGCCCGGATCCTCAACAACCAGACACTCAATGGGTCAAGATTTTTCATCCGGGATCATGGACGCCACAAGAAGAACGTGATGATCCTCCTCCGCGCCACACATACAGGGAGTGGAAGGAGTTCTATGCCCCAAGCCTGGCTCATGACGAAGACCAGCGCACCAGGCGCACTTGGTATAAGAGGGACTGGACCACTGAGGGCTACCGGCGTGTTGCTGCTCCTGAAGCTGTTCAAGACTTCAATTCGATGTTTCCTCATCAACATAGCGTGGCCACGCAATCTTCGGCTGTGTGTGTGTGTGTGTGTGTGTGTGTGTGTGTGTGTGTGTGTGTGTGTGTGTGTGTGTGTGTGTGTGTGTGTGTGTGTGTGTGTGTGTGTGTGTGTGTGTGTGTGTTGTGTGTGTGTGTGGTGTGTGTGTGTGGTGTGTGTGTGTGTGTGTGTGTGTGTGTGTGTGTGTGTGTGTGTGTGTGTGTGTGTGTGTGTGTGTGTGTGTGTGTGTGTGTGTGTGTGTTTGGGCTTGCGCTTGCGACTGTGCTGGTGCTTCTGTTTATGTTTCTGCGTGTGGTTGTTTCTGCTTCCGTTTCTGCGCTTGTCTCTGTTCGTGTTTGCTTGTAGGCTTGCTTGCATGCGTGCTTGTTTATTTGTTTGTTGGGGAACCAGTCTTTTGCGTGGTTTGAGCCGGCGGCAACCAAGGGAAGACCAATGCTGGTGCCCCCCCCCATTGTGACTCATACCCAAGCGCCTCCAAGCGCAACGCCAGGCCAAAGAGGCAGAGAAAGCGCACACAGCCAAGCAGCAGCAACTGGAGCGCGAACGGCAACATGCCTTTCTGGAGGCCTCTTGAAATGGACTCATTGCATGCGGGTGGCTCGTCTTTTTTGGAGTTGGGATCCCCCTCTTCTTTTTTTGTGTGGTTTTCCATGGAAACCAAAAAGGAACATCGAAACCATTTTGGGGGCCCAAGACAAAGACACGCCCGTGTGTCAAGATCTTTTTCCTGTTAGCTTCCCTTATTAGGGGAAAACCTTGAGTATCCTCCAAGGCGAGTCCAGGACACTCCAGTTTCTATGCATTTTGCAGGTGTTGCCCAGATCATAGACCGTTTTTGGTATTCTTTCAAAGGTGGCGCGAAAATAACGCCATGGCCAACATGTGGGAAACTCTATCCCCCCGCCTTCACACACAGGTCTAGCCTTGAACGTTGGCCGTGAGGCGCGCGAGCGCCAGCGCGGCCGCGTCTTTCGCAGGAATGAAGGCAGGACTCTTCCGCGCCTGGGTGGGCCGCGGCGCAAGCGTATGCTCGTTCACTGGGGGGGGAAGTTATCGGTTTTTTTCTTCATTTTTTGACCCCTTGGAAGAGATGAAGGGACCTGCTTCAAAAATGTGAAAGCCGTGTTTCAAGATGCTGCCTGTCAGTATGTGCCAAAGTTCACAGTCGCAGGCAACCACCTGGCCAAAAGCCAGTCGAATTGGCAAACATGAAAGTCGGACTCGTGTGTTGTTTTCGTTAATGAACCCGAGAGTGGGAGCTGAAAACTATGTTGCCTCTCCCTCTTTCAGCCTCCCTTTGTCACTCTCTTTATTTCTGTCTTATGTATTTCTCTATTTATGTCCTTATGTGAGAATCGCCTAGGTCTACCAGCCTAGGAGCATGAATTGACTTTGGGTGCATTGGATCAGTGCATGTGCATCAAGGCTGGCCCGAGCAAGCGGTGGCTACATAGCCCAGAGCATGCTGTCGGCCCGCGCGGCACAACCCACTTCACATGGCATGCAGACACGTGACAGCAGAACAGAGCAGGACATCAGATCAGATGACATTCAGATTGTGTTTCATTCGCATGTTTCACCTTTGGAGCTTTCGTGAGTGAATATAGGAAAAGTGAGCCCAACGCTGCCAGTTGCGCATTCGCACTGGTAGCGGAGCTGGTGCTCCATGGCATCCGCGCCCGCGACTGGAGGAGGCAAACCTTTTTGGTCTGATACAGAGATTGTTGTCGACAAGGATGGTATTCCGCATTATACAGGCGAAGTGGCGAGCTTGATGAAGGAGTACCGCCGCAGAGTGTTGTTCGCATATGCAACCCTGGAGGGCGAGGGCGACACACCAGAAAAGGAGGCAGCAGATCTGGATCGGAAGCAGAAGAGGTTCGCTTTGAAGTTGGTCAATTGCCTACATGGCGAAGCGTGGAAGACCGTGGAGCCTTTGGTCCTGGAGCCCTCGAAGTTGAAGAAAGTAGATGGTTACAAAGAGATTTTTACAGCACTGCAGCAGATTGAGAAGGAGGGCATCATCCGCAAGACAGAAGCATTTGATCATTTCTTCGAACACGCCGTTCGAAGACGTGGCGAGCCAATCGATCAATACCTCCGGAAGAAGTTGCAGGCATGGCAGGATCTCTGTGACCTGGATGAGACTTCGGCCATGAGTGAGGATCTTTTGAGCTACTTCCTGCTCAAGGGCTGCCATTTATCCCGTGAAGATCGTCGAGCTATTTTGCTGGCAAATAAGAACGCTTATGAGAGAAAGGGGATTGAGCAGTCACTTCGTGTTTCCTTCCACGACCTGCATGAGCGTGAGAAGACTTCCTGGAGACCAGAACCTCGGCGACAACCCGGACGGTTTCCTCGGCGTGGATATGCAGTTCAGGATGAAGATGTGACAGAACCCGAGGAGGCTTTCTACGGCGAGTACGATGAGTATGGCGAGGAGAATGGCGAGTACGAGGGAGAAGACTGGGAAGAAGAGGCAATGCAGGTGCAGGAGGAGGATCAGTACGAGGAGAAGTCCGATTGTGGAGCTTCCCAAGATGGTGACGTCGGGGAGGCCTACGCGGTGATGAACAAGAACCGCTCGAGTTATCAAGAGGCACGCCGGAAGCTCCGTGACGTTCAGAAGTCCCGCGGCTTCTACAAGGCTTCTGGTGGCGGAGATGAACGGCGGCAACTCATCGAGCGGGAGAAGTCCAAGAGCAGGTGCTCAGCATGTCATCAGATTGGACACTGGGCAGGAGATGTGGCTTGTCCCAAGACAAGCAAAGCCGGTCCTCATCGTGGCAAGGGCAAGAGCAAAGGCAAAGGCAAGGGCAAATCCGGCAAGTCCAAGGGTCCGAGTAAGTCCGCCTATTGGGTCTCTGCCGATCCGACCTACTTCTCTCTGGAGGACTTGGATGAAGACGAGGCGGAGTTGGTGTTGACAGAGGCCTACTGCATGATGGTTCACACCACGGAGGACGACGATGAGAAGGGTGGCATGGATCAGGACGCTGGCTACACCGAGCTGGATGACCGCCGGAAGAAGCCCGACACCTACGCTGATTCCACGGATTGGGAGAAGGTGAGTGAGACACCGATGCCGAGAAGCAGCAATTACCGTCATCCGGAGCCTACCATCGCTACTACCACAACAGCACTCGGTCGCTCCATCGCCGACCAGCAGGAGGTGATCAGGCCCAAGATCAAGGCGAGCGTCGAGACCGTGGAGGTTGAGAGCTTCGCAAAGGCCGTGCCCAAGAACTTGGAGACGCTGAAAGTCTTCGAGTTGCAGAGCTTGTGCGAGAAATGGGGAATCCAGACCTCTGGATCGAAGCAAGACCTTCGCGACCGCCTGGAGCAGCTGTTCAACGGAGGAGCGGTGCCGAAGAAGAACTGCACGGTCAAGTTCTTGAGGCTGGTGGAGGAGACCCCAAGCATGAGGACGTTGGGATATGGCGATGGCGTTCCGGTGGATCGTGGAAAAGGCAGTGGCATATTTCGAAGCTACATCATGGAGTCCGAGAAGGGCAAGGCTTCGGGATCTCAGGAACCACCTGTACTACGAGCCCAACGTGGAGTGCAAGAGCGAGGTGCAGCTGCCTACGCGAGCATGGCGAAGACTGGCATGTCGAAGAACAACAAGAAGATGCCGAAGGCGAAGGAGATTGGCCTCGACGACTTGGAGCTGGGTGAGTCTTTGGATGACATGGCATGCTATAAGTGCACAGCTCCGATGGTGCTGCGCCAGAACCGCAGCGATGGTGGCTACTTCTTTGCCTGTTCCCAGTTCCCAAAGACCAGATGTTCGTTCACAAGACCGCTCTTCGAAGGATTGGACATCCTCAACGGCAAGGTCTCGGGAGCCGTCAGGTTCCCGCGAGGTGGTCTTTGAGAATGTGATGGACGCCCCCGCGGTTCGAGGGGGGCAATTGCATGGTGAGAATTCAGTCAGTTTTGGTTGCGTTGAAGCACTTCGTGACCGTGTGGAATGTGCTTTTGCTGCAGATGAAGATGAAGGTCAAATACAAATCGGTGGTTGCACAGAAAATGCGATGAAGGTTCATCATCAGCTCACGGACGATGGCGCCGGCATCAACGAATCGCATGTGGCTTTGGTGGATACCGCTTGCACTTCCTGTATGCATTCGAGGAAGTGGCGTGAAGAGTATTCGAAATCGCTCCCGGAGGGCTATGCTTGCGAGAAGACGGAGAAGTTCAAGGTGTTTCACTTCGCAGACGGCAGCAGCACAAGTCATAAGGTCGCTGTGTGGAAGATTCCAATATTTCTTGGAAACAGGCCTGGGCAAGTTCAGTCTGCAGAAGTAGACACTGGAACTACACCTTTGCTTCTGAGCATTGCGGCCCTGGTGGCGTTGGATGCGGTGTTGTTCATGAAGAAGAAGGTCATGCGAGTTGAAGCCTTGGATCAGGAGCTGGAGTTGTTAGAGACTGGTACACGGCATTACGCGGTGAAGGTGGCCTACGACCTGGAGCTCGAGAACAAGACGGTCACGAGTTCTCCACCTGCATGTCAATCGGTGAACGATGACTTCTTCGTCTACCTGGGCCGTGAAGCAGCCTACTCCCTGATGTACACGGACTATCGGCATGACGAGATGGAGGTGGAGCAAGTGAGCTGTAAGGTTCAGTTTGGAGCACGTGGTATTCGTCTTGAAGATCAACGTGGAGAGTTATCTCTACGGCGAGCTCAGGAGTTGGCCAGGACGATGGGAAGGTTACGAACCTCAGACAGCCGGACTTGGGCAGCACTGCGGAGGAACTACACCCTGGCAGAGCAGGCAGCCACGGAAGGCTTCACGAACACGGTGATCTTCGAGCCCTTCGGAGGTCGTTTCGGGACAACGAGAGTGGCAAGTTCGGAATGGGGATGGACATGCAGTCAGCCGCTGGATCTCTTGGATGGTTACGACCTACTTGGAGAAGCGGGACGACGGCATGTATTTCAGGTACTACAACATCACCGACCCTTCCTGACGATCATTGCCTTTGACTGCAGAATCTGGAGCATCATGACCAACATGACCCCAGACGATAGATGGCAATTCCTGAGGAAGACCGTCGGCTTGAAGACACTGCGTTTGGTCAGGGACATCTGCAAGTACCAGTTCAATCATGCAAGGTTCTATTTGGTGGAGAACCCGATCGGCTCGAAGGCTTGGACCTACCGCCAGATCATGATGGAGATCATAAAGGAGATGGACGGCAAGTTCGCCATTGGAGATCAATGTCCTTTTGGCAAACGAGATCGAGATAGCCTACGACCAGAGCAAAAACGGACTGGTTGGTTTTCGAACTCGGAGGTCCTCCTGAATCAGATCTGTCGGAGGTGCTCTTGTCCACAAGGAGCACACCAGCCGATCGTTGGCAGCAACTCTGGTGGTAGCAGGTCAAAGCAAGCATCAGAGTATCCTCAACCTCTTTGCCGAGCCATTTGCCGAGGAGTTCAACGTGAGATGGAGATGCTCTACGTGATCAGAGAGTTACGTGGGGAACACGCACTCCCGGCGGAGGATGAGGAGGAGGATGAACCCATGCCAGAAGCCCAGCAGGAGCCCGTGCCGGATGAGGAGATGGTTGATGAAGACCGCTGGGAGTTGAAGGAGGTGGAGCTTGAATTGGTTCGATATCATTTAGTTCCAAGACGTGCACTTTTTGCACCCCTTGACGGAACAGACCCACCTGTACCACTAGATCGGATCACCGGCAAGAGAATCAACCACATCCGCAACGTGGGCGAGGACAAGGACTACGTCTTCACTGACGACTGGCATGATCGAGCTGAAGCTGGACGAGATCTGGATCGTTCATGGACAGGCAAGACAGTTTTTGAGCTACTACCACAGGAGCTAGTCTTACCTGAGCAACAAGCACCACCAGCAGAGGGCAAGCCTGTGACCTTGAGGAGACGGCGTGCGCGGACGAGACAACTGCAACGTGGCATGTGGACAAACCTGAAGGATGACAAGGTGCAGAGTCTCGTGGACGCCACCATGGAGGTGTACCGCGATAGTGGTTCCGTCGGTGGATGGATCATCATCGACAAGAACTCCGAGGTTGGCCAGGAGTGGAGATCGTTGGAGTCAGCTCAGGCAGACGTCCGGTTGATTCTGGCATCAGTGGACGCACGGAGGATGAAGAAACCCCAGCCTCATGTACAACCAGCAGAAGTTCCACTTCGCAAGACACTCCTGTATATGGCCAGCAAGGACATTTTGTCTACAAGCTGGGAGGATTGGCAGCAATTGGCACCGAGTTCACAGTTGAGACCTTTTCCAAATCAATCACGTGTATTCTGCATTACGCTCTTCGGGGCGTTAGTTGGAGAAGATGAAGTTGAGCCTGGAGATGAAGCAGGACGGCCTTCAGACCCCTTGAAGCATAAGGAGGCCGAGAGAGAAAGGAAGTGGCAAGCCTTGCCCCGGGAATTGAAGTTGGCGCTGCAAAGGATACATGTCAACCTCGGTCATGCACGACTGCCAGACATGTTACGAGCTCTACGTGTGTCAAAGGCATCAGAGATAGCCTTGCGAGCTTGCAGGTTGTTCAGGTGCAAGGAGTGCCCGAGGCTGTTGGAGCCGAAGATCCCTCGACCCTCTCGACTACCACATGTGGATGAATTCAACGTTGTTGTCGGCCTAGATGTGCTCAGTGAGAAGGACAGCAACGGTGATGAGTGGTGTTGGTTGAACGTGGTTGACGAGGGCACTGGTTTTCAGGTGTGCAGCCTATTGGGAGACACGCTGAAGAATCCAACAAGTCTGGAAGTGGTGAAGACCTTCGAGATGAGCTGGAGTGGCTGGGCTGGTATGCCCGAGAGAGGAGTGATCGTGGACAGAGCCAAGTACTTCCTGGGCGAACTGGCATCCCGACTCTCTGAAGAAGGTTGTCATGTGGATTCAGCAGCCAAGGCATCCCCGTGGCAGATAGCGTTTGTTGAACGTGCTGGTGGAATATGGAAATCCACGCTGAGGCGTATGGTGTGGAGTGAACAGCTTGCAGGCAAGGAGGACATGTACATGGCTACCTCCGCCGTCAACTCAGCCCGCAACAACCTCACCAGACGATCAGGTTTCTCGCCATCACAATGGGTGCTGGGTAGATCCATTCGTGTGCCAGCTGATCTGACAGAGGAATCAGAAGTGGTTCGCATTGGAGCTCAGTGTGCAGCTGAAACGCCTACCACACGCTTTTTCAGGAAGAATCAGATTCGCATGGCGGCACGAGAAGCTTTTATGAAGGTTGCAAACGATTCAGCCTTGAGGAGAGCAGAACTACGCCGAGTTCGTCCCACTCGTGGTCCATTCAGCATTGGAGATTATGTGTTCTTCTATGACCAGGCAGATGGGGCCCCCGGGCCAAATCACTGGCGTGGAGTTGCACGTGTGGTGGGACGAGAGGGCTCTCGTATCATCTGGATCTCCCACAGAGGCATTTTAGTGGCCGCGAGTCCTGAGCATCTGGCACATGCCAATGAGGAAGAGATTCGAGGCTGGATGGTGACGGCCAATGAGACTACGCTGATGGATGCAATGCCTGCGGCCGGAGGCACTGGTTTCTTGGACATACGAGCGCGACCAGCCCCACCTGCAGAAGGTTTTCCTGAGGAGCCTGAGGAGAAACTGCCTGCGGTGGATGAGAGAAGGGAGAAAGAGGCTGGAGCTGAGGACAAAGAACAGGGTGCCGACGAACCCCCTACACTACCAGCACAAGCATCAGACCGGGAAGACCTGTCATCAAACTCAACGTCTATGGCCCGCATGGAGTATGAGTCTGAAAGGGACAGGAAGAAGATGTTATCCTCGCATGCATTCTTTGACAAGAAGCAGAAGGTCAAGAAGCAGGAACAGAGGCGGAAAGAGCGAGAGCGGTTACCCCCTGTCAAGGATCTGCCGATGCCGGAACATCTGGAAGTGCCTGTTGGCCCGGAGTTTGATCCTGATCTGGACGATTTTCGGCAATCAACAGGAGCACCTTCGGTGGCCCCAATTCCAGAGGCTACAGATGTTTCCGAACCTCGTGAACGAGAGGCAAAGCGGCAGCGAGTTTTGCAGGAAGGGGAAGAAGCGGAAGCGCTGGCAACTCATGAGGTCAGTGTTCCTTTCAGCTATCTCGCAGTGGCCGAAGATGAGTTCCTGATGGAGCAATCAAAACAACAGTATGCCGAGAAGGAGCAAGCATACAAGCTGGAGAATGTCGACAGTGACACGTTTTTGTTTGGCATGGAACGCAACGATTTCTACGACAGATATTCCGCACTGGCGGATTCGGCTCTAGCTGGCAAGGCTGCAGAGGCATCCGGTGGTGCAGTGAAGAAGAAAGCCCGCAAGGAGGTCAACCTAAAGAATCTGGACTATGACACCAGACAGCTCTTTGAGGGCGATGGTGGTTCAGACGCCAAGGAGTGGCGTGCATGGTTGGAGAAGGACGCTTGCGAGGTGCTGTCGCAGGAGGAATCTCGCCGCGTTCTGCAGGAGCTCCCTCACAGTGTGATTCCCACACGGTGGGTGAGGACGAACAAGAACGAAGGCAAGCCTGGTTCTCCTTATTTTGCGAAGAGTCGCATCGTGGTGCAAGGATTCAAAGACAAGTCGCTTGGAACTTATCGGCGTGACGCCCCTACTGGTTCCGCATTTGCAGAATCCCTGGTTTTGACTCTTTCAGCAGCTTTTGGATTTAAGATGGTTTGCAAGGACATCAAGAATGCATATTTCTCTGGCAAAGAAATCGGGCGCGAACTGTATTTACTTCCACCACGAGGCGGTTTGCCGGGAGTGAAGCCTGGTACAGTCTTGAAGGTCCGGAAGGCGATATATGGCTTTGCAGAAGCAGCAAGGTTGTTCTGGTTGGCGTTGAAAGAACATCTGCAGAGCGATGGTTGGAAAGAGTCCAGATTGGAACCCGCACTATTTTACTTGCGTGAGGAGGCGACCAAACGTTTGAAGGGAATTTTGGTTACGCATGTAGACGATATACAAGCAGGTGTGGATGCCCTCGTTATGGACAAAGCTTTTCAGAAATCGTCGCTGGCTTTGGAATTTGCAACAAACAACTATGACAGTTACACCTTCCGCGGACGTGAGGTAAAGCAAGTTCCCGGTGGTCATATCGATGTGACCATGAGCAATTATGTTCGCAGCATGAAGCCGGTTAAGATTGATAAAGACCGCAAGATGCACCTTGAGGCACGACTTACAGCAGCAGAACGGGAGACGCTGGAGTCGTCCGCGGGTGAACTTGGATGGGTGACACGGCAATTGAGATGTGATCTGGCATATGAGAATGGTTGCATTCAGAGGAGCAAAGCAGATCCTTGTGTTGCAGACTTGGTCAGATTGCGATCAGCCGTGGGAGCAGCCAGGCGAGCAGCCCATTTCAGACAGAGGTATTGGTCAGATGTTGATCCTTATACAGCAGTAGTGGTGCATTTGGCAGACGCAGGACATGCCAATGGCACACCGGAGAAAGACAACATCATGAAGTACCGGTCGGTGGGCGGATATTTCTTGCTTTTGGCGAACCCTGGAGTTCTTGAAGGACAAGAGGTGCGTGCAAACCTGATGAGTTTTCAAAGTTCGCAGACAAGGCGTGTTTGCAGGAGCACTTTGGCAGCCGAGGCAGCTCATTTGTCTGAAGCAGTAGAGGCAGGTGACTGGTTGTCGGTGGTTCTTGCAGAAGCCCTGTATGGCGATATAGATTTGAAGCATTGGGACCGCATTGTTGAGGAACGCTCGAGAGTGTACGTAACAGATGCCCGATCAGTTTACGACTACCTCAGCAAGGACAGTCACAGTACAAGCAGCGATAAACGCATGGCAATTGAAGGCGCTTTACTGAGAGAGACAGTCAGGCGGAAGAATGCTTTTGTGAGGTGGATTGACGGTGGTCAGAACATGGCCGATGTTTTGACAAAACTTCGAGCAGACACTGCAGTTCTCTTTGAGTATTTGCGAGAAGGGAAGCTTTGCTTGACGCAGACAGATGCAAACAAGAAGTCCAAGGAGAAGAAGCGTTTGCAGCGACAGAATCTGCGGCAGGTGAAAAGGGAAGACCCTTTGAAGCAGAAGAAGAAAGAGGAGCGCATCACAGAGATCGTGAAGTTGATGCGGAAGCAAGCAGATGCAAGCTCGGAAGACGAGCCAAAGTCAACAAAAGAAAAAGAAGGAATGTGAGAATCGCCTAGGTCTACCAGCCTAGGAGCATGAATTGACTTTGGGTGCATTGGATCAGTGCATGTGCATCAAGGCTGGCCCGAGCAAGCGGTGGCTACATAGCCCAGAGCATGCTGTCGGCCCGCGCGGCACAACCCACTTCACATGGCATGCAGACACGTGACAGCAGAACAGAGCAGGACATCAGATCAGATGACATTCAGATTGTGTTTCATTCGCATGTTTCACCTTTGGAGCTTTCGTGAGTGAATATAGGAAAAGTGAGCCCAACGCTGCCAGTTGCGCATTCGCACCTTATGTATTTCTTTCGTTATTTCTTTTTTTGTTCTCTCCTTTTTTCTTTATGTTGTCTTTTCTCGTGTCTCTCTTCCTCTCTCTCGCTCTCTCTCGCTCTCTCTGTACCTCCCTCCTCTGGCGCCACAGTCTTCCAAAAGTGCACCCCAATCTGCTCAAAATCCAGATGATGAGGAAGATGCCTCTTTTTCAACAGTCTTTGAATCTCCCCCTCTTGCCCATCCCCCACCTTTGGTTTGGGGGGGGGGGGTGAGGCCCACTGCCGGGGTGCCTATCCCCGAAGGGAACTGGTACCCTTGTGGTAGTTGAGGTCGTTGATGAGGTCCCTAGATCTATTCCGGAGAGAGTCCAATATGCCAATATGGATGATTGGAGGATGGATTGTCCCTGGTGGATTGTATTGTGATATAATCCTGTAAGCGGCCTGCAAAGGTTCCTTTCTCTCACGCAAACATGAGTGTGCTATGATACACAAAAAGGGGCCTTGAGCCAAATGGTTGCAGGAGATCAATTGTGCAACAAACCAAACACAAAACAGACACAAATTTCTTTTGATCTCCAGCACTAAGTATGAAATACTCTTGGCTTCATGGCCTTTGGCCGTAGCCTTGTTTCTTGCCGTAGCCATGTTTCTTGAAATACTACATTCATCCTATTTTCTGCGCGGATGAATTGTCTTGATCTGCAAAATGGAAAACAGTCTGTACTGATTCTCTGAGATACCTAGATGTATCGTAAAGTGATGTACAACGCTATGTACATGCGGGACAAATGTGAAACTATTGATCTCTCACTGAATAGTCTTGTTGGCGGTGAGGATCAATCTGGTTGTCGTTCGTAGTGCTGAACGTATGAGTCTTCTCGGTCAATCGGATGGATGCCAAAGGTGGCTTTTCATTTGTACCACCGACGGCTACTGTCGGATTGACTGCCATAGTCTCCATAATCATTCCAGGTCGAGTCGCTATAGTCCTTCCACTGCTTCGGATATCCCCACTGCTTGTTGTAGTCCTTGAATTCTTGCGGGGTCCAGGATTGCTTCTTCTGGTTGTACTCCTTGCTTCTCTCATAGTTACGTTTCCTGGCTGCAGATTTGCTGCGGATGTAAACCATGAGGGGACTGTGCGAATCGGAATCCTGTGAGCCATTCATGAACATGTCGTTGTTCACATGCTTGAAGCGCTCTGCGGATGAGACCTGATAATCGAAGATGGCCTTTGCTGGATTGTTCCGCATGGCTGCCAGTTGTTCATCATTCATGGCGTTCATCTCCTCGTTCCGGAAAAGCTGCTGGATGTTCGTCTTGCCCCATCCAAACACGAATGTCATCATCACATCTGGGAATGTTCGATCATACCCTGATCCGCATTTCATGTGCAGGTGATGACGGAGGATGGATTTGAGGGTGCACGAAGTCTCCATCGCATACTCCATTCTGTCCACGAGTGACATGTTGCTGGTTTCATTCCATAGCTTCTGGTATGCCTTCATGAGGATGTTCATGAGACCGTTTGCCGGATTGAAAACCTGCTGGAGCTTGCCGTAGGTATTCGCGGACTTGTTGGCGTCTCCTGTGATCGCATCGCAGTGGTACAATGTCACGAGCGGCATGATCTCCTTCTGAAAATCGTCCCGTGCTGCTCCATGGCTGATTGATGGATGGATGTGGAAAACTCCAATGGTAGCAAACGGGAGGTCTGCCCTCGTCACGTGGCGGTCGTCAAACTCGAGGAGTGACTTGTTGGATGATTCGGGAGCATGCCTCGAAACTCATCACTCTGCTCGACTTGGAGAACGATAATCTCTTTTTCTCGTCCGTATCCTTGGACAATGGTGCGTGGTGGCAATCTCGATCCAATGTACCTTTTGGATTCAGAGAACATGGATGTTCCCGTGGTTGCCAAGCAGTCCGAGGTCGGAATTTCGTATTCGGGATCAGTGCAATTTTCCTCTGTGCCGAAGAAGCATCTGAACATTCCGAATGTGGTTCCCCAATTCTGACTCCTGGTGGAAATGTACCTTGCCAGTAGTTCCACTCTTGCGGATGGTCCGCCGCGGACAAAGCATGCGATTGGTCTGGATGACCATTGCTTGATCACAATGCCCTTGTATCCGAATCGGATGAACATCTTGATGAGCTCTCTGGATTTCTCATCATTAGGACTGAAGAATGCGTCTGCTTCATTCAAGCATAAGATGTGTGCACTGTTCTGCATCATCATCTTCATGATTGGTCGATCCTTCATCTGCATGTTGTACACCTCCCTGTTACCAAGCTTTGGATTCCTCGTGAGGTTTCCGTGGTTCATGGTAAGCATGTTGAGCGTCAGGGATGAGGTGAACGCATGCGTTTTGAGATGGTCCTCAGGTGAACGGTCGGTCGGCTTCATCAGCGATCCCAGGATATCGGCATATGCTCGGATGAGCTCTGGGTCGTCATTTGACTTAAGCTTTTTCAATCCCAGCGGAAGCTTGATGGGATAGCCGGAAAGAGGCTGTGCCTGACGGTACTCGTCCATGGTGGGACATTCTCCTCGATGTTCGAAGTAGAATTCTTCTTCTCCGAGATTGACGTCTGGATCGACGTGTGCCAGTGAGGCTCTCTCGCATTCTGTCAACATAGGATGAGCTTTTCTTGGATCCTTGGTGTACTGGTCCAGAAAACGGCGGAGGTTCTCCTTGGTTTCCGCGAGCTCGTCCTCGGCGTCCTTTTTGTTCATTTCTATTTCGAGGTAGATTTCCTTGAATTCATTGATGAACTCGTCTAGGTTCTCGGTGTTGTGATACTCCATGGTGACCTTTGGCTTGACGGATCTCTCCCCGGAGGGTTCCATGGTCTCCTCTTCAGCTTCGTCCTGATCGGTGGAGTGCCGTCGCTTCTTGGTCTCTGAGGAAGTATCTTTTTCTTTGTTGTGCTGGTTGGAACTCACATGATTGAAGAAGGCATCGGCGAATTCCCGGATCTTGGTGTCGTACATCTCAGAGTCTTCACGACTGAGAAGTTTCTTCATGATCCAGTTGTTGCTCATCATGATGCTACCATCAGGTTCATATGCTGCAACAATATTCTTCGCCTCGATGGTCTGATCTGTTATCGCTGTTCGCTCTTCAGAGAGTCGGATGCCATAGTCCTGGTCCTTGAGGAATGCAAGGATCAACAGTGCATCTCTTCCTGCTGGCACATGGGTCAGTGCTGCTTCTGACGCGTCGTCGTCAAGGATGACGTCGTCTATGCATGCCATGTGGACGTGCATTCTCCCCGAAGGGTTCGACTGGGATTTCCCAGATTTGAGCCCGTTCTCCACGATGCTGAGGAGCTGATTTCCATAGGTTGCATGGAACATGAATGTGATGGGCTTCTTCGCGAACGGCTTGATCTTTCTCTCTTCTTCAATGGATGGTGGTGCCGGCCTTCGCATTCTGTGCTTGGGCTGAGCTGTGCCTTCATCTTCATGAGGAGCATCTGACCTCGACGGATGTGGACTTGGTGGAACAGATTCCGTTGGAAGATCATAGTCCGGTTCGTCGTGGTGAGGTTCTTTCTGCTGCTCAGAGTACAGGGGTCGTCCAAAGGATTGGATCTCGACTTGTCGTGTATGTCCGCTGTTGCATCTCACGTAGAATTCCATCTTTGGATCATGGTAGAATTCCTTGCCATCAGGCCGGAGTGCACTTTGTGCGGATCTTGTGTTGAGCTTGTCGATCCATCTGTTCCTTGGAACAATTTCTCCCCTTGCCTTGCGCTCATTGTATGGCCCGTCCACGGATGGAAACACGAACGCAATCTCGAAACGTGATTTTCCATGGTTCGGGAACATAGCCATCAAGAGAAGTCCTGGCTTGCTTCCAATGAAGTTCTTGGCATGTGAGATGCAGGTCAATGCGTCGTAGAGCTCGACGGATCCATCAGGACCCATTTCCACCTGTCGTTTGCATTCCCTAGGAGTTCCATGCCTTGGATCGTGTCGAAGACATGCGGAAAGCAGTCTGCTCATTCTCTCAATTCGCCAGAGGATGAGGTCTGTGATCTGCTTCGCCTTGGATGGATCCATGTGGAAGTATTTGCAAACCTGTTCGACATTCTGGATGGTTCTTTCGTGATCAATGTTACCGTTGTGGCATACCATCGGGATGATGTCGGTTCCGTAAGCTTCCCATTGAGCATTGGTGTAGCTGCAGATACTGTAGACCTTCTTGATGAAGTCCATGTATTGTTTTTCTGCATTGGCTCCTTCACCTTGGATCGTTGGACTCCAGTAATCGTTGAATCTTGCCTTCAACCAGAATACTTTTTCTCCACGCGATCGTTGATGCTCAGGAACGAAGTGGAAGTCCGGATGATCATCGAGGATGGTTGAGCACTCCTTGTAGTAGTCGTACACAAAGCTGAGGAACTTCGCATTCCCGAATGGTCCTGCGTGTACGGATGACTTCTGGAGGCTGATGTCGGTATCTGATCCATATGTCACAAACCACCGGTCGTTGGATGTGAGGATCGGCGGCATCTCTGGTCGCCTTGGAAGTGCCGGACGATTCCCAGGAGGGTTGTCGGATTCCGTGTCCTCATCCAGGATGTTCTTCGGTGCTGGCTTGACCTTGGATACAAGCCTCAGTGTTGGAGGTGGTGACTTTGGAACCAATCTTTGAGGTGGCATCGCTTTCGACGTCGGCTTTCCTGCGGGAGGATGATCTTCTTCATCCGTATCATCTTCTTCGTCGTCGGAATCTCGTTCATAATCAACCTGCTCCATGTTGACATTCTCGGGTTGCTGAGAGGCGGATGGATTCTCATCGGCTACCTGTTCCATGGGGCAGTCGGATGTCTCATCTTCCTCGTCACGAGCAGGGGATTCCTTCAACGGAGATGCCCGTCTCTTCACCAGCGGCTTCGGCAAAGGAGCCGCGGTGCTGGATCGTCCGAAGATCATGTTGAAGAGTGGCATGTCTTCGAGATGATCAGGCATACAAGATTGCAAAGGTCGGAATGGTTGTAAACCGAAAGTGGCTGCGGACGCAGACACATATTTCTTGAGATTCAAAATGGGTCAAGTGCAAACACGAGCATCACGGATTTGAGGAATTGAAAATGTGCAAAACGGAAAAACTCATGCATCAGAATTCTCGGACATGCGGATCATGCCCAGGTTCCCCAGTAAGCAAACATGGATTCTGCTATACCGACTCCTGCAAAGGCAACGATGTCGGGTCCGTGCTTCGTATTGTGTGCTAGCCACTCAACCAAAA
The DNA here is from genome assembly GCA_963377175.1 of Effrenium voratum. Taxonomy (NCBI): domain Eukaryota; class Dinophyceae; order Suessiales; family Symbiodiniaceae; genus Effrenium; species Effrenium voratum. The sequence goes on from CAUJNA010003557.1 coordinate 27,957, forward strand.
ATGCCTTGTTCTGCAACATGGTACGGAAGGGTGGATGTGCGTCTACATTCAAGAGATTGCCGGTGAGGACGGCCTTGATGAGCTCGTCTGCTTTAGCTGAGTGCTTGGTCAGCGAATCTGCCAGGCAATCTTCACTTCGTACATGTGCAAGGTCATGCATCTGTCCGCTGTTGCTTTCCTTTCTCAACATCTGGATCAAATGCATTGTTTCTTTCTGTTCCGGTTGATGTGTTGTGGATGCTGTGGTGACAAGATTGTTCGCATCAGTGCGGATGTGTACATCTGCGATTTCGCCTGTGATGTCTGACCAGAGACCGCGAAGAAATAATGCTGAACCGTAACAACGCATTAGTCCGTGCAACTCTGCAACGGTAGTGGACATGGTTGTGGCGGTGATCTTGTGCGTCTCGTAGTCGACCAATGAGCCTCTCGAGTTCGATGAGCCCTGGCGAAGATCTCTTTGTTCTGCGAGAAATATAACATGCGCACGTTGGGATGACTTATCCTCATTGTTGCGATAGGATGCATCCGGATACCCAACTATGCGTGTCTTGCCACGAAGGGGCCAGAATCTCATACTAAGCGGAATGCTTTTGATGGTTCTGACTGTCTTGTTAATGGCGCGAACGTCCTCAATGGTCGGTGATGATGCCTTGGAGGCACACCTGGAGAATTGATAACCAATGTGGAACTGCGTTCGCGATTGTAACCAATTGATCTGACCTAGGACACTTCTATATGCAGTATGCATTTGTGGAGTGAGAGGAGTGTCGTCCTTCAGGTGTTTGTCAAAGGTGATCTCCTGAAGTTCGTCAATGGCAACGTTCTGATGGACATTGATGTACCAACCGTGCTTGTCATCTTGCTTCCATTGGATGCGCTGTCCTACGAAGAGGCAATCATTTTTGTCTTCGGAACCAACTTGAAAATCCTTTCGAAGTCGTCCCATGATTTCCTTCTCGAACACGTCATCCCCCGTCATAAGAAGATCATCAACATGAAGAGACAGTGCTCCATGAACTTGTCGATTCTTGGCATTGTTACCAGAAACAGGATCCATAAGGTAATCAACTGCTCCTTCGAGATCGAAAGTAACGGATGACTTCTTTTCACTCACTAATGCGGGCTTCGGAAGCTGCTTGCCATAGTACACATATGTACAACGGTCTGCCCTGGTTGGCACCAATCCGTAAGAACGGAGTGCCGAATCAAGGATGTTCCACCATCTGCGGGGTGCGTCATTTAGCCCGTAGGCAGGCTTCTTCATGCGCGCTCCAATGTGTGGTGGATATCCCATTTCAGGAGGGATCTGACAAATGATGTCACGAGTCTGATCGTATGCTTCGCCTTGGAGAAATGCTGTCTTCAAATCCATGTGAAATATATTCCAGCCTTTATTTGAGGCTGCTTGGATTGCAAGGCGGAAGCCACTCCTGGATGCAGCAGGACTGTCTGTCTGCTGATCATTCTTCTGCTTGTCTTGGAAGCCTCGGAGGACCCAGCGAGCCTTGGTCTTCAGGAAGTTACCATCCTTGTCTCGCTTTAGGGTAAGGACCCAGCGACCAGTGACCCAGTTCCTGACCTGAATCTTGCGTGTGTCGACTAAGTCGAACACTTCGTTATCAAGCCAAGATTTGCACTCCAGCTGTTTGGCTTCCAGGAATTGCTTCTGGTAAGCTCTTATTTCCGTGGCTGTCGCTTCTTTCCGCTTCTTGCCAATGAGTGCGGATGTGGTTGAAGCCTTTAAGGATTCTTGCTTGGATGAATACAAGACTAAGAGTGCACGATCATCATCGGTCATGTTCTTGCATAACTGGTCAACATGATTCTGATCTGTGTATTTCTGATGAGAGAATCCACATCGTGGTGATGGGATGGAGGTCCCTTTTACTCGTCCAAGGAGGACAGGGTTGCCTTCAATATCTCTCGGAACCGTGAAGGATCCGGTGTTCGCACAGATCTTCTGTTCGGCTGTCATGAGTGACCAATGTGCTTCATCAAGAACGAGATCAGCTTGGTGATCTTCATAGGATCTGGTCCTCTGAGAGTCTTCTGATTCTCCATCTTCCTGGTCAGTATATCTCCTGGTTCTTTCTGAACTTCCAGTGCCGGATGAGGTTGGAACATGAGGGATCAGTTCTTCATCACTCTCATATTGTACCGGCAAGTTAGCTGGATTGTTCGGATTGTGATTGGATGAAGATGCAGGTTCGTTTCTGGGAGAATGCTCAGGTGACTCGTCATTGTCATCTGGCTTCTTCTTCCCAGTCTTCTGCTTCTTAGTTGGACTGCCAGTTGGTTCTTCTATTATTGGCAGTTCAAGATCTTCATCTTGGTCTTCTGCTTCGGGATACGTAAGAATCGCAGGTGGTGAAGGTACCACGACAGTCGGAAGAATTGGCTGAGATGATTGCGACTGTGACGGCAAAGAGACATCACCCCCCAGTCGATTGAGTCCGCTTGAGGATGAAATGGACTGTTTTTGCCGTTTAAGCGCTGCATCGCCTCCGCCAGGCTTGTCGTGTGGCGGCAGTGGTGGATCCACTGGACTGTCTGGTGATACACTGCGTGGTGCTGGCGGCATGGGATGATCAGGCTGATCTGGAGGATCCGGAGGAGGATCTGACATGTGCTCGTCCGGAGGTGTTGGTGGTCTTGGATCAGGCATGGGATGGTCCGGTTGATCAGGTGGCTGCTGTGTGTCAGGTCCGGGAGGTTCATCCGTGGGATCCGATGGATCCGTCTCGATGGGCATCGGCCTGATAGCCGGCGCATCTGTGAACGACTGATGAACGGATGAAAACATCACAGCATGCCAGGTCTTCGGATCATAGTTCTCCCAATTGCACTTTGATGCCGGCAAGACCCAAATTCTATTCAGCTGATCAGGTTGCCAGAAGGATATGATCGCATCGTCCGGAGGTGACGTAATCGGCATGTTGATGCCAATGGTGTGGACGTATGCGGTGCATGCATCATACTGAGTGGATGAGATGCACAATTGTCTCAACTTCTTGCAACCATTCCACATGTTCTGACATCGCCAGTCATTGGGATCTTGCTTGAAGATATCGATTTCAGTCCCCGGAGGGTACTGCTTCATCGTTTTTTGAAACTTCTGGACTAGCGGATCCTGGATGACTAATGGTTGAACGTCCTTGTTGAACGGCAGGTCCTGAACTCTGACTGCAAGACTGCTGCTGGTCATGTTGAACTCCTTGTCAATCGCTTCCATCTCCTTTCTCAGGATGTCAACCTGCTTGATGGTGAATGGTTCGAAAATGTCCTCCAAGAGGTACACCTCGTTGTCTAGTGGTTTCACCTTCAAGTGTCGTAGGAGAATGTGCGCGAGATCCTGACAGAACTGGTAAGGATAGACCTGTGCCAGTTTGGTCCTGCTTCCGAAAGTGCCAGCATTTCCCTCTAGGGGTTGGTGTTCATGCTTGACTGAGCTGGAAAATTCTTACACCTTCTGAAGATCGGTCTCATCACCTCGGGAGGTAAGCAGTGCATCAAGCTCGTGGGCTTGAGACTTCTGAGCCCGGATTCAGGATCTTTTAGTCCGTATGCACAGAAATGAAAATCTCCCCAGGTCACGGATGGATCTGAAAACAACTGCTGCATGCAATTCAGATACCATATCCTGGATGTCTGAGGATTTTCAATGATGAAGTATCTTCCGTGCTTCAACTGATACCGCGCAATGGATGCCACAAATTCAACCATGGGGAGATAGCGTTTCCGCTTTTCCCCGACCTTTTGTTGGTCTTGTTGGATGTTCTGCATATTTGACCATGGTCCACAGACCGGTGCCATCAGGATGACATCAGGTGATTGTTCCCTGATGATCTCCATGACCATGAGCCGTCCCTTGGAGGTCATTACGTCGAATCCTGTGCGGATGTCTACGGGAGTCCCAACCTTAAGACCTGATAGCGCACAGCATTGACTGAATCTGGCACTTCCTGCAAAGATCTCGAGAACGTGGATCTTTCCTTTACGTACACAGTTCCAATGTGCTTGTTCAGGAACGGATGTGAGGTCCTCGACGAACATGTTCTCTGCTGGATGAGGTACTGCAGGTTTGGGAGTTGTTTTTCCCGCGATACGCAATGGCACTGAGGATTTTGGCTTAGGAGCTGGTGTGGATGACTCTTTCTTCTTGGTGTCTGCAGAGGATCCAGGTTGCTCCTTCTGCAAGGATTCTCGCTCTTCTGGAGATAGAAGGTCAATTCCGGGTTTCCCCGGAGGGATGGTTTCATCCTTCCTGACCTTCGTCATGTTAACCTTGATGAGTCGAGTCCCAAGATCAAGTCCTACCATTGCTCCTTCAATGGAAATGACTTTTCCCTTCAGCCATATTCCTCCTTTGCTTCCATCGGAACGGATCTTGGATTTGTCTTCCTGCCAGTAGAATACCTTGTCCTTCACCTGAAGAGGCTTAGAACTCATTCGGAGATTTTGAGCTAGGTCTCGTCGGATGTCTTCGGATTGACGTGCTTCTTGGAATGCTTGCTTTGACAGCTGCTTGATCTGGATAGCTGTCAGCTCTTCTTCATTCCTGTCAATCGTCAACTGCGTTGGTGTTGCGACATCAAGTTGGATGAGATCTGCTGGTCGTCTTCCGAATGCGAGCTCTAATGGTGTTACACCCCCGTAGGTGACAGTCTGATTCCTGACAGTTGCAGCGGCCTTCACCAGCTGTCTGTATGTCACCTTCTTCAGTGTTGCAGGTGCAGTTCCTGCCTTGATGGAACTTAGCATGATCTTGAGTTGTGCCTTCAGGAGTCGAACTGCTGCTTCAGCTCGATTTGGCCATGGGGTATTCGGTCCTAAGGATATCGGTGTGATGTCCAAGGACTGATAGAAATGTTCCCATGTCTCTGTCATGAAGGCTTGATCTGCGACAACTGACTTGGGCTGCAAGTGGTACTGGTCAAAATAGTTCCTGAGGACAGTGATGTTCTCGACTTCCTGCGTAGTTGTCACTGCCTCTGCAGTGAGCAATGTTGTTGCTCCATCCAGGATGACAAAAACAATGATGTGTTCTCCTGTTCCAAGAGGAACTTGACAGTGATCAATGAATGTCATGTCACCAAAGGTGTCCGCTCGAAGTCCACTTGTCTTGCTTCGTGATGGTGCATGTTTTGCCGCTTGGCAAACTTCACATTCACTTCGGACTTTGTCAAATAGATCGAATGTTGATTTCGGCAAATGAAGTGAGCGAGTTCTAAATCGAAATTGATCTGTTGTCATGTGATGATGCTGGAGGTGGAGCTTCTTCAACTCTTCGGGAGTTGACAATCGCTTGTGGATTCTGCCTAGGGCAAGCGGAAGCGATGTTGGTTCTTCTGAGGATGGTGCAATTGGATCTGGCTCAATGGTCGACCGGCCCTTCTTGTCGATGATCCTGTCTGCTGCCGATCCTGAACCTGCTTCCTCTTCTTTAAGCGAATTGTCCGCGAAGGTGAAAATGGTCTTACCTATCCACAGGTTGATCATTGGTTTGTTTGCCTGGGATGTAAGTCTCCAATTGTCTTCTAGGATGTCTGGATCTCCACCTACGGATGCATCAATTATTTCCGTAGTACGCTCTCGGCTGATGTTGTCAGGATCGATTGGACATTCCTTGGCTCCATTTGGTGTGAACAACGCCTTGCGGGGCGTGATGTGCACACGGATGAGCTGCTTGTTCTTCTTGTCAAGGATCCAATGGTCCTGCTTCTGAGACCCAATGATTTTAGGAGTTGCTAGGTCCTCCTTTGTCTCGGATGACTTTGCCGCACAAACAGTTTCACTCTGGGAGAGATCCCCGGAAGGAAACTTAATGCTGTTGTCATCATCGTAGACATAGTTTGTGAGGCCTTGACGAGCAATTTCTCCATGTGCCTTCACTCTTGCAACTCCAGCGAGGTCGACGAGTGCATGTCCTGTACCGGATACTGGAACTGCTTGACGGTTCATGCCAAAGGCCTTGCATGTGATCTTGTCACATTGAGGTGTGTGCTCGATGGTCATGTAGAGGTTCCGCATCTGACTGATGCTCAGGAGGATCGGTACAGTTCCTTGTTCAAGGACGTCGATGTTGGTACTGCATGGAGGAGTTGTGTGATATCGAAGATGCAGGGTCCAATTTACCCTGGCTGTCTCTCCGTTTGCAAAAGTGAACTTGGTCTCGGCCGGGATGTACTGATAGGAGATGATGTCCTTCATTGGTTCGATGGCCTGAGTAAAACGCTGGATTGCATGCCAGCTGCCCATAGATCTGGTACATCCATTGTCCAGAATCGCATAGGTCGGATTGTGCTGAGGGTTGATGACAGGCGCCATCAGCTTGGTTGCCAGAAGGCTGTGATTTGTTGTAACGGACAGATTGTGTTCTGAAACTGTATCTGATCGGATCAGCTTCCCGTGGATGGCCTTTTTCCCAGGATGCTCATATGCATCATGGAATGCCATTAACGCTTGTCCGGTGCTGGATGTCTCATGGGATGAGTACCAGCCATGTTCGTTCCATGTCCAGGATTGATCCCAATCTTGGTCTGTCCAACCGGCGTAGGTAGGCTCTGTGGATGGTGCAGTCTGCTGGATGGCGGGCTGCTCCTCCGTCTTCTCTGAGGTGGCTGCGAACGTTTTGGACTTTCCTTTGTCATGTCCGCCCTTTCCTTTGCCACTCTCATAGGATGGATAACCTTTGTTTCCATCATAGGGATATTGGAATTTTGACTTTCCTTTCTTTCCCTTCTTTCCTTTGCCTTTTCCCCAATATGCCTGGTCGTAGGGATCATAGTTTTCATTGGCCATATTGGCCTTCCCGCCAGAACCGCTTTTTCGAAAGGGTTTGAAGCCACCTCGTTGGTGACTGCCCTTTTTATTTCCTGATTTTCCTTTTCCTTTTCTCTTCTTGAATTTGAAGTTCCGCCCCGACACTTTCCTTGCTATGAACGCATCGTTCTCCTCGAGGACCCAGAACGTCTCCTCATCGTTGTTTGACATGAATCCTTCAAGTCCTTCTTCATCCTCAACCCAGAAGCCTTCTTCTCCTTCGTATTCACCTTGCTCGATGATGAAGAAAGTGTTGCTTCGGTTGCCTCCTTGAGGTCGGATGGATGGATCTTGGATCGATGTCCTCGTCGTGATGAAGAGTTCATGGTATTGAGTCTTCAGCATCTCATAGGAGTAATTCTCTAGCGATATGTTCCTGAGTGACATTGCACTTGTCAGTCTTTCTCTCTGCTGATCTGACAATTCACTCTGGATGATGAAAAACTGCGCAATGAGATTATCCCCGAAGGGAAATGCGTCCCGCTGTCTGTCCTGCATTCCGTTGATATACTGTCTGAGGACTGTAGGATCATCCTCATTGAGCAGGGCTGGAGGCGGTGCTCGAACACCGGCTCCTTGCTGATGTCGAGCAATTGTTCTTGCATTTGCTTCCTGTACGGACTGGCGAAATGATGGGGATTGTGCCGTAAAAATTGGCATCAAGTCCATCCATGCTGCCTTCAGTCTCATGAGAAGAATCTCGAATTTTGATGTAAAAATGAGGAACTCTTGGTTCTGCCTTCTATGATTGAAGAAACTGAGGAGCCTGTACAGATACACGTTGGTCGCACCTTTCAAAAAGTACTTCTTCAGCGTGTTCTTGAAATAGTTGACTCCTTCATCAGGATCTTGCAAAAGGTCATTTTGGAGGACGGCCTTGTACATATAAGCATCTCCAGTGAGTCTGCTCTTGAGCAGAGGTCCTCGCTTGGATGCTTCCACCGTTGTGATGGTTACCCAGTCGTCCACGAGTTCTTCATACCTGAACCAGCTGACTTTTCCGTCGTACGATGGCGGCTGCTTGGCGGTCATCGATAAATTTAGTGTTTCCTCCGTATAGCCACTTGGTTTGGCCATACTTGAATAGGCTTCCATGAAACCTTCTCCATCTGATGACATCTTCCCTTGGATCTCTGCGGAAAACCCGCTCCGCTACCACAAATTGAGGCCCACTGCCGGGGTGCCTATCCCCGAAGGGAACTGGTACCCTTGTGGTAGTTGAGGTCGTTGATGAGGTCCCTAGATCTATTCCGGAGAGAGTCCAATATGCCAATATGGATGATTGGAGGATGGATTGTCCCTGGTGGATTGTATTGTGATATAATCCTGTAAGCGGCCTGCAAAGGTTCCTTTCTCTCACGCAAACATGAGTGTGCTATGATACACAAAAAGGGGCCTTGAGCCAAATGGTTGCAGGAGATCAATTGTGCAACAAACCAAACACAGGGGGGGGGGAATTGTTGGTCACTCGAGCCACGTCACAACGTCGGAGCCGGTGCAACCGACGACTTTTCTTCCGGAGGCAGCCAGAGCCCAGCGTCCAGCCGCTCAAACCGCTCAGACCCCTTGCCTGCGGAGGACGGGGGAAAAGTTGCCAGAAGTCTCGGGAGATCTTATGGGGCAGAATCGAAAGCCAGCAACATGACTGCCATATGATTTGTAGCCAGAAGTTGCTTTGGTTCATGCTTGGGAGGAAACATGTCTTTTTGGGCCTCCCTCCGACTTCGTTCAAAGCCTGCACATCGACCACGGCGAAGTGAGCGATGAATTGCGTGATGTTTTGCTTTGATGTCGTTTACATGTTAAGGCTCACTAAATACGGACCAGAATCAAACGCATGATTTGTGGTCGCTGGCAACATCTGAGCTAGATTTATGCAGTGAACATTTCCGGGCCATAAGCCTGTGCTCACTTCTCGGATAACCCCTCCCCAGTTTCTAGATCTTATGTGATGTGATGGACAGCTCAACGTGAGCAACGTCATATTACGAATATCTGCCAACAAACACGTGGCTAAGCACGTCAGGAACCACCCGGTGCCCCGCTCTTTGGCATATTCCATTGAAGTTCGCCTGGACGCCTGCATTGGTTGCGATTGTATGCAGGTGGACCAAGCTCTCAGAGATCTCTCAGGTGGTTGGCCTCCTTTTCAGTTTTCCCGAAAAAGGGACCCCTATTTTGAGAAACGCGCAGGTTGGGTTGGACTTGTCTTCACGCAGGTGGGGCTAAACCAAGTCCCGGGGGTTCCATTTGTTTTTCAACACCCTGGGTTCGAGAATTTTGCAACCTCCTGGGTGGGTTGCGGGGATGGAGAATGGTGGGATGGGGAAGGGTGGGGAAGGGGGGGAGGGGGAAGAGGGGGGGGGGTTGTGGGTTGTTTTCCATGAGCCTTCAACGGGTGAGCTCATCGATTTGCCGCGCTCCCTGCGTGTCTCGAGCCCGGTCCGAGCCCAAGACTCGCCAAAGACTTCGCAGGAGCTCTCCGAGGACGAGGAGCCGCCCGCCACGCCCAAAAATGCCCGCAGGATTGAGAAGGAGACGCTTGGCCCGTGGGCATTGGGGTCTCTTCGGGTTTGACCGAATTTTTGGCTGGATATGGAACAGAATCAGACAAGTGTGGAGTAAGATTGGGGGAGCCAGGGCCAGGCATTCAGGCATACTTCAACTTTCCATTAGATGGGACACTTTGCCTAATTACCCAACATCAAACAAGAGCCAGCTTTTGCTTTGGCCTACTGGGCAAATCGGCGGTGGTTTGCGCGGACTTAAGCGCGAGATTTCCAGGATGCTGCTTTTTGTTTGACCAGTTGACAGCATCAAATGTTTTCAAGAAAGCAGGGCCCATCTTTCAGCGGGTTCTCCTCGGTTAGCCGGCGTTCTTCCAAGCAAACACCGTGAGTTTGCTTGGCAAGAAAATGCCCATGCACGATCTATGGCCATTGCATCCTGCGATTCAATCCCGGAAAGTTGAATGAAACCTGGCAGTAAGCGATCGCATTGCTCTAATTTGAACAATCGCCTGGCTTCCCTTGAATACACAGAAGGATGCCCGCTGGTTCAAAGGCCTGCTTGGTGCCTTCCACAGGGCCTTGAGGATGGATCCGAGCCTGATAGAAATTCACGCAGCCAGGTGATGTAGAGGATTCACCCAAAGAATCACGGCGGTTTTTACATGCATTCCATCCCAAAAAAGAAGTCTGTTTTAGATGAAATCCTTAAAATACAACTATGATGATTGCCACCCTTTAGCTGCGAGGTTTTTAGATGTATCCTTGGGCTCCCTGTTCCGAGGCGGGAGAAGCTTGCTCGGAGGGTCTTCCAGGAAGAGCAGAAGGAACAGCGTGAAGCTGCTGCCAGGGCAGAGGCCAGATCAACCAGCGCTCTCGCAGGGCGGAGGGGAGGGTGGAGGCGGAATGCTGGGGTGGGAGTGTCTCCAAATATATACTCTGTTTTGGGGATGTTTAACAAACTGTTTGGGGTAGGCAAAGCATACAGCAGCATTGATCTGAAAATGGGATTTGTCTCCAAACTCACCCCACATGGCAATGGTGCCCTTTGGTTCCCTTTGAAACTTCCAACCCTTTGATGTCAGCGAAGGACCAAGCCAACGGTTCCCTTGGCCTTGTCGGCAGTGGAAGCCTTGAGAAGTCATAAAGTAGCCGTAGGCGAAGTTGACTGACGGGAGGGGGGCGGTAAGATCCCTGTTTTGAGGAGACCACCTTCTCAATCCGGCAGGTCTTGGTTTCGTCACTCCTTTTCAGGTCCACATGTCCATGAAGTTGGCCCGAGGCTTGGATGTCCGCCAGCCAAAAGGAAAACCACCTTTGTGGGGGTGCGCTTGAAGAAGGGGGCCATCAACAATGGCCCGCTTTTGGGCTCTCGCTACAGCAGAGCTGGACCATGACCCGGTGAGTCACGGATCTCACAAGGTCACGGCCTTGGATCGTGAAACGGTCCATGCGGACTTCTCGGACGTCACGTTGGCTATAGCATCTGTGGGCTTCAATACATGAGGATTGTCTATGTATACCCATGCGAGTCCTTAAGCCGTGGGAATGTACGCAGGCCGTGCGTACAAGGAATCGAGACACGGAGAATCACGATTATGGTTTGTTTTAACTGCGCAAAAGGGATATGTCTGTCTAGCAAAGGGTTCTTAATGAGCATTCACGCCGGGTATCTATGTTCAGTGAGCGCGCGGGCTCTGGGTATTGGAGCTCGTGTGCCGTTCTGGGGCAGAATCTAGCAAGCCACAACCCATACCCAAACCCTTTATTTCAAGCCGCCCTCTGCCTCAAAACCCGTGCTGCCCTCCTGGAAGCCAGTACGCTCCCCTTCCTAGGAAGCACACTCTAAGTCCCCCAGCGGTGCCCTTGTGCCCTTGGAGGGTTGTCCCCCTACTAAAGTAAACTACAGAAGAAACAAAAGGTAGCCTTATTCTAACCTCTCTGGAGGACTTAGACATGCCTTTTGTGGGGCAAACTTGAAAGCTCCTCTAAAACTGTCGGAGAGGCAGCCAGGCGCGAGCTGGCCGCCCGGAAGATCCAAGCCTTCCAGCGCGCCAACGCGCCACTTCGCAGCAATTTGGGGTCCCTTTTCAGGGTATCGTTTTTGGGGTTGGTTTGCAAGAAGCCAAGGAAGGTGTTTTTCTTTTTTTGGCGGCCCGGACGGAGGGGGTAGTTTTGAGACATTCATTTGCCCCATGTAGGTCCTTGAACTTGGGGATTCTGGAGTCATTTGCAGATTTGACGTCCCCGCGTCAGAGAAGCCACACGGGATGTTAGGGAAGGAATCTGGGGAGGATTCCTCTGACAAGCACCTAGGCTTAGTGTGAAGCTTGTTGGTTCCGCGTTTCCTCCAGATCTTGGCCAGTTCAAGCCAGTGGGTTGTTTGCTTTCAACTTGGTTAGTGTGAGGGCTTCTGTTTCTTGCAGGTTTCAACGGCCAGTGTAGAAACTTCCTCTGGTTTGGAGGTACCTCCCTGGAGAAACCTAAAAGTTGTTTAAACCGCTTGGAACCATGGATTTCAGCTCGAGTCTGGTTCCGCCTTGTCGGTGTATGGTCGTAATCTTGTATTGAATTAGGTGAGCCCTCAAAATGTTTGGTTTCCCTTGCGTACTGCCCAGCCGCCCGGAGGGTTGCTGCCCCTTCTCAACACTATTTGGACAGGGACACCGCCTTTAATATCAACCACTGTGCATGAGCAAAAATCCATTGTGCACGAGTTGCTAGGCGGTGTGGCCCTTATCCAGCATGAGGCTAACCTTCTTCATGTCGCATCACGGGGCCTGGAGGAGATAAAGTTCCCAGGCACCAATACGAAGTGAGGGCTGATCACGAAGAGGAGGCTTTTTTTTGATAGGTGAGCTCAACACACAACCAATATGGAGGGGTCCATGATTCTCTCACAAGTTTGTCCAGAGTTTGGCTATGGGTGCGGTGGGCATCCTTCGGAACCTTGGACGGCGTGGCTGCGCGCACGCTCTAGCGGCACGTGATACGTGGTGATTTGTTCGAGGAAAGAATTCGATAAACCACAAGAGAAGAAGACAAAAGCAGATTCCCCACGCTTCTTCGGTTCGGGTTTGGTTTCCAGTCGTCAAGGCTTCAACCCCCGAGGCTGCAGCTGAGCCGCGCCAGGGCCTTCTCTGAGCGGAAGGAGGAGTCCGAGGTGGCCAGAGGTGGGGTTTTCAATTGGGGTTGTTAGGCTAACCGAATTTGGGAGCTTCTCAAAAATCTAAAGTGGTTCCAACTTTGCATGGGAACTGGGTTGGGACAATCAAGGGATCACCACCATGGCGCATTGCTTTGACAGTACGCACGGAAGCAGCCTGCTTTGAGGGGATTGGTGGCAGGCGAAGGCACCCTCATAACCCGAAAAAAGCTTCTTCGAACCTTCTTAGTTCTTAGTGTGTCTTAGTCGCTTCGGTGTTCTTTACTTTTCCCTTTTATGGTTGTATAGATCACTTTTTTCGCCATCTGAAGGCGAGTTTCCTGGGTGATGTTCAAAGGGCACATGTAGAGAGTCCTTTGGGCCTCAGAACGTCGCAGAGCAGAACAGAAGCGGGCAGACCGGCAGCGCGTGGACGAACTGCGGCGCGCGGCCGAGCGGCGCACGAAGCAGAGACTTGGAATGCCAAGCTTTGGACATTTGGGTTTTCCATGGTTTCCATTAGGCGGTGCCTTTTGAGTTGGACCCCACAAAGTGGCGTTTTTCGAGCTGGTGTTCCTTTAAAAACCGCAAGCAAAAAGGCGGTACCCTCAAAACCGACATTTGGTTGTGACAATTATGGAGCGACTCCCAATTTCAGGAGCGCACAGGACACGTGCACGGAGACACGCACACAGAGACACACACCCAGAGACGCACAGAGACACACACGCAAACACACACACACACAGACGCATAGAGACACACAGGGACACACAGAGACACACACAAACACGCACAAACGCACAAAGACATAGACACACACACACACAGAGGCACGCACACACAGATACACACAGACGCGCACTCAGACACACACAGAGAGACGTACACAGAGACATAGACAGACACATACACAAACGCACACAGACACAGAAACACACACAGAGACACGCAGACACACGCAGACACGCAAACACACCCACAGACAGACACACACACACACACAGACACACACACACACACACACAGACAGACAGCCAGCCAGCCAGACAGACAGACAGACAGACACAGACACAAATAGACACAGACACACAGACGGACACCCGCACACACACACACACGGACACATACGGACACACGCAAAAAATGAAACGTGCACACACACACACAAGCACACCCACACGAACAAGCGCACAGGCGCACACACACACACAACCACGCACGCACGCAAGCACGCACCCACAGAGACACAGACACACACCCACCCACCCACCCACCCACCCACCCACCCACCCACCCACCCACCCACCCACCCACCCACCCACGCACGCACGCACGCACGCACGCACGCACGCACGCACGCACGCGCACACACACAGACAGACACACAGACACACACACACACAGACACACACACACACACACAGACACTCACACACACACAGACAGGCACACACACACACAGACACGCACAGACACGCACAGACACGCACAGACACGCACAGACACGCACAGACACGCACGCGCACACACACACACACACAGGCAGGCACAGACACGCACAGACACGCACAGACACGCACAGACACGCACAGACACGCATGCACGGACCCCTGCACGCACAAGCACACGCGCACGCGCTGGCACACGCGCAGGCGCACAGCCGCACACGTGCACATGCCCGCACGCACATATAGCACACGCGCACGCGCTCGCACACGCACGCGCACATCCGCACATGCGCACATGCCCACACGCACATACTCATATATGCACATACGCACATACGCACACATGCTCATACTACGCACATATGCACATATGTGCGTGCGTGCACACGTATGCACATACACACGTGCACACATACACATACACATACACACACAGAGATACACAAATACACAGAGACACACATACACGCATACACACATACACACATACGCATACACAAACACATACACACATATACAGAGAGAGAGAGAGAGAGAGAGAAAGAGAGAGATAAACATGCAAGCACGCAAGCACACAAGCAACCACCCGCCCACCCGCGCCCGCCCACCCTACCCCGGCCCACCCCATCCACCCCGGCCACCGACCCACCGACCCACCGACCCACCCACACCCACCCACACCCACACCCACCCACACCCACCCACACCCACCCACACCCACCCACACCCACCCACACCCACCCACACCCACCCACACCCACCCACACCCACCCACACACACACAGACACACACACACAACACACCTGGGTTCTAACAAATGGGTTCCATTGGGTTCCTCCCGCATGTCATCCACACAATCATGTAGCCCATGGGACACAGACACACACACACACACACAACACGCCTGGGTTCTAACAAATGGGTTCCATTGGGTTCCTCCCGGATGTCATCCACACAATCATGTAGCCCATGGAACCGCTGAATTTAGTGTTTTGTTTGCTTGGTGATGAGACCATATGCAACGCAAGGTAATTTTGAATGGAACACCTGTGCGTGTTTCGCGTTTTTTGGGGAGGCGGCTTCCATGAGGAGTAAATGTATGTTTGTCGATGTCGAGGCAAGATCCAAAAAGGTGAGTGTTGTTCTTTTGTACCCAGGCCCTTTGAGCACGTGAGGAGAGCAAGTCGGCCAAAGGAAGCCAGACAAGACAGGCCTCTTTCCGAGCGGCGTGCTGTTTCAAGAGGCGCAGCTTCAAGGGCAACTTGGCGCGTTTCCACAAACGCTTTGCCGTTCCGGAAGCGCAAGGTGGAAAGTGCGTGTCAGGTTCCCGTTTCTTCTTTAGCAAGTTTTAGACATCACCCTCTGGGTAGTTCACGGGGGTAGCGGTGTGACATTCGCAAAACGGTGCTGTAAGAAGGGGGGGGACCCGACACGTCAGGTCACATGTCACCTCGAGTGTCTAAGGCAAAGTCGCCCAAGGCTCAACTGCCCCGCTCGCCCCGCGCCCGCTCCCAGTCGCCGAGTGGCCTACCTGAACTTGGGCAGTTGCTTGTGGGAAGGCGGCTCTTTAAAGATTGCTTTCTTGGAAAATGCTGGGCAATCCCAGCTGGTGTGGGATTCCTGTTGGCTGTCGAAACACGCCCTGGCTCAGTGCTAGCAGCCATTGCCCAGGGAGCACACGACACCAGCCCTCCTCTAAAAAGCTGGGAACCTAGACGACGACGTTCATTGTGTTTTGCTTCCGGGGGGCCTTGTTGGAATTTCATGTTACAGGAACACCTCAGGGCTCCCAGTTTCAGGAGAAAATGCGCAGCGAGACTACGAGAGAGTGCCCAGAAGTGCATCCAGAGGCGCGAGATGTGTACATTTTCCGGTTGACTGGCAACCAGACATGGCGCAAGCAACGGAGATCGTATTTCTTCATAGCTGTGCCCAAGTCTCATGATTGGCTTCCAGGAATGGGTCACAGCCTGTTGCCCCCTGCTTGGTAAGGACAAGCCCGTGGCTATGGGCCAACGCAAAGAATCCTCACCAAGCAATGTGGATCCTGTCGTGGCCGTTTGACTCCTGCAAGTACAAAGGGTGTAGAGGGTCGTAGGCTGTGCAAAATTGGGTTTGGCTTGACACTCGCGAGTGGCCCAGGGCTGCTAGAAGTGATGAACCATACGGATCAAGCATGTCAGACATGGGCATGATTGACCGGTGAGGTGGTTCCAACTAGAATTCATAGCCACATCCGTTTTCTTGCCTATGATTGTCGGGTGGATGGGAAGCCACACCTCCAACCCGGGCTGGCAGGAGCGTCGCCGGCGCTCGAGCGGCAACGTCCAGGTGGGGAGAAAGCGTCCGATCTTTGCTTGGGAGGAAGGCCCTTAGGCGGACCTTCAGGATGATCAAAAGGTACGCATGCCCATCTTGCAGCTTACTTGTTCAACGAGTGGTTGGTGGGGTTTGGGCCCCGGACTTGTTGAAGCAAAGATGGGAGACCTCAAGAGATGAAAGGGCATTCCTTTCCAAACAAGCGTTTGTGGATTGAATGCAATGGTTAACATATGTTCAGAAGATCCCCCTGGACCACTGGATCGGCGCTTCCCTTGCGCCGGACCTGCGCCTGGAGGAGTTTCGGGCAAGTCCCCGCGTGCGCGAGAGAGCCGCGGAGATCCAGGTGCCGCGCAGCTGCGAACCAGGGCGTTTTGGTTCAGCACTCGTTTAGGTGGTTTTAAAGGGAGACAAACAGGAAAGACACAGTTTGTTTGCGGGGGCTGCGGGGTCGCTGAAAAAAAGACGCGCATGTATTAACATTTTATGTGATTGTCTATCTATTTATTTTGTCCAGATATGTTTGCAGTATAACCATGTATTTATTCATGTCTTTGTTTTTTTTTTGGGGGGGGGGTTGTTGTTTGTTGGGGATTGGGTGCCCTTGTTGCCAAATGCGTTGCTGGTTGCATTGTTTGCTTCTTGGTTGCAGAACTCGGTTTCGCGGCAAGAGTTGACCGGGTCCGCTTAGGGCCACTGGCCCCAAGCAGGCAGACCTCCCGTCTCCCGTCCCGCTTGAGACAATCGGCGAAGAGCAAAAGCAACTGCAAAGGACTCGGTCCTGTCAGCTGTCCCCAGCACAAAGATGGCTTTGCAATAGCTTTGGCACAGATGCACATGCAATCATGGGCCAAGCAATTGAAACCGGTGTGTAACACACCAGAGGTTACTTTCTGACCCTGTTTGCAATGCGGTGCACCTTCCAAAAGATGCAACGGGACCCCCACCCCCACACCCCCTCCCTGTTTGGGAAACCACTGGTACTTCTGTGATCTAGTGTGCCTGTGCCTTGCGAGGATCAAGTTGCCTAGTAGGTAAGCCGCCCTTTGAGTTAAAGGCAAAAGCGAAATGGCGACCAAGCGGCATGCCTCTATGCCACCAGGCAGCGGTCCATCGGCAAAAGCCGCATGGTGGGAGAGGCCCGTCAGCCCTGGGCGTGGCAAAATTGAACGCTCCCCTTGTCGGTGTAATGTCTTGGAGATTGTTTTTTCAGGGATGATGTTAAAGGGAAATCCAAAGGAGCCCCTCATTTGGGGTGGTTCCCCCACTTTGAGACAGGGAGCCACTGAACATGGATACTTCTTTCCTCCAGGTGGTGGCACAAATTGGTGTTCCAACAGTTCCCGAAGGGGGCAAGCATATCCCGTGCTTTGACCTCGCGAATTGATGTCAGAGGGCAGTCAGGAAGTATGATGCTAAACCCTTAAACGTTTTCCAATCACCGGCAATCGGGGAGCCCCTTTGAAGCCAACTCCAAAAGGATTTCCTCGCAGAGCGTTCGTGTGCACCCCATCAAGGTCAAGTTGGCTTAGAGCGCCTTTTCTTTCAACACCCGGAACCTTCGGAGAAGGCACTTCAACCCTTCTCAACCCCCCCAAAACCATCCTCAAAGGACTCTTGAGCGCTCTAATTAAACGATTCCCCAAAACCATCCTGAAAGAACTCTTGAACACTCTAATCGAAAGATTCTTCGTTTGTCTCGTCTTAGCCGCGAGAACCAAAAGAGGGGTGGATTTCTTGGGCCAACTTCACGGTGCATTGTTGCCCCTGGCTCGCAGGATCGACTCACGACAGAGCCAGGAGCTTCCGGTGAGTGGGGAGGGATGCAGGTGAAGTCTCCTTCTTGAATGTCTTTTTCGGGTTTGGCATTGCCGATTTTGGAGCGTCCCAACTTTGACCCCGTGATTTGTTAAGGCATTTGATGTGATGGTTCGATGTTTCGCGAGCTTTTTTGAGGTGAGGTGACGATTGAAAGGGGAAATGTCGGGAAGCCTGACTGGACATGGTAATGGAACTGGGAGACCTCACCCAAAAACATGGGCACCATCTTGGGTGCCAGCTTGGGGGGGTTAGGAGCTGATGAACACCAACATGGAGGCGAGGAAGCGGTCCCAATGCGTGACCAAACGTTTGCCATAACATATTGTTGTTGTTGCTTTTTGCAAGCCAGTGCAAAAATGAGAGGCTACCCCTGGTCCATTTCCAGTTCTCCCTTTGGTACTTCCGCCTCCTTAGGTTGATTCAACAACTCACAGAATGGTGGTGTTCTTTTGGTTTTCCTCTAAAAGCGGCAAAAAATGGTAGGGCACCCATACATCACCTCTTTTTCGGGGTTCATGCCGTGTTGCAAGCGGATATCGGTATGGCGTCCATGCCTCCACCGCGCATTTCACGGTGGCAGCTGAAACTAAGATGAGGCCACAGCCAATCTGGGCAATGGGAAGGTTCCCTATTTGCGGGTGTGACCCCGAAAAAAATGTGGGTTTTCCTTCGGGTTTCCCTTTGCACCAACATGAAAATGGTAATTACCCCGTCCCCCAAGAAACAACCAAGCCAATGCTTAGACACGCTCCGCCTTTTGCTCTGCGCAGGTGACTTTCAGCCCTGCCAAAGTGCGAGCGCCCGCCAGCTGGGTTTCTGGCACTGCAGACTTCTCTGGAGTCTCGCCCGAGGTATGCCTTCACTTCTTCTGTTTTGTGAGGGGGGCGGGGGGAAGGGGGGTGGCGGTTGTACATAAACACCTATTGCCAAAAAATTGAGGGGAGCCAAAAGAGGAGCTATTTTGACCAACGAGGAATTTTAGATGTATTGACTGTTTGCCTCATAGACGCTGTTGGGGCTGCCTTGCAAGAACGCCGAAGCCTCTCACCACAGGTCCCCTTGTTTCACCCTTCTGCTGCGACTTGGGCGTCTTGGTGGATGGTGACCGGGCAACATGACCATTTCAAGCTAGTTTCCCGGATGAATGAACACGTATGAATCATTCTTGAAAAGCACCAACCCCGACTGCCTGGCGTGGCTTTTGTCCATAGGGTAGGCCAAATAGGTGCCGCTGTGGATGGTCCAAATTTGGCACCAGTTCAAGTGTATTGAATCCAAAAGCCGAACATAGCGTCTACTTTTACCCGGTAGCTGGCCAAAATGTGGGCAAAACCCACTTTGCACCAGTAGCTCATACCGGATGAACAAACCCTGCCAGTTTGTAAGTGGTTTATCCTATTTTGTACTTTAGCTTTGCTTGTTCGACGGGACTTGTTCTTCGACGTTTCTGGTACTTTCATTTGCTTCAGAAGATTGATTTGTTTATCATGTGTTTTTTAAAGGCAATATACCATACTGGAAATGGGGTTTGTATTATTGCCAGGAGGCTGAAACACATGGAAGCGTATTTTTGTTTGCCAATCCTCAGGTATGCCCCATTTGGAGGTTTGGATTGGTGGAACCCCCTAAAGGGTAGTGAATGGGAAGCCGGGAAACCATGGCCGGAACACCAAGGCAATCCGCGCTCCCATCAAACCGAGAGTACTCTCACATCGCGGTCGATCCATCAGAGCACGAGATGGCCTCAGGATTCCGGAGGCGCATCTGCCAATGCATTTTGTCTTACCGTGCAGGTGGAGTAATTTGTATAGTGACCTTTTTGTGGTGTTCTTGGCCATTTGATGCTTCAGCTGACTCTTGTCGTTCAACTGGCACCCAAACGGCCCAAGGCCGAGCGACGTGCTTCGCCCGACCAGGTGGATCGGACCTCACCCGCGGGACTCCTTCGCTGCCGGTGCTGGTCCCGCGCGAGCTGGAGCCACTGGAACCACTGGAGCCACTGGAGCCACTGGAGCCGGTGACTGGGGTGTCGCCAGAGCCCTGGCCGACAGCGGTCCAGTCATTTGTTTGGACTGCTTCTTGTTGTTGTGTTTGTTTGTTTTTGGAGGGGGGGCTTTTTTTTTTGGGGGGGGCTGGTTCAAAGGGCTGTTTCAGGCGAGAGGTTCAACAAGGCGTTGAGTTTTCTTTTGGCCTCCTGAAGTCCGGTGTCAGCCTTCCCAGCTACCCAATAAAGAAACCTTTGGAGCTCCCCAGCAAACAGGAAAGTACAGATACATATGCTTCTCGCACATGAAAAAAAATACATACATACCTATACGCACACATATATATATATATAGCTTTATCTCTTTATATACATACCCGTATATGTGTGTATCTCATTGCGGGTTGTCCCTCAGGACCGCTCGCTGAGCCCCCGGAGCCCCCGGAGCCCCCGGAGCCGAAGCGGCCCCGCCTGGTGGTTGGACTTGGCGAAGCCAGGCCGTCGCGGCCGTCGCGGCCTTCGGCTTGAGCCGGGAACGAGCGGCCGTTGAGATCGGAGTCAAATGAAGCCTGCGGATGTTTTTTTTTGTTTTTTTTTTTTTTTGGGGGGGGGGAATGCGCACTAGCAGGGACATCCCTGTTGAATTTGGGGGGTGGGCGGGGAATCCGCGAAGTGATGAAGCCCTGCTAACATTCATGTATAAATAGGGGTTTGTGAAGCCTGGGTTGACATTAGTTCCCTCTTCTCACTTGCCCAAAGCGAAAGATAAACCTTTTATTTCGGGGTCCTTTGGGCAAATGAGTGGCCATCCTTTGAGACAACCCTCGAAAAGGGCACTCGCATAAAAGAGAGAACGACTCCTAGTTGAGCCAATGGCACCAAAGGCCCCAATTGAAGACCCACACCCGATTGGGAAGAGGATTGTCCTTGGATAGGGGTTCATGAAAAAACCTCCCATTCCGCAACAATGTTTATGATGTTCGGAGACAACCGGTTTAGAGTCGGTTTGCGCCTTCCAACATGATTTCAACAAGATTGGACAATCCGAGGAAAGCGCGCATTCATAAAGGCGAAGCTGGCAAATACAGTTTGCGAAGGAAGAGACCTGGATGATGCAGGGAGAAGATATTTCCTTTTAGAATCACCCAAAAAGAGTGCGACCCATTTTCCCCTGACTGGAGGTCAGGCTTCCCATGTCCGGGGATGGAGGGAAGTCGCAGGCGAGATCCGAGATCTGAGTATGGCCAGCGAGCCCACGAGCTTTGAGCCGGTGGCAAGGCACCTCGCAGTCTCTGGCTTCGATTCGGTCAGCGGCTGGGTGGATGGCTTCCATCACCTGTCCATTCCGCGAGTGGTTGTCCGTTTGGTTTCCCTCTCAGGACACTTTCAGAAAAGGGGGTACTCAACAAAAAGACGAGCCATGTAAGTCCTTTGATCTCAAACTTTCCGGTCGGAAATATCGCAGATGCTTTTGCAGGGTGATACTTGGACGCCCGAGGTTGGGCCTTTGCAAAGGACGTTCCGCTGGTCATGGTTTAGTAGCGGTTTTACACCAGACTTCAGCCAGCAACATCAACGTGGATAACCACAACGGTAGAACCCAAAGAATCAACGGGTTTTGGGCACTGTGCAGTGGTCCAATCTTAGTGTATTTGAAGCGGTCTCGCAAGCTGAGCCGTTCTTTCCCCAGGACGACTTGATTTGGGTTCCATTTCAATCTGCATAGAGGGATGTTCCTTCAGGAAAGCTTTGCAAGCTGAAGGTTTCCTTGGCCCATGAGGATGATGAAGACGTGTGCCTCGTATTTGGATGTCCCATGAAGTGGGCAAACTGTTGTGGACCATTTTGGACATGGGAAACCCTGTTGGGCCTATACCGCTGTTAGCCGCCCTGAAATTCCGAAATGCTGCTCAACTTATCAGCCACAAGCTGTGAATGACGCAATTCCCCCGGATCCTGCACATGAACATGGACCCCGTCCAAAAACAGAGCAAGATCGGTGTGGGAGGAATCTCGTTTTGGCCTGCCTTTTGCTATTATTTCTATGTTGGTGATGTGAGTGTCTTATATTTGGGACCCGTTCCCAAAAGTAAATAAAATGAAATAATCAAACAAACACATATCAATAAGACAAATACATAAACACGCATAAAGACAAAGATTGGTTTGGCTTGTGGCTTTACCTGTGAACAACCCCAACAAGGGTACCCTCAAAAGAAGGACACCCATTTGTATAGTTGGTCCCATCGGACGCTTTGCCAGGCACTGGCCGGACACATCGCGGGAGGCAGGCGTCGGGGTCCCGAGGCAAAGGAGCCACAAACGGAGCTCCGTAGTTGTCCCGCAGGTTGTTTTTCTTTCTTATGCCCAAGTTGAGTTGCACGTTTGCCCGTTCAATTGCAGATCCCATCTTCTCCGCAGCGTGCCATCCAAAGTTCCCTGAGTTGGGATGGCGGGGGCCCGGAGGTAGAGAAGCCGAGCCTCGACATTGCCTGGCCAAAGACTCCGGCAGCCTGTGCCGCAAGCGACTCCAGTCGCTGGTCATGTTCAGGCGAAACGTTTCTGCCTCAGTTGTTCCGGGGGACCCTTTGAGCGGGTTCTAGATTCTAAGAAACATGTGTAAACTTGTTCCGATGGCTTGCACCAACGGATCAATTGCTTCGCATCCGGAAGGAGCCCATTTGTTAAAGCCAATTTTATTGGTCACCTAATCTACGGCGAACCCAATCTACGGCGAACGAGCGAAAAGTCCTAGGATCCAATTCTTACTTCAGGCTTTGAATTTCTGGTAGTTCATGTCCGGACCAAAAAGGGCCTTGATTGCTCCCCACTCATTGTATAAACTCATTGGTTTGTACAGTTTGGCCTGGACTTGAAAGGCTGCAAGACCTTGAGCAATTTGATTTTCAAAGGGCTTCCAAGTAAATGTTGCTTTTTGTGCATGCAAGGGAAACACTGGAGAAGAAGAAGCCTTGAGGAGTAGGAAGACCTAGGCAAACAATTTTGGATCATACTTCGTGGTGAACCCCAAGGCACAGTGTGGTAGCAGCTTGTGCCAAAGCCACAAGACTTGATTGAAGCGACTTGAAACACATAATTCCGCTGTCCAGCACATGTCCCCCCCAGGTTGGTGAAGTATCATCCTTGCCTAAAACAATTTTAACCATGTGCTTGATCCAATGGTGAATTGAAGGAAGCTGTTTCTCCCGAACAGTGACTTGCGGCCATAGGCATTCCCACCCTCAAGGCTTTCCAAAATGGGCCTTCGAATGAAGGGAACCCTTTCCCGAGTGCAAGCCCTCCCTGCTTCCAATTGAGTAGCATTCCTTACAAAGTTAGTGAAAAGGACATATTTAGGACCTTAGCGGCTTTCAAGTTGGGCTGAGACAAACCAGAGATCACATGTTACTTAGCCAAGTACCTGTAGATTTCCGGTGCTGTCCTGTTGGGCGGTTGCCGGTTGAAGGCATTCACAGGGCAGGCAGCCAGCGCCTGGTGCCGTATGCGAGGTAAGCAGCCTGGAGCTTTGGGAGCACCGCGTGCGCCGCGCGGATCAGCGTGTGGACGCGCTGCGGGCTGCGGTGAGGCAAGTGCCAGGGAGGGGAGGGGCTGGGTTGGGTGTTCCACTGGCAAGAGGGGTCCATTTGGAGAAGAGGATTTTCATGGTAAGCAGCTGGTTTGTGCTTTGGCAAGCTTTTTTGTTGGATATTGACATATAGTAACACCTTTGTGTGTTTAATTAAAGTGGCATGTAAGTTCCTTGTTTTAAAAAACACGAACACACACCCTGGTGAGACTGCCCAAAACACTGTTGGGGAAGACGGAATAGACCAAAGTTGGGAGGCGCGGGAGGTTCAGGCTGCTCTCTTTTTCTCAACTATTGCGAGAACTGGTTTGTGGGAAAACGAACGTTCCCAACACTTGAAGGTGCGAGAAGTAAACATCGCCTCTGAACAGCCCGAATGCGCCACGGGGCTTGCCGCTGCCCTCCATTGCCGGTTGATGGGGCCGGGGGTTCAGTGCGCCCAGTTCCAACCAAGCCGTTCATTTAATTTCATCCAAGAACCCTGCAACCTGGGCACTCAGACGGTTTTTGGGGTCCCAGACGGTTTTTCGAAAGGAACCCTCGGTGGTTAAAGTGAAGGCAGGCTGACCCATGAGGGGGCATCTCGTGGGCTGTGAATCCGGGTTGAACAATGAGTTGCAGGGCAATTTTGAGCATGGATCGGGCTCACGTCAGGCCTTCCCTTGGGTTGCAACAGGTTGTTCGCCAGCCCCCCTGCCCCTGAAACACCATTTTGAAGCAACCGATTTGGGGCCTAGCTCAAGGTGCAAAGCAGCTTTTGGCCATATGTTCAAACCCTCCGAGGCGACGAAGGCCTGTGGGTCACCCTAAGCTCCATCTTGACAACTCTCAACAGTCGCCCTGAGAAGGACTTCCCTCTGAACAAATGCTGTTTTTTCCCCAAAGCCCCGCCTTTTTCCCCCAACTCAAAACCCTGCCAACATTGCTGCCGTGGACCCTGCGTACACGGCCAAAGGAAAGCGCCGGTTTCGCCAGAGTTGGCCTCACGAGAGGGGCCCAACTTTCCGGCCCCTCCATTTCGACACCATACGGCCATCCAACCATAGCCAATGTGCCAAGCATGTGCCAAGCATGTGCCAAGTTGGTTCCGGAAAGTTGGTATCAAGTTGGTCGAAGGGTTGGGAAGCCGCTTGAAATCCGCAAGGAAGCAATTCAGATACCTTCCAATTGGGCGGCCACGGCTCCAAGCGTAAGTCTGGCAGGTCGAGCCCTGGCTCACCCTCCGCCTCGCACGCGGGCCCACAGCTTCTGGGAATCAACCGCTCAGTCAATTTTTCTTTGGATCGACCAGAATCACGCGGATCGGCACTTGTTGGGCTGGATGAAGCCCGACTGGAAAAACCACAAGTCTCATCTGGTGCGAAGCGGATTTTGTCCATGTACACGCTTTCAACCCAAGAACCCTGTGTTTCGATCAGCCCACAACCCCAATCGGCCGTCGAGTAGGGGAGGTTCGGCTGCTGTCCGGTTTGGGATTCATTGTGCGGTCTGTAAACCCTGTGTGGCATGGGACCAGCGTTCTGTAAAGTCATTGACGCCTTTATGAACATTTGGCCCCAACGAATCCGAGGCATGATAGCCAACAATGTTTGCTTTGAAGGGTTCCCTTGATAGGCTTGGTTTGTGGTTGGTGGGTGGATTAGGCTCCCTTGAAGGGTTCCCTTAGCCCCCCCGTGCCAGCAAATGGTATCACGGGGAAGGGATTTCTTGGCATCCCCTTAGCTTTTTAGCGTTTTAGTTGGTTTAGTGGCAGTGCCCAGTAGTGCCCATTTAGCCCACAAGTTAAACTTTTAGCAGGAAATCTAAGAACGCCCCAGATTTGATTTAGGTCTCGTTAAATGTACCTTGCACCCGCGGACCCAGGTCGCCCCGGTCCCCGCGCAGCCCGCGCAGCCCCAGCCCCCGCAGCCCTCGCTCCCGCGGCGTCTCGCCGAGCCCAGCCTTCGGCACCAGCGATCCCATCATCCCTGCGCTGAAGGCTGCGAGCCGCAGCGGTTGGGCTGTCGGGAATTAGTCTGGAAGCTGCAAAACAGGTTCCATACAAAAGGAAGACACGACTTTTTGGAAAACCTGGCGCAAATGAAGGGTTATGGGCCCGCACCCTCTGCTATTGACAGAGGGTGCCAATGACTCATGATGGAAGCAGATGCCAAGCACGTGTTGAAGCAACGTACACTTTCCACGACACATCTTCCGCCGAGAGATGTGTTAAAATCAGGACTCGTGTCAAGTCTAGAGTGTTGATTCCGTTCGATCCCTTCACGGCATTCCTCAATGAGCCCCACGATCGGAACGCAGTACCTGTTGCACGCTTGGCGGGTTCAACCACGCCTGTTGGCTTCTCTCCATCGAATGTTTGTTTTTCACTGCTCGCGGCATGGTTTTGGTATTGTTTGTGGCTCTGTTTGCCTAGTGAGCTGCATCAAGGTGTTGGCTCTCCACTCTGCTCACCTGCCAAGGGTTGGACAGCTTCTATGGTACTGGCATGCTGGTAGATCCAAGAGATGCGAGGTGGAGGCAGCCCTTTTGGGCAATGTAACAACACCATTTTGGGCCCATTTAAGATGAGAGCTTCCCCCAAGGGGGTGAGCTTGCACCCGGCTACCAGCAGATTGCGCCAATGAAATCTTTCGATCGGACCGGGAAAAGCGCAAAAGGATGGAAAGCCAAAAGCACAAATGGCAATCGCCACGTGCAGTGTAGATGTGCCCTGGTCAAAGATTCCCTTTGCTTGAAGTGGGTAGGGATTTGCATCACTCCTGCGTAGGAGACCGCACATCCATTTGATTCGAGGCAAGCTAGGCCTAAGAGTTTGACCATGGCACTGTTGATGGAACTTGTATAATTCGAGGGGCATGAGTTTCGTAGGTGGTTTGTGAACCTTCACCGACCGGCATAGATTTTGTCAACTGCAAGCGAAAGCTGCAGGTGGTCCAGAAGTACTCGGACTACTTCACCTCTTCCACAGCCTTCGCCCCGAGCCCCCGCGCAAATCTTCCAGGCGAAGCCTCTAGTGGCTTGGGCGCCTTGCCTGGATTGGACCCAAAACCTTGTTGGAGGTGTATGGCCGCCATGTCGGGGCAAAATGGGAACTGAGGAGGTGGGCTCTCAAAGTTAGACACTGGAGCGACAGGGCATGGATGGCAAAAGTTGAGACACTTTGGTCAGGACCCACGGCTCACTCGAGTCCGAAAAAGAATCGGTAAAGATCCAACTGCCAAGGACCAAAGAGGACCAAGTTCCAGCACAAGGACTCGGGAGGGGTCAAAGGTTTCCAACGGACGGCAGATCTTTGACTGACCTTCCACCTGCGTCGAAGAGGGCGTACCAGGCCACAATCACGGGCCACTCCCCATGTTCACGTGCGCGCAGGTCTCGCTCTTGCTCTTTGGGCTTTACATCCTTGGGCCCCGAAAAAGAAGAGATACGGAGACTTGCCTAACGACACGTGCCATGGAATTTTGGCTATGCCAGAGTTGAATCTAACCAGCGCGGCGAACGGTGGGCTTCTCTCACGCACTGTAAGCCGACAGGTCAGCAAATAGTCGCGGCTTTGGCGTTTGCTCTTTTGATATGTCCGTGTTTGACGGAGATTCAAATGGAGCATAGGCATCCTGGAACTCTGTTGAGTGGAAGGCGTTGGTCTCATTCTGGTGCCTCTTTCCCATTTCAGTTGGGCTTCCTTCAGGTGATGTTCCTCATTTCCAAGTTTTTGCATTGCTTGCAGCCCCTTAAGAATCATTAAGACCAGCCATGCGGGGCTTCCCAAAGTCATCCAACACCCCGACCTGAGAAGGGGATTGACTCCCCGGAGGATGGCAAGATCGTATACCCCCGGGCACGTCATCAGAGCACCTGGCAAGCCGCCGGCTTTGAACCGGACGCCGCACCCTACACGGGTGGCCGCGATGCGGTGGCCTGGCACAGGACCCCACGTGGCACTGCTGTTAAGTGAAGAGAACCCCGATATCCCGATGGTAACTAATAATTCTGGATGCGTAACATCCGCCACTGGCCACGAGGTCCATCTGAACTGGCGCAGAATTTTAGACAGCATGGTTTGTGCGTGGCACGTGGCTCAAGGGACGCCAAAGAGGCAAGCATGTAAATGGGGCGGCCCCAAAAAAAAATACATGCCTTGGTGTTGTTGTCCGCATGATCGGCTAGCTCTGGCACCATCGTTCGAGCATTGCGAGTGTTTCTGCGTGTATTCCGTGTGGCCCGGGTATGACAAGTTAGGACATGTGGATACAGTACACACATGGCCATCCCCACAGACAGACCCCGCAAACAAAGAACAATGAGGGGTGAGGCTGCACGCGCGTGGGGCAAGCACAATTTTATATATATATATATACATACATATATATATATATATATATATATCGGCATCCCTCGAAATGTAACATTTGCACCTTCTCGACGCCGTACTGGCGCCTTTTCATCTTCTAGGGGAGGGTGGGGGGGGCGCAACGCGCATCCCAAAGCCAATGTTCTTGCGAAACATGGCCCCGGCACCATTAACTCTCAGGTAAAAACACATTGTCAATCAACTGTCTATCTTCTCTAAAATCATTTTGCTTCTACTTTAGGATTCATCTTTTGCCAATTAATAAGACTGGGAAATGAAAAAGGCAAGCAATAGAAACCCATCTAAAAATCTATAATTGATTCCTTGTAAGCCGTTCCCTTTCATCTCTTACCATCCTCTTTCCATCACCCATCCCTCTCACACACTGCCACATCCTACATCCTCAATCCACAGACTCACTCACTTCCTCCTTCCCTTGGTCTTTCCGTCTCTCTTCTTTCGACATCTTGACCAAGAACCAGGACAGTGAGGAAAGACAAGGAACAGCCAGGCAATCTTAACCCCAACAACAAAGCCAATTAATCTTTACTATTCCTTGCCTCCAGCTGGGTTGTGCTTGCCATTGAGTAGGGTCCCAGGTCGCAGCCTCCACAAATACCTCCAAAGGAATGTGCATTCAAAGGCCTGGGCTCTCGACAGATTCCTGGCTGTAGTCGCTGTTGCTGTTCCTGCACAGGCAGCAACCAAATCATAGAAAGATTGCGCTTCCTAGGCCGGCGGACGTGAGGGCTGGGGCATGCTGAACCAGAAAGACGGCACCACCTATGCCGGGCAGTGGGTGTCAGGAGAGGTGAATGGCACGCAGATCCTGTGACCCAAACATGAGGGGGTCTCTTGTGAAGCCAACATTGGCCAGAGGAAACTGACCACTTGTAGGGGCACCCTAATGTCGCCATGCTAAGTGCCACACAGGATAACTAGGGACGGCTTTTCTGCCCGTGAGGTATGGGATTTGAGTCCAAAGGCACCGCATTGACGACACCGCACGCGAGAGCTATGCGAGCACATGCGAGCACCTCCATGTTTATTGAAATGAATTCTTGAAAGCAACAGCAAGAGCACGGCTGGTTCCACGGCTGGTTCCTACGCGGCTCGCTCAACTCGACTTGTCACTTGACCCGTCCCACTGCGCACGGAGCCGGAGGAAGGCGCCACGGCGTGGGCACTTTGATGTTCGAGGGCGGAATCTTCGAGGGGCAGTGGGCCAGAGGAGAAGCCACGGGCAGTGGAGTTGCGCCTTGGCAATCAGACTCGGGCTCTTGCTTCCGGGGATTGCACCCCTGAATTACTTGGGAATGTGTAAGGATTTTCTACTGAAATTTGCAGGTTGGGGCGTGGGTGCCAACCAAGCCAACTGCACAAGCAAGACGCTCCATCAATGTTCGGGACATGGCAGACAAACCACTGAACCCCAACCTGAAGAGCGTCGGACACAACAACTTTCCATGTCATCTTCTCACATCGGATCCGCCAGTTGTTTCAGCCAATTTGGCCGCCAAAAGAGGCCCCTTGGGTTGACACCATGCCGTGAAACCGCTTGGGCAGCATGTCACGCGGCTTGTAGAAGGGCGCCTTGGACTCGTAGGCCATGTTGAAGACCGGCGAGACCACCTAAGAGGCAAGCGCCGGCAACGGCGCAAGCCCAGAATGCAAAAACAAAACAGGTGCCGCTGCGCCGCACGAGAACTCGCCACAAGGGGCTGGAACCTCTGCAGCAGGGTGTGCCTTTCGACTGTTGGTGCACAAATTTAACCCAAGCCCCCCCTCGAGACTTGGACTTCTCCTGGAAGACGAATCTCTCCGGCCTGCGCACTTCGGAGGGTGCTGCTAGGTGCGCTTCAACAACGGCGACCGCTTCGAAGGGCAATACGTCAGCAACCGCAAGCACGGCTTTGGCGCCTATTCTTGGGCGGACGGCGCACGAGAGGAGGGCCAGCTGCCTGGCGCATGTGGCAAGTATAGATGCCCCAAGCGGCCAGTAGGAAAAAAATCGGGCGGTGCAGCTTTTTCAGTACTTAGGTGAGATTGATTGCCC
This sequence comes from Effrenium voratum, assembly GCA_963377175.1. Taxonomy (NCBI): domain Eukaryota; class Dinophyceae; order Suessiales; family Symbiodiniaceae; genus Effrenium; species Effrenium voratum. Next base: position 58,003 of record CAUJNA010003557.1, read on the forward strand.
CGAGAATTGTTATGTTCTTGCTGGTTTTCCTTTCGGCATCTTCGGGCCATGGTGAAAAGAGCATTTGGGCTGACCCCAAGTCCGCTATGTGGGCCTGCGACCCTGCTGGGTGTATAGGTCAGATTTGGCCCAGGAATGTGCTTTTATTCACTTCGTACTCTTGTTGGTCTTGGTGTTGTTTTGAAAGGAAGCCAAGTGGAAGTTTGTGAGACCATAGCAACCAGACGTCGGGCTTCACTGATTCCCCGCTGCTGGCTCGCGCCCCAAGCTTCACAGCTAGTTTGTGCCTGAGGTATCGCAACGGGGAGAAGGCTGACTGGCACGTCTGGCGCAAAGGCGGCTCCATGTGGAAGCTGCGATGCTTGGCGTGATCGAGGGTCGAACACCTTCGTACATCAAGTTGAAGAATCCGAGGCCACAACTACTTGCAGATTTCAAGCGCACAACTTGTTTGTTTGAAACAAATCGTAGTCTACATGGGAAGGCCGATGCTTCAGGTGGCTCCAGGTTTTCTTTGATGGCAGGGGAGGCGTCTTAGGTGTATGGAACAGGGGATTCCCCCCTCTTTATTGGATATGGTTTTGAGGGTGTGCTGTGTTTCGATGCGAAGCCTTGTGCCCCGTTGGGGCTAGGAGGGATGAAACCAGAAGATCGTGACATGCATGAGAATCAGTAGAAAACTGTGGCTGACTGGCCACCAAAGCAATGCGATCCTTGATGTGAACTTTTCATAAATTTAGCATTCTGAAGTCCCTCGGCCAAGCAGTCAAGGCGAGCCTCTAATTTCCGGCACGGGGGAAGGGTCAGACATTAACCAGGTTAAGGTCTTGGTTTTCTATGGCCTCCCTTCAGGCACCAGATGTCTGCTCTGTTTAGCTTCCTTTTCTCCAACTCGAATAGACTTGACAGTTCCAACCATAGGTGCCCAGACGTAGATAGCACTGGTTTGGATTGGCTTCATTCACCAGGGCCATCCATTTGTCCAAAAGGATTCCCCTGCACAGACCGCATGGTTGGCCCAAGACAAGTTCTGACAGAGCGCGCCTCTGAGGCTACGATGGCGGTGTCGTGATTGAAGCGCAGCAGGCCCTCGACCTGCGGTAAATTGGCTTCGCCCGGTTTGGCGGTTTTGTGTTTTGTGTTAAAAAATGCTTTATTCATTTTTTGGGGAAGGCTGGGTGGAGACCTAAGCAACCCCCACCCTTCAGGCCATTCGGACCCTGCACTTGGAACTCCGAGTGCGTTGGCTTGGAGTAATCCATTCTCCCTAATGCTCAAGGTTTGCCGAATACTAAAACGGGCCTTTGAGAATCCCAAATCCGGGAATACTACTTTTAGAATAGCCAATAACAATACTAAACCAATTCTAAAGCAGGTATTTTCCCGCCCGTGCCTAAATCCAGCCCTATCAGGGGACCCTTTTGTCTCCTTCCCTCTCCCTCCTTCTCTCTCCACACAAAGAATATAATACTTCACTTTTGTTTTTTCAGGGCTTTCCGAAAACGAACCGGGGACCCCCTAAGGCTAAAACAGGTTTTTCCCAAGGGACTCACTGAGTATTGGGGGGGGACGTTTCGCATTTGGGGGAACGGATGATTTTTGGGCCTTGCTGGGTTTAGCAGTGGTTTAGCAGCCCGTCGAAGCTCAAGGGCCACGTTGGCCCACCGATTCCCGGAGGCCCGTGGAAAGAGCAAGGACCGCGGAACGGGATCGTATCCCAGAGCCAAGGAGCTCGCAAGGCGCGAGGGCAAGGGACTTTAGAGCTGATGGTACGAACCGATAGAACCCCCCCCTCGACAACCGTGTTTTCTTGTTTTGTTAACGTGGGTTTCTTGGAGTACGCTGGCAGTTTGGCAGCCATTAGGTGGGCTGAAGAAGTCATCTTTGCTCTTGAAGAATCTGTATGTGTCACTTCTAGGCACTAAACGTTCAAATGCTTGGGACAAAGAGCAAAAGCCGCTAACCACTTCCTGGTTGGATTCTTGTTTTTTTTTGGGAATCCTCGTTTTGATTCGAGCCTTCGATCGGATTCTCTGACTAGATTGGACTCGAGTCCTTGCACCCGTCGTCTTCTCGACGTTTGAATTCTTCGACTTTGGGTATCGAGTTTTTTGAGTTTCGAGAGTTCTAGTCTTCGGCTCCTGGATCCATTGAGTTTTGAATATGCTACATGACTGCATCCCACTTGCGCCCATAACATCCCATAACCATCCATTTTCCTTTTAGTTTTGAAGGGCGTTTCCCAGGATTACCTTTTGTACAGGTGAGTGGATCGACTGGGATTTACGATGTGCAGTAAAGTTAGGGATGATGCAAAACCTCCACAATTGCAAACTGGCGCGAGGTGAGTCGAGAGAATCACCAGCATAGATTCGATGACGTTGACTTCGACCCATTTCGACCCGATTGTTGTGGGTTGTTGCTGGTTCAGCTCGGGTTGGCTTCGGTTCACATCCCATGTTCCTTTGCAGTGATACGAGGTCACCTTTTGGAAAGGCCTCTTTAAAGGTAAGTCATGCCCCCTGTAGTTTGTGATGTTAAAGGGGAACATGTAGGACACCCTGAAGCACATGGCCACCCGACCAACCGCATCCCTACTCCACTCACGCAAAGTGCAGAAGCAACCTGAATCCCAATCCGTATCCTCACAGAGAGAGAGAATCTGAAGCATACCTAATGCCTGTACCGCCGTCAACCTACACCAGGCAAACCATTGCAAACTGACCGCCCCAATCCTCGCAAAGCCTGCTCTCCACCGCACCCACAACACCGACAAAGACAAAGACAAAGACAAAACACACAGACACAGACACAGACACAGACACAGACAGCCAGACAGACAGACAGACAGGCAGACAGGCAGGCAGACAGACAGACAGACAGAGACAGACAGAGACAGACAGAGACAGACAGAGACAGACAGAGACAGACAGAGACAGACAGAGACAGACAGAGACACAGACAGACAGACACAGACTCAGACACAGACACAGAGACACACAGTTTTATAGCCAAGACCCACTCCGCGCAATTGTGACCCAATTCCTAAAACTAAAATGCGTGCTAAGTTGTTTCTACTGGTCGTTGGTCGGGTATGCGAATTCCTGTGTGCCCAGGCCAAAGTTGAAGTCGCGCGCCAAAGCCCAACAGTCGGGGGCTCGTTGAACAGGTTCTGATCGGGTTCCGGTCGTCCAAGGCTGGAACCCACACACAGCCCATTTAGGGTCGCCCAAGGTGCGCACTGGGGGCTGCGCGTTTCTAGGGGAACAGGTGAAAAGAAGGCCAGGCATCCTTGGAACGCCATATTTTTTGGCGAGGAACCTTCAAGAGGACTCTCGGATCTCGCATAGTTGCGAAAAAGGCCAAAGCGAGTCAGAAGTGTGCCATTCCTTCACCCAGGCCGTCTCAGAAATCGAAGAGAGCAGTTGAGGACGGGTTGGGGCCCTCCAGCAGTTCGTATTCTGGAAGAGCGTTCCGTTGCCGGTGCTTCCATGCAAGACAGGTCTTGCAAGTAGAGGAAGCCATCATGGACCTTGGCAAATACGGACTGGCAGATGGAGCTAGCCGCGGCTCCCCTGAAAACACCATTGAGAGGGAAAACCTGTTAAAAGACCATGGTTCCTTGCTGTGGCGAAACGCCTGGAAGCAACTGGCTCAACATGGCCGCGTAACTAGCAATCTGGGTTGGTCGAGCCGACCCTGCAAAATACGGGTGTGGGTCAAAATTAAACCACCAGGGGACCACAGGTTTTGGTCCATGTTGCCACTTGCCAGGGTTCCATTTTGGGTACCTATTATTGACCCACAGCCATATTGTCACGTGCTGGGAAGCGGTGTGAGAGCTCTGGGTTAGGAGGCCTTCATCAGCGAGTTCCAGCCGCAGCCCGTGCCAACACCAGCGGCCGCTCAGGACTGGTGATGGGATGGGTCCTTTCGATCTGAGGCGTGAGACGAAGGCCTTTCGGCGAATGCAAGTTGTGCCATTTCAAGATTGTCCAAGCCCCCGCCGAACTTCCATCGGAAAGGGTTGAGGGTTCTATTACTCTGGGAAGCTAAACTAGCTTTGTTACTTTCCTTCCTTTACAGCACCGCTGGGCAACAATTGGTTCAAACGCTGGCATCCAAAAGCAAGATTCCAAGCAAAGGGTGTTTCAACCGGAAATTGAAGTGTAGGGCTTCAGTCGCCGAACGGGTACACGGGCTGAGGAGAAACCTGCCGAGGCAGGACTGCGCATGCGAATGGGTGCGCCGAGTCTTTGGCTTTTACCTCGCTTTTGCATGAGAACTTCCTCGATTCTCACTTGTGTATCGCAAGATTATTCGGTAAGGGTCCCTTCCCTTCATTTTTTCACTTGGCGTTGACGGCTTAAAGAACGGGAATGGGAATGGGAATGCGAACGGGAACCGTTCCCATTCCCCCATTCAATGGATTAAGAGGCAAAAGGAGTAGTTTGAGTAATGGACATATCATCCGGGATGCCAAACTGGCGCAGCACCGGAACACGTTGGTACAGCAACTGGCTCACCACAGGAATGTGATCGATGCTCCAGAAGTAATCTGGGGGCACCAAGACCAAGGGCTACAGCTAGGACACCGCATGTTGCCTTTCGCAACGTGAAGCATGTTAGCTAAGCAGAGAACGACTTGTTCGAAGAATCTTCTTGTAGACGGTATAAATGGAGCAAACACTAAACACGTAAGGTTTTTCTTCTTCCACTTCCACACTGGGTCTGGCCAGCTCAAGCTCGGGCCCGAGCTTCCGGTCCTTTTCGGACCCGATTGGAGCTGGCCAAAGCCCGCTGCCCAAGCCTCTGCCTGAGTTGCAGCAAGGTTGTGCTGCCCCGAGGCCCTGAGGTTAGCTTGATACCCCATTTAGCGTGGACAACTCTCACGATATTTGTCCATCAATCACGGTTGAGGTTTTGCATGCAGAATGTGAGATGCGCACGCAGAATGTCGGCAGCAATGCGTGTGTAACAGCAAACGAGCGCATGCAACCTTCGACCTCTTTTACGGCAATTATCTGGAGCCTGCGCTGGTGTAATTCCAACGCTTCAGCCTGCTTGCTGAATTAGAAGCAGAATGGGACCTGCCAAGACTTCACAGCCCTTGCGCTCAAATGAAGCCAAGGGTGGGGGGGAAATATAAACAAACCATGCAGATGTATGTATATTCATACATACACACATACATACATACATACACACACATGCATACATACATACATACATACATACATACATACATACATACATACATACATACATACATACATACATACATACATACATACACACATACACACATACATACATACATACATACATACATACATACATACATACATACATACATACATACATACATACATACATACATACACATACATACATACATACATACATACATACATACATACACACACACACATATATATATATATATGATTCCCCCCCTTGAAATACTCAGGTTTTTGGGCAGAACTGAGGTTTTTGGCCAGACTGGGGGTGACAAATGCCTTGAGACTCTGAAATGAACTGGACACTCAACTCCATGCAAATTCTAACCAAGCAGAAGTTAAGCTCAACGTTGATTAGGAGTTGCGAGTTGTGTGACCGTCACATTGGCGTGCGCGAAGTGCACTTAAAGTCACATTGGAGTATGCAAAGTGCAATTTGGCAGCTCCAGCTCAAAAAGCACAACTTTTCAGTACAGGAATAGTGCGCGAAGTATGTTTTGGTAGCTTCAACGCGCCTGTAGCAGCCCTATTACTTGGTGCTTATTATTTTTGTTTGTCAGCAAAATTCAGCGAAACATCAACTCGGGGAAAAGGAACTCATTCCTAATTCATGTCCTTGCGCAGTTGCATTTACATGTTAACTCGGGTGTTTTGCATAATTCCTGACATGCTAGTTCAGTCTGTTTGAGACATATGTTGCAAAGCAACTATCCCGCGTGTGTGAGTGTTGCTTGTCTAAGTTGGTTCCATCATCGCCAATAACAACTATTGAAATTCAAGTAAGGGAAGAACATCCAGATAAAAAAGCTTTCGAGTTCAAACCAAATTCAAGTTTACTCGTTTGCAGTTTCTTGCGCATTTCAATCAGCAACTGGAGAATATAGCTATTTCATGGCCAAATGAATTTGGAACCAAACTCAATTTTGAAAGGGCTATTGTCCTTATCGAACTCCATGTGCTTTGAACCAAGCAAGAACTGAGCCAAGCCAATGACAGGAACGTGTTTTCAATCATAGATCCTATTATTTGCATAAATGCTGTAAAACGCAGTGTTTTTCAGCATTTGCTCAAATCGTGTTGCCCTGGATCGAACATTGAATATACACGATTCCACAAACATATGTTTAGAATATACTCAATCCTGGTCCCCCAAAAACTTGACAGTTTGTTCCAGACTCATTAAGGCTTCGCCCCCTGCATTGAAGATTGAAGACCTACCATATTTTCTATTTGAGAACCTTCCATCCTGGCCAGCCCTCAAGTCCAAAAAAGCTGTAAAGGTGTCAGCAGTGCAAGTGCGCATCAATCTTCCCCCCTAACGATTGTAATTTGAGGGGAGGGGTACCCCAGTGAAATTCCATTTTTTGTTGCACTTTTGAGGGGGGTGGTGGTTGTGAAGCACGGAGGGGCCCAAAATATAAATGTTCGTGGGGGGAGACCCCGACCAAAACGGTTCTCCCGCTTGCGCCTGGGAGGCCCCTCCAAAAACTGGTGCCTCTAAAGGGAAATGGCTCGAAAACCACAAGAATAATCACAACGCTTCCAAGAAACTGCTGCTTGCGGGCTTTGAGCAGACACCAAACCGAACGCTCGTCCCAGAAAAGGGTTGCATGTTTCTGCGGGGTTCGGGTTAAGAGTTGAAACATTTCAAGGGCTGCCCCCCCAAAAAAAGAAATATGTTGCAATTTTTGAGGTCCCCCACTCCCCCCCCCTTTAGGGACGGGGATTTGCACATCCACATTTTGATTTGCCTTTTGGATTCTTAAAATCCGCACTTAAGGCAATCCAGGATCTGGATGGGAGATTGAAGATTCTCTGACAACTCTTTCTGAAATTCTCCCAATATGTACTTAGAGTAATCCAGGATGTGCTAGCACGTGCTAGCAAATCCTGGGTTGAAGATTGAAGATTGAATATTCTCAGACCACTTGTTCTGGAAATCTTCAATCCATCCTGAGGACAAACTGGTATGTGCTAGCACGTGCTAGCACATCCTGGATTGAAGATTGAAGAATCCCAGAGAGAGTTGTCAGAAAATCTTCAATCTTCAATCTTCAATCCAGGATGTGCTAGCACGTGCCGCCACATTGGTCCTAAGGTCGGATTGAAGATTTCCAGAACAAGTGGTCTCAGAATCTTCAATCTTCAATCCAGGATGTGCTAGCACGTGCTAGCACATCCTGGATTGCACTATTTTTACCGATGCTAGAATTTAAGTCAAAAAAGGAGTGCATATTTTAGAGACTCATTTTAGAAGCTGGAACGTGTGTTTTGCATGCATTTTGTACAGCCAAAATGTGAATTTAGGCCCCCCCCCTATATATATATATATATACATACCAACCAAAAGCCAGCCCCAGATATCCAGAGGATGGGTCAGCGAGTTCTTTTGGGCAGGTTGGCCCGGAGGTGTGGAGGCCTACAGCCAGCGACGCCCGGCAAGGATTTTGGGCCCCGATTTCAGGGCTGAAACGGCTCCGTGGATCTCCGTGGCCAAATGAAACAGCCAGCTTAGACCAACCTCAGATTCTCACCCCTGAGTTTTTGAACTTTTGCAACTTTTCCGGCTTGGACCATTTTAGTTGTAGATAAGCTTGGTTACTTCTGTTTGCCAACCCGTTGGGAAAGTCCGTGTTTTCGCATCGGTCAAAATCCCACCGTACATTTGCTTGCATTGCTTTTGGCCCAGCAAGCTTATCCAAGTAATAACCGCAAACCAAACAACAGAAATGGACACCTCGAAAAATGAGGTGTTCATTGAACAAGTTTGGCTCTCCCATTTGAAGCCAAAGCCAGGGTATGGGGTTCCTTTTGGTTTTGTTAAGGGCACTTGGTACACAGCTCCAGTTATGCCTGGGATCGGCTTGTTCCGTGACTTCGCATCACTTCTTAAACCAAAAGTGTCCTTGCCACTCACCAGCTTTAAGGCGTCAGGTCAAATCTCCCGATTGGGTCCAGCCGAGGAGATCCTTTCCAACATGTCGAAGGGCTGCCCCAGAGCCACAGTAATTGACCACCTTCCATGGCAATCTTAGAGGCAACAAGCCCAAAGACCCTCTCGAAACATGTGCCGGTTGAAACGAGGCGTGGTGAACGCATCCCGTCGGGCCGTGACGCGTGTCCAAGGAAGTCGTGGGTTCAATGCGCCCTTTGCACCGCGTGCTGGCCACTCGGATTTGAGACATTATGGAGACAATCCCGGGGAGCTTTTGACAAAGATGTTTCAGGATTTTTGAATGAGTATCAGGAACTGACACACCACCTCGGTCGCAGATTGCAAGCAACCACATCCACCCTCACATGTTTTATCCATCGTAGGTCGACCGCCTCTACAAGCAAGCGGCTTTGCCGGTGGATGCCTGGCAACCCTGGGGTCAGCAAAGTGGTTACGACTGGGGCGGGGCTCGCGAGCTTTGCATGCCCATTCCCGAACGTTCACCAAGTTGTCATTTTCTGTTTTGAACAGTGCCAAGAGCAAAGTTGTTCCGCTTTTTCGGATTCAAGCTTGCTTCTGCACCAAGGCAGCAAGGTGCGTTGCGGTTGCCTGGTGTTGCATGGCACCCTACAAAGCACAGGGTAATTTGCAAGTAGGATCTCCGTCCAAAAAGCGAGCCCCTTTTGGGTTCCTTCGCTTTGATCCCCGCGGGTTGGTAAGTACGGAGCCACCGAGGAAGCGCACGAGTCCTTTTGACCTGACTCTCCCGCGAAGAGCGGAATCGCGAGACTTCCGGCAAACGAACTGGGTCGCGGCGCGGTTGGTGGAGAAAATGGGTTCCCCCAAAAAAAGCAGTGTGGGAACCGGGAAAACACCTCACTCAAGAGAGCAATTTGAAATTGCGAACCAGTTCTCGCCATCGGAACTGCGCCCTCTGGCTCTGAGACGTGAACTCCACCCGTCCAACGGGTTCCAAGCAACGAACTCCAATCGCTGCCAAATGACACTTGCGCGGGCATGCGCTTCTTGCATCTTTTTTGTTTTTGGAAGGGAGTCTGAATATTTTGATGCACACCCATGTGGCTTCTTTGTATCGACACGGGGCACTCAAAGATTCACATTTGTCGCCATGGCAGCAACTCGCGCAATTTCAAGGTGCAGGGCGGAAGTGGCTGCGGAACCTTGGGTGGCAGTTTGGGGGCTTCTACATCCCCACCCCAAGAATGGAATCGGAGGTGGGTGGCTTCAGGAATTCGATTTGCAGCTTCTTTTTCCTCTGGCCAGAGGATGGATGGAGTTCCATTTTTTTGGATGATCATTTCAGTGGCCGACCACCATCAAGCCACGCAGGAATGCGATTTGTCCTTTTGCTGCATTTGCGCCTTCAGACAGCTTTTGATTGCGCGTTGCTTTCAATTTGATCTGCCAATTGCCTTCTCGACACTGGCTTTTTAAACACCGCGTGCCATTCTAGCCCCCTCTTTGGATTCGAAGGATAAAATTGGGTTCGAGAGACAGTTGGTTGCTGCTTTTGGTGGGGTCCTGGGCGCCGGCCATGCTGGCCTGTTCTATTGAAACTTGGTGATCTGGGGGTCTAGCATCAAAGTCTCGAAGAAGCGGATGGAGTTGTTGTACCTTGTTTCTGGCTTCCACCCCAACAAACAAGGGTAGGTCGTTTTTTTGTTTCTTTTTTTTCTGTTTATCGTTTATATTTGTTCAGCCGCCTCATAGAGTTCAGAAGAAGTCAAGACAGCGTACAACAATCATTGCAAAGCTTGTCGTGGGCCACGTTTTGTCCACGACGCCCTGCCAGGCCGTGCATGCTTCAACAATGCATCCTGGGACGCCAGCTCGGCTGAATGGGCTTCACGAAGCTATCAGTTTGCAAGATGCAATGCTGGACCGCGCAGAGAGAGAGGGAGATATAAACGCTGGCACCCCGCCGGTGCTGGTGTCCGGTCCACACTTGTCAGCGCTACAGCTGTAGAGCTTGCAGGGCTGACAGGCATCATGCGGCTGACTCAGGGTGCTTGATTGCAAAGTGACGTGCTGTGAGGAGACAGGGCTCTCTTTTGCGCGGGTCGTCATGGGGTTGAAAAGCGTGCAAACTCACAGTGTCGAATTGCCTTACACCAGTTGAAGTGTGCTGGGCCTCGTGCTTTTGCCAGCATGTACAGTCTCTTCGGTTAATATTGATTCTGGGCCGTTTGCATCGTCGGCCCGTGTTGAAGCATCCCGACCCAACACGTGTGCGAAGACGCCATTGCCAGTGATTGGCGTGCAAAGTCGCGGCCATCACAAGACCAAACCCAAAATACAAAGATGCAAAGCTGGACTGTGGAGAGGAAACTTTGGAATGTCAACTTGTGGCCTCTCGTCAGACGGGCTGCCTAGCATGTGGGGTTGAAAGGCGGCCTACAGTTTACGCCAGCTGAAGTGTGCTGGGCCTCGTGCTTTTGCCAGCATGTACCGTCTCTTCGGTTAATATTGATTCTGGGCCGTCGGCATCGTCGGCCCGTGTTGAAGCATCCCGACCCAACACGTGTGCGAAGACGCCATTGCCAGTGATTGGCGTGCAAAGTCGCGGCCATCACAAGACCAAGCCCAAAATACAAAGATGCAAAGCTGGACTGCGCAGAGGAAGGAGAGATTTTCTGTGGTGGGCCGTCACTGCTTGCTCGCATTTTGCATGGCAACTTGTGGCCTCTCTTTTGCACGGGCTGTCGTCAGACGGGCTGCCTAGCATGCGGGATTGAAAGCCGTGCCGGCGCACAAAGTGCATTTGCCTTGCGCCAGTTGAAGTGTGCAGCGCCTCGTGCTTTTTCCGGAGTATGCCGCTTGGCAGGCCGCGAGGAACGCAAGGGGCGCGAGGGTATATTTCTTTCAGAGGCGTGTGCTGCAATGCCATTGTGTTTTCACATGCTTTGTGTGGTTCTGTCAACGAAGAATAGCGATTGCCTTTGGTCTTGTTCGGATTAGTTGTGCGTGCATGCAGCTGCAAGTTAAAGCGCGGCCCAGCCCCGAAGTCAGCTGGAAGCCAATGAAGTGTGCTGGGCCTCGTGGGTTGTCTGGAGCGTACTGTCTCTCCCATTGCAAGGAACGCATGGCTCGAAATAGGACATTTCTCCCCGAAGCGCGGGCTGCAAATGTGGGGTGCTGTCGCTTCTTCTTGTTTGGCTCGACCATTGAATTGCTGGGCTTTTCTTCGTTGGGTGTTGGTGCGCGTCTGCAAGTCCGGGCAACTCTGAATTTGCGTGGGCTACGTGCGGGCTAGTGTCGTAGCAATTCAGCAGGTTTTGGCAGCAATGCCGCGTAGCTCTGGGCAAGCGCGGAGCGCCGGGCATCAGTGCCCAGGATTGAGCTTGGAGTTCACTGAAGCAGTCCCACAGGACATGCAGTGGCTTGGCGGTTGGCCATTTCTGCTGGCAGTGCTGATTGCTTTATCTGGGGCCCATGTGCGTTCCCGCAGCCTTTGCCGTCAATGGTGGGCCGGCGGCATCGTCGGCCCGCTTTGTCGGCGTGTTAGCGTTCACGGACCCAACACGTGCGCAAAGATGACATTGCCGGTGATTGGGGTGCAAAGGTGCAGCCATTGCAAGACCAAGCCCGCAACTACAAAAACCCAAAGCCGGAAAGCACAGAGAGAAGGGGAGGTTCACTCTGTCAGGCAGCCACTGTCGCGTCGGCATTTGCCATCGCAACTTGTGGGCTCTCCTAGCCGATGTGGGATTGAAAGCCGTGCCGGCGCACAAAGTGCATTTGCCTTGCGCCAGTTGAAGTGTGCAGCGCCTCGTGCTTTTTCCGGAGTATGCCGCTTGGCAAGCTGCAAGGAACACAAGGGGTGCGAGGGTAAATTTCTTTCAGAGGCGTGTGCTGCAATGCCATTGTGTTTTCACATGCTTTGTGTGGTTCTGTCAACGAAGAATAGCGATTGCCTTTGGTCTTGTTCGGATTAGTTGTGCGTGCATGCAGCTGCAAGTTAAAGCGCGGCCCAGCCCCGAAGTCAGCTGGAAGCCAATGAAGTGTGATGGGCCTCGTGGGCTGTCTGGAGCGTACTGTCTCTCCCATTGCAAGGGACGCATGGCTCGAAATAGGACATTTCTCCCCGAAGCGCGGGCTGCAAATGTGGGGTGCTGTCGCTTCTTCTTGTTTGGCTCGACCATTGAATTGCTGGGCTTTTCTTCGTTGGGTGTTGGTGCGCGTCTGCAAGTCCGGGCAACTCTGAATTTGCGTGGGCTACGTGCGGGCTAGTGTCGTAGCAATTCAGCAGGTTTTGGCAGCAATGCCGCGAAGCTCTGGGCAAGCGCGGAGCGCCGGGCATCAGAGCCCAGGATTGAGCTTGGAGTTCACCGATTCAGTGCCACAAGACATGCAGTGGCTTGGCAGTGGGCCATGTCTGCCGGCAGTGATTGATGTTTCGATGCGGGGCATATTCGATTCTGGGAAGCGGCGAGATGTCGGCCCACATTGTTTCCGGGCGGAGATGACGCTGCCAGGGATTTGTGTACAAAGATGCAGCCATCACAAGACCAAGCCCAAAAGTACCGAAAGTACAATGTGCAGGTTGCAAGACGCAGAGCCGGACTGTGGTGGGCCGCCGAGACTGACGCTGGTGGGCCACCAGTGGCGGGTCCGCATTTGCCAGTGCTACCTGTAAAATTTCTTGCAAAGTGGCACAATGTGAAGTTACAGGGATCCTCTTTGCGCCGACTGCCGCCAGACGAGCCGCCTCTGCCTAGCATGTGGGATTGAGCAGTGTGCAAACTCAGTGTGTGTCGAATTGCCCCACGCCAAGTTGAAGTGTGCTGGTCAGCGTGTGATTTCTGGAGCGTGCCGCATGGCCAGGTGCGAGGAATGCAAGGGGAGCGCGGGTATATTTCTCTGCGAAGCGTGTGCTGCAATGACATCGTGCTTTCATATGTTCTTGTGCGGCTGCATCATTGAACCAATAGGGTTCTTCCTGCTCAGCTGCAAGTCAACGCGCCCAAATATGAAGTCAGCTGGATGGCAACGCCAGTTGGAGTGCGCCGGGCCTCGCTCGTTTGCTGGAGTATGCCGCTTTGTTGGGCGCGAGGAAAAGTGGGCGCAAGAGAGTGTTGCAAAGTTGCCGTGCGTTGGCTTGGTCTTGATCTGCTCTACCATTGAAATGCTTGACTTTTCTTCTTTGGGTGTGCGTGCGCGCAACAACTCCAATTCACAGCACGGCCTAACAGCTGAATTCTGGCTTGTGCCAGCAATGGCGTGTAAATTTGGGCACGTGCGGGGCACCCAGGGTTGAGCTTGGAGTTCGCTGAAGCGGTGCCGCAAGACATGCAGTGGGTTGGCAGTGGGCCATCTCTGCTGGCCGCGCCCATTTTTTGATTTGGGCCAACGTGCTTCCGCACAGCCTTTGCAATCGGTTCTGGAAATAGCGTTACGTGCGAGAAGATGACGTTGCCAGTGATTTGCTTTCAAAGGCGAAGGCATCGCAAGACCAAGCCCAAAAACTCAAAGCTTTGCATGTGGAGATTGCAGACGCTGATGAAATCTGCAGATGCTGATGGCATTTGCTGATGGATGCAGATGCTTGATTTGGTCTCAACATGCGGCTCTGGGCGGCCCCGTGTGCAAGGCCACAGTAAGCGCAAACAGATGCGGCCAGCGGGCACCTTTTTTAAGAGAGATTCAGCTTTGCTGGCGCGCCATGGCCGCGGCTGGACCAACTCACCAAGCGCCCCACGGGAAATGATTAAATGCTTTGAAAAGCGGCGACGCGTCCACTAGGAAAGCAGCCAAGCCAAAACACGAAAGGCACGCCTGTTCTGACTGCACAGGCCTTACTGATGTGAGTTTGGGTTTGGGAGGAACTCACGCGTGTCTGGAATGCGTCTTATCTTGCTTTGCCTTTTTCATGAAAGCTGCCGCGTGCTCCTGCAGTCGCCCCGTTCTCTCAGAATCGCTGAAGCCAGAGAAGGAGCAGGTTCCCGACGCACTTCCTTGCCAGGTTGGCCACTGGTATGTCCAGATTCCCGACGCACTCGACACGTCACCTGTGTAATTAAACTGCTTTAGATTGAATATTTTAGAGGGCCGGGGGGCTTGTCCCAACCACTTGACACACGCTGCAAGGAGTTCATGCCGAACAGGCTGAGTCTGCAAAAGGTCGCCTGCAAGCCACCAGTTGTGCGATGGCAAGGTGGTTTGCTGCAAGCGCACGAGGTGCCATGATGCAAGCCGCGTCAAATCGCGCTGCCACTGTGATCTCCGACCCGCGCATGCCTGCAGCCGCGATTTCAAGCTGCGTGCAGTCAGCTGTCAGATGTTTCGCGTCAGTGCGCTCTTTGCTTGTGGAGGTGTTATCTGCGTGCTAGACCTCTCGGCAGGGCGGCGATTGGGTGCGATTGCTGACCCAGTGCGCGCGCGCCACAGCTTAGAGCGAGCTGGAAACAATCGGGTGTTCTACACGAACTGCCGTCGCAATGCGCAGATGAAGTGGTCCAACGTTAGTCACATCTGCCTAAAAATGCAAGAAGCCATGCTTCGCTCCAGGCAGATGTGCCCTCCAAAAACGTGCGCCGGTCGGCAACCCCTTGATACGCAAGTTCACGCACCAGCCTTTGTGTATGCCAACGCCGTGTTCGTCGCAAAAACATGCTCCGGCTCCTGGCGCTTTCCGACATACCGGGCGAACACCAAACATGTTGGGTGATCGGTCAAAACTGAGGTTTTTCAAGTAGCACCAACTCTCATTCATGAGGCGCTGCGCGTTGGAAAGCACAATCCCGTCTGCGAACGTCGGTCTTGTCAGGCGAAGAAGCCTAGCAAGGCTCGCCGCACAGCTGCCGATGTCATCAGCGGCCTTAGCCCGTAGACGCACAGTAGCTTGCTGTCTGAAGCAAAGTGGGCAAGACAGCGTTTTGTCACATTCTCAAGTTCCTGCGCTTGCCATGCCCCAGGCGCCGGGCAGGGCAGGGCCGTGAAGCTTCGCAAAGCAAGCTGACGCTGGTAGTTCATCAGGGCGACGGTCCAAACAACGCAGCCGGGACGAGGCCTAGCCGAGCTCTTGCCACAGTGAGAAATTTGAGCTGTCGCTTGGAGGGCCTGCTTAAGACAGCAGCAGTTTTATAAAACCGCTTTGCGTGCATCGGGCGGCGCCAGGCTCGCTGTGAGTCTTTGTGCCAGGGCCTGGCGCAAGGAGAGTGTGTGATTGCGCGCAAGCAAGCAAGAAGCTGAGCAGGGCAAGAGCGTTTTTGCAACCTTGCTGCCCGAGAACCGCCATGCAAATGACGTGCTGGCCGTGCCTTGTGCGCTCACCCCCTGCCACGGTTTGCTTGGGCATGCTCATGAGCCGGAATGGACGCAAAAGTTGGAGAAATAGAAAAGCACGTGTGCGAGCACCAAAACGGCCAAATAGGCCCCAATAGCACCCAATACGGCCCAGCGCAAGGCGTCGTTGAATCCAGGGAGGTGTCAAGTAGGCGCCACAGGCAGGCACAACAGGGCCAACTAGGGTGAATTGGGGGTCACAGGGCCATTGTTTTACATGATGCAGGCTGAGAAAGGATTTCAGCAAGTGTGCCACACCAGCGGCGGCAATTTGTTGATCAGACAGCTTTGGGAAGGGGAGCTGGGCTGCTCGGAACTGCTGCACGAATCATGGGCAATTGCCCTCAGAAATGGTTGTGCGGAGGCCCTTTCCATTAGTTTACGCCTCAGCGCGAAAAAACCCTTGAACAAGACATTTGCAGAACCCTGGCAAGAACCTTTTGTTTCTCGACATATTCCGCCATTCAGCCGTCCAGCACAGGCCCCGCTCCCACGTCGGTCTCGGGTTGAACTCAGGGCGGTCGTTAAGCTCAGGAAAGCTTCGCAACATGCGCTTGGCCAGCTGATTCACTGTTTGAGCGTCCGGCGGGGTTGGCGAAATAAGAAGTGCACAAATTGCGACCGAAGCGTTTTTGAGCCCGTTGTCAGGTTTGGGAAAATTCGCAGCAGGCAATTGGCCAGCTGAATCACCATTTGAGCGTCCAGCGGGGTTGGCGCAACAAGCCGGGCCATTTCGCGCAGAACTTTGAAGATGTGGCCCTTCAACATCAAAAACTTTGAGCCCTTTGCATTCCGCGCAAGCAAAAGCTATGTGGGGCCCGATGTGGCAGCAGTTTGCAACATTAGGCTTGTGTTGTGCAATCTCTTGCCCCGAGGCTCCAGGCCCGGGATTGCGAGCCAAGAATCTTTGTGTCCATGATATTCTGCAAGAAGCTTTGGACGAGCGACCGCTTGGAGGTGCAGAGCAAGCCTTCAAGGCAAGGCAGAGTTTGGAGCGCGGACCTTTGCGCTTTACGCGGCGAGGGGGCCCGCTAAAACAGCTGGAGCTGTATCCAAGCCACCGGCCGTGGACAGCCTCTTGTGCAGGGTTGCCGCTTGGTGCCCTGGGCGAGCCTGCTTGCATCCAATCCCCTGGCTCAAGAACAGCGCCCCACTAGGTGCAATAGCTGGGAAAAGCAAAACTGCGCAAAGCAAGTTGCCGCATTTTGTTGAATCCATGGGGCCCTGCAAAATCCGATCGCGTGGAAGTGCAAAGCAAGCTTTCAAGGCAAGGCAGAGTTTAGAGCCCACTAACACGGCTAGAGAGGTGTGTCCAAGCCACCAGCCATGCACATCCACTTGTGTGGCGGTGCCGCTTTCTAGCCTTGGGCTAGCCTGCTTACGTCGCTCCCCTGACTCACCTGCGCAAAGCAAGCTGCCGCAGTTGTTGCATCCACGGCACCCGTGAGGTTCGGGAGATTCTCGCCAAATGCACTTTCCCAGCTGAATCACAGTGGGGTGGGCAAAATAAGAAGTGCC
>CAUJNA010003557.1:80000-125000 GCA_963377175.1 Effrenium voratum
ACACGCCCCTCTACGAGGGGCGAGGTTTCTCTTTTCTCCTGCAGGAAGATCACATGCTCAAACTCGAATCTCTATCGTTGACCAAAATATCCTCCACGGCGAGGGGAGCGAGACACCGCCCTAAACCGCTCAGAAGACGGGAACGAGAGATCACCACGTTGAGCGTTGCGAGTGTCGCCATAGAGGACTGAAGCGATTTGCGAAGCAGCCGGGCGATCACCATGAGAAAATGGAGTGGCGTAGGTGAAGGTCTCCTCAACTGGAACGGCATCGGAGTTTTGAACTTGACCAAGAGCTGGATCATGTGGATAGTGAGTTGCGAAGGACTCAATCCGAGACAGAATGCGCTGGTACCCTTTATGTTGCCAGTCACGGATGTCCCATGCCTGGACTGGCGCATTGGGATCAGTCACCCGCTGCCATTCCCGAAAGGAATTTTCAGGTAGATCAGGTACGGCGTCACCGCGGTGCCATCGTTGAGGCTGTCCTGGAGTGTATATCCGCACCCACTCCTGATCCTGCCAGACCGAATATTCGAGCCATGGGTGCTGCTTCGAATCATCGATGTCCATGTCGAAGCAAGAGGCAAGGATTGTCGCGGGCTCCGATCCAGCTAATAGATGAACAGGCACCACGCACAACCATGTTCAAACAACAACCAAGCAAGATCATGCAAGTGTAGAGACCACCCTTATTTTGTACGCTGCGCTGCTCATGTGAGTCTAGTCCTGAGTCAGCTCGAAGACGGGACTCATCTTGTTTCCGCCACTGTCGGAAGGATTCACGGGCCGGTAGGGGTCGGAGACCCCAATCGTCTCCGATGGTGTGTTTCCACGCGATGCACGTACTGGTTGATGAGGATGGGAAGCTAGACGTGCGCGAGCCGTCAGTTGTTGAGAAATCCCCTCCTGGAGACGAGTCAGGTCTTCAGTAGAGAAATCAGCCGCATCCGAGGACCTGAGAATCGCGTCTAACAGCTCCGGCGACATACTCAATGCCGCAGACTGCGTGGCCACGCTGTGATGATCAGGGAGATACATGGAATCAAAGTCATGACCAGCGTGAGGGGCAGCGACTCTCCGATAGCCCTCTGTGGCCCAGTCTCGTTTGTACCACATAGTGACTTGGACCTGCCCACCGACTGAGTCCTGGTTGGGAGCATAGAACTCCCTCCATTCTCTAAAAGTATGCGGAGGAGGTGGAGCATCATGTTCTTCTTGTGGCGTCCATGGTCCTGGATTGACCCACTGGGCATCAGGTTGTTGAGGATCCGGGCACCATTCCAGCCTGACAACGCAACCACGGAAAGACAAGTTGATAGGTGTACGGCTGCGGACAACAACGAGTGAAAGCGAAACAACTATCATAATGCAAAAGACCACTTTTGTAGCACTGCGCGGCTCCAGCATTGAAGTCAATCTCCCGAATCGAACTGAACTGAACAGACTCTCCAAGAAGGCGAGGACGGGCATCAGCCATCTTGTGAGTTAGATGATGCCGAGGAGGAGGTCAATCCAGCATACATGAGGTCCGGTGCACCCGAAGCGAAAACCGGCCTCGCTATGCTGGGATGTGGACGTCCCAGGCGTTGGTACCCCTTGGTGACCCAGTCCCTGTAATAGCAAGTGTAGAAGGTGGCGTAGGATACCGGTTGCAAAACCGTGCCTGTGGCTGTGCCGCCTGTGCTTTCCGTGGGCCAATACACTTCGAAGTGGTGGACCTTGCGCCATTCCCGATAGGTGGTCGGGTCATCCGGGGCCGGTCCCAGGGTGTCAGTGGCTACTGGATGCCACGGACCCGGTACATAGATCCGAATCCATTCCACACTCGTTCCTGCTGGCCCATTGACGATGTCATAGTCAAAATAGCGAGGTAGGACCCATCGTGCTGCACCCTGCACTGTACTATTGAACATTTCAACCCGACAAGCTGCTCAAAGTTATCAAGGAAAGCGGCGGACACATGGAGACGGCATGCGCACCACCAAGCAAGACAACCCAATGTGTACTCACTTACAAAGCAAGCACAACCGCTTCTTTATCCAACATGCTACTCAAGTGTCAATCCGAATCATTCCAAGGGTCATGGAATGGTGGCGGTGACGGTTCCCGCCACGCCCCATCCGGTACCGACGAGCCCACCGAGGACTCGACGTCTGCGTTCACGAGCATCGCGAATCCGATGGATTGTACAGGAGGTCCAAGCCGTTGATACCCTCGTGTTTGCCAGTCTCGGTACTCCCACACGTGGTAGGACACATAGGAAGTGGGCGTGACTGTGGGATCCATTGTGGTGCCTCCTGTGCTGTCTTCAGACCAATACACTTGGAAGTGATATGATCTGCGCCACTCCCGATACGTGGAAGCGTGAAGTGGATCAGGAACTGGCGCCTCATCGGGCACGGGCCTCCAAATGCCCGGAGAGTAAATTCGAATCCATTCCACTCCTCTATCGATCTGGTACTCGAAATACTGGGGGTTCATAGCAGCAATACAGGCTCGCACGACTGCTAACCTAGTCGAAAGTCTGCGGCAAGGACACACATGCAATGCAAACTGCACACATCCGCTGGAGAGTGTGGCAACTTTTCAAACTCAAGGTGAAACACTGCAACGAGGTCTGAAATGTCCAATTCCTAGGTTTCACTGTCGTTGATGTCGCGCACACCTGCAATGATAGTGTCCTGGTCGTCTGCGAGCACAAGGGGAAAGACATTTCCGCCCATGGCGCAGGATGGCATGACAGTAATGCTTGCAAGTTGCCGATGGGGACCGCGATGGACGGCCAGCACGTTTGGAAGAAAACACTGTAAAGGGCCGTCGAGATCGCCGCGGCGCTGAAGCTGATGCTGTCCGAGATCGTTTGGACGAGCGCCCGGGACTGCGTGGTTCTTCATCACGGGAAGGGTCAGTGCTGTAGATCGAGCGCGTGTGCGCTGCGATTTCGAAGAGGTAGGGCAGGATTGTCCGCGAGGGGCTGAGATCGAGGCATAAACTGTGGGTGTAGAATCACCGGTGGTGGTGGTGGTGGTGGAGGAGGAGGTGGAAGAAGCAATGGCAGACTTGGCGGGGGCGGAGGCGACGTAGTGAGCCGAATGGGTCTGTCGAGTAAAGCCCCGGGTCCATGAAATTGTAACCACGTCGGCTGCGCTCCATGGGTCCAGGTAATGTACGTCTGTACAACTTGTTCCGACATGATTTGAGCAACTCAGGCATGACTTCACTGCATGGCAACGACATCTCCCAAAACAACAAGCAAGATTAAGTCACGTGCAACCAAGCAAATATCATGTGATCAACAACTCGAACCGTACCCACCGCCGCAGCTTACCATTTAGTCCTCCGATGGTCGCGGCTGCATTTGACGACCGTGTTCCTAGCCGCGAGCCTCAAGTTGTTGATAGACCTTCCATGCCTGCTTGACTTCTTCAATCGGCTTCTGAAGAAACCGAGCTATGGTCTTATAGGTGGGCCTGGAATCCTTGTCTTTCTTCCGTCTCACCATTTCATCCAGCTCACCCTGTGTCCATGCCGTGAAAGGTTCACGGTATGCATTGCGAAGTGCAATGGTGAATTCTTGTAGAAGTTCCCTAGGACCATGAACCACCGTAGGTGACGGCCGGAACGACGAGGCACCTGGATGCGGACGTACCGAACCATCAGAATCCGAATCAGGTGTCGTAGGCGTCGTTTGTCCTGGCTCTCGGCCACCGTGTGCAGCGAAGGGAGCAAGTGGACGAGGCGGTGGCAGTCGATCCAACATAGATTCGGGCCGAGTACCAGGGTTGTGGTCACTAGCATCACGATGTGCCGCTCGAGGCGGGGACAAAGCCGGTGTGTACCAGGTAGATGACGTGTCCACCGGTCGAGCCCGAATTCGTGTGGGGGATCGGGATCTGTCAGACGAGGCGCGCTCCGTTATGATGCGGGGCCGCAACCCATGTCTGGAGTTTCTTGGTGCTCTCGGAATCACCACCGTGTCTGACGGACGACCACGCTCCGTCATCAAGGCAAAGTTCAGGGTGTCCAGAGCTGTCGCAACTTGGGATGCAAGGACATTGAGTACAGCCACCAGGTTATTCACAAACTCGACAGACAACTGCATGGCAACCGATCAAACAACAAGGTCAACTCAAGCAAATCTGCAAAGCTATAACGCTGCGGCATGGCAAAGATATGGTGTAGGCAAACATGAATGTAGCAAACGCTGAGGTACTTTTGTCGCTGTTGCTCTGTCACCGTTCATAAGACAGACCTGATGGTCGGCAAGCTGGCATGGCTTTGACCGCCGGTGGATACTTAGGAGTGTGAGCATAGCGGCGGGCCATGGGAACCGCATCAGCTGGGCGGTCCGGGAGCCGTCGGTGATGGCTGCGGGATCGTCTCCGGTGCGGCTCTCGATGCCTAGATCTTCGCCTTCGTCTGTGCTCCCAGGAGGTGCTGACACTCACCGTGCGTACGTGAGCAGGGTGTTCCGCACGGTTATCCGAGGTGGCCACGAGAGTGACCGGCGCTGCCATGTGGTCAGATCTGACCGATGTTGCCGGCAAGTGCGGCGGCGCCGTGGACGGCGGAGGCAGCGGCGGAGGATGACCGTCAGGAATCGGTGGCGGCGGGGGCGGCAGTGGATGCCGCTGCTGGCCCTCAAGACGCTGCAGTCCAGCCAGGAGTAAACTGATCTGCGATGACATAGCGAGTAGCATGTGCCGGCAATCGCGTAGCAAATCCCCATGATCCATCACACTCCCGGAAAGATGAGACAACCAGGGCCAAATCAACCAGTGATGACTAAAAGCGGCGACGGAAAGCAACACAAGGCATGCAACCAAACGTGTACATGTGTGCAAGCAACACCATAAAAGGAAACATCAAAGTGAAGCCATGAGCCGCGGACAACTCTATGCATTTTCCGGAAGAGGAGCGTCATGATGCACATCATGAAAACAAAGCGCACACCACGTCGGGTCAGTAGCAACGCTATTGTACTGGCATGCCACCATGGTTCA
Source organism: Effrenium voratum (assembly GCA_963377175.1). Classification (NCBI taxonomy): domain Eukaryota; class Dinophyceae; order Suessiales; family Symbiodiniaceae; genus Effrenium; species Effrenium voratum. Next base: position 85,006 of record CAUJNA010003557.1, read on the forward strand.
CCAGAATATGCCCATGTAGCTGGGCACTGCAATCGAAGAGCGGAGTTTCCACCTGCCATCTTTGGCGTGAATGCAATCATAGTAATGGGAGGCTGCTATGTCCGCGTACACGCCGTCGCGGGGTATAGTGCAATGCTGTTGCCGGAGACGAGCAGAGCCACCAATGCATACCGGGCGGTCCGTCCGAATTCCACCGAACTGCGCTGCAGATTGGATTGCCGCTTCCTGAGAATGGAGGCTGCCCCTGCAGTAGAATCCCATCGGAGGCAACCAGACTTCGTTCCAGTTGGAGCATTCACGATTGGGGGAAGGATGTTCTTGCCACTTCGAAGGTCGGATCAGTTCCTCATCACGCAGGATTTGCATGGCAGCCTGCATATTGGTGTTATGGGACCAGAAAAATGTGGACTGCGATTGAGTGCGATGCTTGTCCGGCAACGATCGGCGTGGCTCAAATGAGAAGATGATCCCAAAGAGGTTCTTCTGCGAGTTCTTTTTGTCCGCGGAGAAGTGGTGAAACGTCCGTGTGGTTCTGCTGATATATGGCCACCTCTCCTCGCAAATGCCGAGCTGGACGATGAGTTGCTGCGGTAGTGACCGCCATGAGATCTGGAAGTAGTCCGAAATGTCTTTGACCACTTGATCCGTCCAGCGTCCCGGAACCCCATGTGGTGGCTGAGCAAACGGAAACTCCGAAATGGATTTGACCCGCTGTTCATCTTCGATGATACTGCGTCGGTGCGGCATGAGGCTCCTGTAGACCGACTCCCATGATTTCTTCAACAGCTCTGGTAGCGACAGGCTGGTGGGACATATGGCCGTAATTGCACTGACCCAGAGATGGTGTGCAGCAAAACAGGGCGAGGGGGGGGGGTTGGCCGACCTTGGTGCGCTTCGGCAAGGGTCTGGCATGTTGCTGGTACACGGCTGCCCCAAAGGCCGGTCGAGAGATGGGGGCGGGAGTGGCGGCATGCGCCAGGAGCGTTGTGCAGGCAAGACGCAACAGACACACACACAGACACAGAAACACACACACAGTCACACACACACACAGACATACACACACACACACAGACACACACACACACAAACACACACACACAGACACACACAGACACACACACACACAGACACACAGACACAGGGATGAAAATCGTGACACCGTGTCCTGAATGAAGCGAGACCGTCGGAGACAGGGTGTGGCATTGGCAGGCAAGCTCGGAAAGGCTTGAATCAACTCCAGATCGAGTGAAACACGCAGGTACGTTCTCACGGCAGAGCTGGATGGGTCTTCATTGGGCCAAGTTGGTCCTGTGCTCCCTGCATGGTCCCAAAAAATTACCCACCAAGCGTTGCGAGGCATAGATTGCGAGGGTTTCGCACACACACGCAGACACAGAGAGAGACAGAGAAACACACAGAGAGACACACAGAGAGACACACAGAGACAAACAGAGAGACGCACAAAGAGACGCACAAAGAGACACACAAAGAGACACACAGAGCGCGACACAGAGAGACACAGGGAGAGACACAGAGAGAGACACACACGCAGAGACGCGGAGAGAGACATAGAGAGAGGCACCGAGAGAGAGAGAGAGAGAGAGACAGAGAGAGAGAGAGAGAGAGAGAGAGAGAGAGAGACACACAGAGAGAGACACGCAGAGAGACACGCAGAGAGACACAGAGAGACACACAGAGAGACACGCAGAGAGGCGCAGAGAGAGACACACGGAGAGAGACACAGAGAGACACACAACGAGACACAGAGAGACACATAGAGAGAGAGACACAGAGAGACACAGAGAGCGACACAGAAACAGAGAGACACACAGAGAAACACGAAGAGAAAGACACACAGAGCGACCCAGAGAGAGACAGAGAGAGAGAGAGAGAGATACCGAGAGACAGAGAGAGTCACGCAGAGAGAGAGAGAGAGAGAGAGAGAGAGACACAGAGAGAGACACGGAGAGAGAGACAGCGAGAGACACCGAAAGAGACACAGACACAGAGACCCAGAGTGAGACACAGAGAGCGAAGAGCGACACAGAGAGACACACAGAGAGACACACAGAGAGAGAGAGAGACACGCAGAGAGACACAGAGAGACACAGAAAGAGACATAGACGCAGAGAGACACACAGAGAGACAAGACAGAGAGAGACAGAGAGACACCGAGAGAGACACGGAGAGAGACACAGAGAGAGAGACACAGACACAGAAACACACACTCGCAGACACACAGACACACACCCACACAGACACACAGACACACAGACACACAAACGCACAGGCACACAGACACACAGACACACAGGCACACAGACGCACAGACGCACAGACGCACAGACGTACAGACGCACAGACGCACAGGCGCACAGACGCACAAGCACACAGGCACACAGACACACAGACACACAGACACACAGGCGCACACGCACAGACGCACAAACGCACAGACGCACAGACGCCCAGACGCGCAGACGCACAGGCGCACAGACGCACAGACGCACAGACGCACAGACACGCAGACGCACAGGCGCACAGACGCACAGGCCCACAGGCCCACTGCCACACTGCCACACTGGCGCACAGGCGCACACGCACAGGCGCACGGGCGCACAGACGCGCAGACGCGCAGGCGCACAGATGCACAGGCGCACAGGCGCACAGGCGCACAGGCGCACAGACGCACAGACGCACGAACAGACGCACAGACACACAGACGCACAGATGCGCAGACACACCACAGCCACACAGACACAGGCGCACAGGCACACTACCACACTGACGCACAGACGCACAGACACACAGACAAACAGGCGCGCAGGCCCGCAGACACACAGACCCACAGACCCACAGACGCACAGACGCACAGACACAGACGCACAGGTACAGACGCACAGACGCACAGACGCACGCCGCACAGACGCACAGACGCACAGACGCACAGACGCACAGACACACAGACGCACAGACGCACAGACACACAGACACACAGACACATAGATACATAGACACACAGACACAGACACACAGACGCACATAGACACACACACGCAAACACACGCCCACAAAGGTGCGAAGTCCAAGTCCCAGAGGTCAGAGTCTGAATCTTTGCCCCTTTTTATGTAAGCACTACGATCTTAGGAGCTTTCGACTTCGTTTGTTGCGCATGTGGTGTAAGAGCTCTGGAAAACACCTGCTTGATCACAGTAACCTGAAAAAGTGGCCAGAACCGCCAATTGGGGGACGGATTGCTGAGGGTTTTTGAGACTTGACCCTGCTCCAATAAGCGCCTCCAAGAAGTCTGAAAGCCTCTGCGCTTGTTTTTCTTTCGCTGAAGCGGGCATATGATATGAAATTCGTGACAAACATGTTGTGGAGGAGGCAGTAAGGTTCTATTGTTCTATTGGGGAAGTCCGCACGTATGAAGAAGATCTTCTAGCTGTGGCCGAATGAGATTTCTAGGCCGTGAGAAGCGGCACGGAAGACTGAGAAAAGTTGGGGTTTCGGCTACTGCAGAACGGTGTTTGCTCCAGGATGTTGTTGGGAGTTGCGTCGCAATGGTCCTCTGAAGTCCATCAGTGTGGACCCAGTATCTGGTCTCCCGTGTCATCAACGTCACTGGTAGAACCAAACTCGGTTGTCCACATACCGAGAGAGGCGTGCTTGCCCATGAGTGTGTTGAGGGATTTGTGAAACAGGAACTCCCACAAAGCAGCAACGGCTCCACAATCTGCAGGGGCGGCTGGTGAGCCCATGCTTGCTCCCTCAACTTGCTGTACTACCCTTTGGCCTAGTTGCGCGAAACTGAGTCGCAACAGCAGAGCGACCCAAGGAGAACGTCTTTCAGTTTGATGATCTTGTAAGCAGTCCCAGCCTGTCTGTACATACCGCAAAAAGCCGGAAAACCCGCTCAGAGCGCGCGAAGGAAAATTGAATGTGATCCTCTGGGTTGACGCATTGAAACGCATTGCTGAATACGATCATGTGCAATGGCATTGAAAAACACTCATCTTGTTGTCGGGTGAATGAAATCTCTGCATGAACGCGCGGCGTTCACAAGAAGCGGCAAATATTCGGCTCGTCTCTTCTGGGGCTCTCAAAGCGACCTGAGGCGTCTGCCTGTGGAAGCCTCGTCCCTAAGCCTCTGAAATTCCCTTGTCTGCTTGCCAGATTGTTGAGAATGGTGTCACGCCTCTCCCTCCCTGCAGCTGCTTGCCAGAGGCTGCGTGACCCGTCGCGGTGAGTAGGGCGTGCCGGCTTGTCCAAGGTGTGCGCGAGGGCGATCCCCATGCGCGCTGGTTTCAGAAATGATCGCCCGGCGCGCAGGCCACTGAGCCTGGCACAAGGCTCAACGTCCTGACGTTGAACCTGAGAACCAAGGCAACAAGAATAGAGGCAACCTAGAAGATTCAGTTCTCCTTCCGGCCACAGTGCTTTGCATACAAGAAGCCGATGGAATCACAAGTCCATACGTGCAACACAGGCAATCCTAGAGGCTGGATATATACTGGTATTGAGAGGAGCGAAAGGAATCGGTTGCTTCGTGAAGGACGTCGCGCGAGTGGTCAATTCAACCACATGGATCATGACTGGAGCTTGCGTCAGAGTCTTGTGTGGATTACTTTCTGAGTCAAAAGATTCACAGCTACCAATTGCCAGATCCAGATGCGGAGTTCCAGGACGTCATCATCAGCGCATCTGGCAATGACTCATCCTGGACGCTACCAATGGAGATTCTTGGAGTTCAAGACGTGGTTGCGGCAACAAAGCAGTGCGCATTGCCACCAATTCCTACTACACAGACCAAGGGAGAGCACGACAGAACCTATGTACACAAATCCGGACTTCCGTTTCTCACAGCTGGCGTAAGCCGCCAAATTCTATCAAACATTCATTGTGACGAAATTTGTGAACTGGGTATGAAATTCATGGTTGGCATTGTCACGGGCGACGCAATTCCGCTTGCTCGGGCCCGACAGCAGAAGACAGTTGGTTTCACTTTCCACACTGAACATCGTTATGGAAGGAATCGCCGCCAAACAAGGAGATCCTTTGAAATAACTTCTGATTTCGTGCGCAGATTCCAAAAATCCATTCTTGATGCAGCCCTGAGATACAATTTCAAGACTTCTCTTGAGGTCGATGCATTCTATGGCGTCACTGTCCTGGACTGTCTTGCCAACCAATGTATTCCACTGGTTCTTGTCAGAACGCACCAAGACCGGGAATGGCTTACCGATCCCCGTGCAGAGACGATTACCCATTTCCGGACCACCATGTTACTTCACAAGGACGATGCGAATTGCTGAGCACCGAGACCCTTCTCCTGGGAAGCGATGATTCAGACTGGCACCATTCAGTGCTAGTAAACATCGACGTCACATCCGAGAGCCAAAATGTCTCCAAGGAAGCGATCCTACGAAAACGGCAACATGACCAAGAACGTGGCTGCGCCAGCTTCTGATTCGGCTGGTCTGCTGAAAATCAACCGTTGCCATCAAAATGGCAAGATGCACCGTTCTTTCAGCGCGCGCTTCTTCAATGATGTGAGGATTCAGTTCCACGCCATTTCATTTCCTGAATGCATTTCATTTTGGCTTTGGGCACCCCGAAGTTTTCTCACCATGATTCGCGGAGCTGTATACATATCTTTCAAGTTCCAAGTCGTGTCCACAACGCCATCGCCTACAGAAGGTGTCTGTGTAAATATCGCGCGGGCAAACCGCAAGCATTTCGGAACCTCCGATTGTTTTATTGGGATGTGCCACTGCTGCACCACGCCGCATAACTAAGACTTTTTTGAGCCGATTGATAAAATTGCTCCATGGCAGTGACCTATGATGCCATGAGTGGAAAGAAATTTGTGCCTGTTTTGTTTCTTGTTTGTTCTCAGTATTCCACTTACAATCCCGTCTGCCATCTATTTGGCCCAAGCACTTTCCAATTGAGAGGAAAAAGGTGCTTCACACTTGCTGATTTGTGGAGTTAATCATAACTGCTTTCTTACATAATTGGTCATCTACCTCTTCCTTACATATTCATTCTTCAGCAGAAATAACCAATTTGCTGGACCGCGTGCGAGCGTGCGTGCATGCGTGCGCCGCCCAACCCGCCCCGCCTTGACCCGACCCAACCCGCCCCGCCCGCAAGTTTGCCCTTGGCGTGGAGGTTTCATGATGATTCTCTAAGCCACACAGCATGGAGGGGATCTTGTCGACATCCGACACCTGTTTTCGCGCCGGCGCAGCCTCCAGCCCGGATTCAATCCACTCCGAGCCAAAACGGACACTGTGGGGCTTAGAGGGGTTCGTAGCATACCCCACACACACTTTTCAATCAAGGCGGTCGGTATTCATACAGATTTAACAAGTGCATAACAATATATACATTTGTTTACGTACGTGTCCGCAGGACGGGCGGGTTGCCATCGGCCAAAGCATGCCGCCGCCGAATTGATTTCCTGAGGTCGGTTTATGCCAAGCAGTCAATATCGCGAGGTCGGTGACACCCGGAGGTAGCGTACTCTCCCAGCACACGGAAGAAGAGTTTTTGCAGGCAATTGTGCGTGTTCTGGTCCTGAAGAAAGCTTGGTCTGCGCAGCTCCCGGACACGACGCGGCTGCGGCGCTCGTGAGAGCACGAGCGGGGCTTTGCTTGCGCTGCAGGCAGCTCTGAGGAAAGGAGTCGCGCTGGCATTTGACGACTCGATTGCATTTCGCCCTGCAGCAGGCAAGCTGGAAGAATCACTTGTGTTCGACCAGAAGAACCTTGCAAAGGAGAGCAAGCGTGCGATCGAGGTTCCAGCAGGGGATAAACAAGGCAGAAGATTAGGAGGCGCGCTTTGCACAGGATGGCGCCCTTAGGACGCTTTAACTCCACATCGCAACGACAGCCTTTGCTGGTTTTTGGCGCTGCTTTTCTGCAAAGCAAGCCGCAGCCGTAAGTCAAGCATGCGTGGCAGGCGAGGCGCGCTTGTCTCCAAGAAACAGCTTCGCACTCAGTGATTTGGCTGGACGTGAAAGAGTGACAAGCCTCATTTATCTTACCTAGGAGGTTTTGCCAACGGTAAATGTGACCGATATATCGCATATATGTACACACACATATATATATGCAGTATATATGTGTGTGTGTCAATGGCTCATGAGATATGAATATAGCTATGCTTGGTTATCAGTTTTTACTCTTGCGCCAGACTTTCACACAAACTGGGTAAAACGGTGGCTTCCACTGGCAAGAAAGTTCGGTTTGCGCGTCGGTACCAGGCAGGAACAACCCAGGACATTTTGAATCACCTAATTCGCCATTGATCTTTCGTGGCTTCCTCAGCCCAGTTCTTCAGGAATACTTCTTGCCCCTTTGTCGTTCGAAGGATCCACCTTGTTGCAGGTTGTTGCTCTTCTTAGGGTCGCGTTGTTTGCACCGTGCCCCAAACCATGGTCGTTGTTGCCCGTGCTGCTGCGCGCGGAGTGCAACCCCATGTTGGATGGCCAAAGAAAGCCAAACTGAGGGTGCTAAACAGCCTGTAATCTGGCCTAGAGACAAAGGGATTCGTACACTTTTTTTCAGGCCTTCCTCCTTTCAGACCCAGTCTAGAAAGCTCAGGCTGCTGGCCCTGGTATCTTCAGGAGCTTCACACCAACCTCCAGGCAAAGCGTAGCGCCCAAAACTGATTCCTTTGCATTTCGGTAGCTTCTGCTTCGGCATGTCCCAGGCTCCAATACAAAAGGTCGGATAGTGAGACCTACACAAAGAGCAGACCTTCACAAAGTGCTACCACGTGTAGAAGGTTGATCCCAACTCACTTGCTTTTGTGTTTGATTGGGGTCCGGAAAGTTCACTGAACCCGCCCGAGGGCGTCCAATCCCAGAAAGGCATTCTTCTAGTGGTTCTTTTTTGGTGTGGTTCCATCTCAACTTTTGACGGTGTTCTTTTTGGGTGGCACGCCACGCAAAACTTTCTCGGCAGTTCCCTCGAGCAACATGAACATGTTATTTTGACCTGTCGACTTTGTTTCTGGACACGCTGCTGCACTGGAGGGAATCTTTTGGAGTCACGGCGCAGAAAAGCCTTTGCTACTTTCGGTTTGCTTTCCTATTCCGTGGCGCTTCGGAAATGTTAGCACATTTCGTATTGTGCAGTGTTCACCCGCGAATTGAAGGGTTGCGCTGTAAGGTATGTTTGCCTCCCTGTACCGTCCAACCGGACGTTTTTTGTTGTTTTGGAATGCACGAAGTGCATGTATGAACATGAGAGACTTCGAGTTTTTGGGAGGGTTTGTGATTTTTTTGCCTGCAATGTCATCCTGGGCTCTTCCTCATCTACGCCGACCTCCTCCTCTTCACGGTCCTCACGCCGGGGCCACCCCGAGAGGTGCATCTTTTTTGTCTTTTCGCTTGTGTGTCGTTTCGCATCCTTTCTATGACTGAATGCATGCCAACGATTCCAAGCGATGCACATGCAGCCTCCCTGCCGGTCGCCGGCCCAAGCCCTCGAGCACTGATGATGCTAGAAAGCGGCAGGGAGGTGAAAGCAGGTTTGTAATAGAAAGGAGAGCCCGGGCGGCTCAATGGTTGAGCGGGTGTATACTTTCGGTTTCGCCCTTGATGGGCTGCTTGCGGCACGCACAACAGTTTTCTGTGGCAGAAGCCGCTTGGAAAAGAAAAGCGGCGTCGACTTGCGCATGCTGTGCTTGACCTCTCACACTTGAGGTTTTGTATATTCCCGAAAGCATCGCGAAGGGTTCTTCCGTGCGGAGCCCTTGGACAAGTTACATAGAGCCAAGTTACATAGAGCCAAGTTACATAGAGCCAAGTTACATAGAGCCAAGTTACATAGAGCCAAGTTACATAGAGCCAAGTTACATAGAGCCAAGTTACATAGAGCCAAGTTACATAGAGCCAAGTTACATAGAGCCAAGTTACATAGAGCCAAGTTACATAGAGCCAAGTTACATAGAGCCAAGTTACATAGAGCCAAGTTACATAGAGCCAAGTTACATAGAGCCAAGTTACATTACATAGAGCCAAGTTACATAGAGCCAAGTTACATAGAGCCAAGTTACATAGAGCCAAGTTACATAGAGCCAAGTTACATAGAGCCAAGTTACATAGAGCCAAGGTTAGGTAGAGCTTAGAGCTTCGGCGTTAGCAGCTATGTAAGTTAGTTTAGGTTTCTAAGGCGCCGGGGCGGGAGTTTGATCGTCGCTCGGGATTGCGACCCTCTGCGGAGATTCGCGTGGTCGAGGTTCAAAAACTGAGGACTTTTTACGATTTCTGCTGGCCGCGCGCGACCCTCTGCGGAGATTCGCGTGGTCGAGGTTCAAAAACTGAGGACTTTTTACAATTTCTGCGGTGCGCGCGCGACCCTCTGCGGAGATCGTGCGCGTCGAAGCGCTCTCGCTGTGGCGCCGTGCGAATTTGTCTTAGTCTTGGCGAACCTGCCTTTGGAAGTCTTTGCGCGCCTGCTTTCGCAATCCCGCGGTTGCGGGTTCGATTCCCCCCTGGTCCGCGGCAGCTCGGGCTTGAAAATCGCAGCTTGTAAGTACAAACGTAGTACGCGGAGCGTGCTCCTGCAGCTCCGGCTGGAAAATCGTAACTTTTAGGTACAGACGTAGTGTGCGGAGCGTGCTCCCGCAGCTCAGGCTGGAAAATCGCAACTTTTAAGTGCAAACGTAGTACGCGGAGCACACCCCCGCAGCTCCGGCTTATCGCAACTTTTAAGTACAAACGTAGTACGCGGAGCGTGCTCCTGCAGCTCCTCCGGGTAGAAAATCGCAATTTTTAAGTACAGACGTAGTATGCGGAGCGTGCTCCCGCAGCTCAGGCTGGAAAGACGCAACTTAAGTACAAACGTAGTACGCGGAGCACACCCCCGCAGCTCCGGCTGGAGAATCGCAACTTTTAAGTACAAACGTAGTACGCGGAGCACACCCCCGCAGCTCCGGCAGCACTTGCGCAGAGCAACTTGCGCAGAGTCACTTGCGCAGAGCAACTTGCGCAGAGCAACTTGCACAGAGCAATTGCACAAAGCACTTGCGCAGAGCAACTTGCACAGACCAACTTGCACAGAGCACATGCGCAAAGCGCTTGCACGGAGCAACTGGCGCAGAGCCCTTGCGCAGAGCAACTTGCACAGAGCAGGCGCAGAGCAACTTGCACAGACCAACTTGCGCAGAGCACATGCGCAAAGCGCTTGCGCGGAGCAACTGGCGCAGAGCACTTGCGCAGAGCAACTTGCTCAGAGCACTTGCGCAGAGCAACTTGCACAGAGCACTTGCGCGCAGCAGCTTGCAGAGAGCAACTTGCGCGCAGCAGCCTGGAACAATGCAGCTTGCGCAGACCACTTTCGTGAGAAATCGCGCGGCGCAGTTCGATCCAGGATTGCATTCGCAGCATTGAGCGCAGACAAGGGCCAGCGCGCCTAAAAGACGCCTTCCCTGTGAACGAGCTTGCCTCCATTGACCTCAACACAACACGGAGCCCGTGACCTTCACGTCGAAGTATTGCATGGTGGTCCTGGGATCCTATTTCATGACCCGCGAGATCAAGCTCTCGTCTGCAGCCAGGCGTCACGTCCGGCTGGACCATGACAAGTGGACAGTTTCCTGGTCGCTGCCTATGACCAAGACTTGTTCACAAGGAGATCTCATCGAACAATCACATCGATGCCTTTGCCAGGCTGTGGGTTGAACACTCTGTCCCTTCCACCTGATGGAGTTGCACCTCACGGCCACGCAACATTTGGCGTCGAAGCACGAGAACCCACCTCTCTTCCTCTTGATGGAGGGCAATCACCTAGCAAAGAACGAGACGATCCAGATCATTCGAGAAGTCCTGCAACGAGCAGGCATCCCCACGACTCGCGCAGGACACGATCATCAGGAGGTTCAGCGCTTCCACGGCCACTCATTGCGAGTCAGTGACGCGCAGTACATGACTGTCTTGGGCTTCGACACCACCGTAGTCATGCTGCTGGGGCGCTGGGGAAGCCAGTCGCTTCTGCGCTACGTCCAGGATGCCCCCCTGAGAGCCATCCTCGAGATGAAGGACCGCCGGCGGTGATCAACGTGGACCGCGAGGACCAGCTCTCCCAGCCGGCGGTGAAGAAACTCCGGGCCGAGCACGCAGCCATGCAGACGTCCACCAAGAACCTGGCTGAGCAATACTCTAACCGAGTCCATCAACCAAACCCCAAAATACGTGGTAGGCCGGAAGTGCCACCTCCAGACCTCGTTCGGCTGGGCGACCAAATGCGGCTGGCGCTATGGCCCGACCCACTTCACCAGGAGTGACAACCTCACGTCTCCTTGCAAGAAATGCTTCAACATCCAGGCCGACAATTGTCGGCAAGGAAGACGAGTCTGAATCTGACGACCAGACGGTGGTCTCCAGCTCTTCAGACAGCGAATGACATCGCCCTGTCTAACAATTTGGAGGGGGGCTTGCTGCAACCTTGCACTCACTAATCTTTCACTTGGTTGTGTTCCCTTGACCCGAAATCAAAGTAACTTGCGGTAACTTGCTGAGGCCGACTGCGGATTTGTGCGACCCATGCTTGCTCTGAGAGTTTTCGGAATTTTGATTTGTTTTTGCCACAGCCGTTTTGGCGGGTCTGGCTAGACGCAGAGACTCGAGGCAGAGTCCACACATGTAGTCACACGTACCCATGCCCGGAGTGAGCCATGACTTGCAAAAGCTCGCAAGTGATGCAGGGGTGGACGAGCTCGTTGTCAAGTACTTGGCTGCCAAGAAGGTCTTTTGCCCGGGCATACTGGGGAGCCTTGCCAAAGACTTTGACGAGGTGGACTTACTGCTCTACAACCCGCTGGCAGCCGGTTTAGAGATTGAGGGCGTCACTTACCAGACCAACCCTGACCAAGCCGCCGTGACCAAGGCGGCCCTGCGTTTCCTGTGGAAGACCAGCTACGATATGCTGAACTCAGGCCAGCCACAGTCCTTGTCTACACAATCCACACCCGCCGCAACCATGAAGACGACAGTGCCCAGAAAAATCCCCGCCGACATTCTGAGCACTCTCGTCCAGCACTTCGAGACACCCGCCATCAACGGCCAGACCAGGACCTTCCCGATGAAGCTCCTGTTGGGCGCTGACCGCATCACCGCCAGAGCTTGGCACGAGGTGCAGACCAAGGCCCACGCACCCCTTCCTCTACATGAAATTTCGGAATGCAGACACTTCGACGCTGCTGGGAATATGAACGTTTTGGCGCAGCACGACAAGACCAAGTCCGGCAAGATCACCTTGGGGGCGTGGACACCCAGAAGCTCACCATTGAATGTAGTTCCGGATGTGCATTTCATGACCAATCTGTATCAAAATCCAGCACCACATGATGGCCTCCAAAGCGTCCAACAGTGAAAGGACACCTTTGGTGACCAATGGCTGTCTTCCTCCATTGTGGTGCCAACTAGTCCGAAGCAGGACAGTACTGGACGGACTCAGGATGGCGCCTGGCTCTTGCCCTTCGACAGAACACCACCTTCAAGGACATCACCAAAGAGATCATGGCGGACCAGTTTGCCTTGCAGACGGCGTTGCAGAGAGACCCACCAACATCGACCAAGCCCACCAGACCCCAACCACGTGCACCAACCCGAGCGGACACCACCAGACAACATAGCCAGCAGAGGGGCAGCCGCCCTTACAACAACTACCAACGCCGTTGGCCCACCACGAAAGCTGATCAGTGGCAGGGCCGCCAACGACATGACGGCTATGACCAATGGAACGCATCCCAACAACACAGGGCGCCGACGCCAACCCGCCATTTATAGGGACAGCTCGGGGCCTCTCCGGCCGGAGAGCCGGGCCGAAGCGGCAGAAGTTGGCACACACACCTAGCAACCACCAGACCCAATGGTTTCTCCTCAGTCTCTTCCACGGGATTGGGTGCGCCCAGATCGCCATTGACCTTATGCTGGAGGAGTTCCCGCTTGACGTTCTTGACGTTGTCAGATGCCACAGCGGGCCTTCAAAACCATGCATATAATTTGCAATCGCTACAGGATCCAGGAAGGGCACGGCCTAGAGATAGGCACCAGGATGTTTCAAATGGTCACCTCGTGAGGTGACCATTTCAGACGGCTGTACTATATGTGAGACAGTGGATACTGTGTAACAGTTGATACTGCGCAACACTTTTTGCCACAATAATCTTCGGTGCACGTTTCGCCGACCCAGAGGGCAGGAGAGGAAAATCGTCCTTTTTCGCAGATTTTGGCCGCCTGCGGGCGCAAACGTGCATGCTGTGGCTTTTCGATAGGAGCAGCAAAATGCCTTGGGGAGGCCAAGCGAACTTTAAGCCCATCTCCACAGGACTGAGCCTGTTCACCCACAGAGCGAGATCACCAGCAAGTCTCGGGCCGCCGCACGCGGTTTATCTCCTTCCAAAGTTTTGGCGATGTTGGGGCTCAGAGCGTAAGTCACGCAATCGAATCTCGACGGGCAGACGCGGCATGAAAGCAAGGCGTGTGTTCTGTGTACAGGTCGTGCCCGGGTAGATCTGTGCTATTGTGATCATGTGTTGTGAGGCAGCGCTGCGGTTGATTTCTGGCTCTAGGCAGATTGCAATCTTTGAAGAAACAGTTGATACCGTATAGCACAGTTGATACTGCCATGGAACCATCGTCCAAGCGCAGACGAACATGCCACTTGCACCGGCGCGATGATGAACTCCCAGGGTCGAGGTTGGCTGATTGGCTCTTGCAGGAGTTTGCCTGGGGCAAAATTTCAGCGATTGCAATTCAGAAGGTTGCCCAACTGGCATTAGAGGATGCCCGGTCAAAACGGCTACAAGAACTGGATTCTTTGACAACGTTTTACGGGACATTTGGAACATCACGAAGTCGATGCCAAAGCTGCCACCTGCATCAAAGGGCGCCGCACCATGATGCGCTGGACCCTCAGCTGGCGAGCGAGCAGGGCTCAACATACAGCCTCATGTCGCATCCATTTGGCAGAACTACCCGAACACTTGGTCTCAAACTGTTTGCCCATCCATGGCCGACCTGAAGAAGTTCTGGGCAACTGCAAAGCACCTTCCCCAATTTTCGTCGCATATCATCCACGATCAGCCAGGCCAGTTGCATCAGTTCATCCCGATTGCGTTCCACGGTGATGGGACCCCAATCACGGGGAGGGGGACCCGGACGTGTTTGGCACCTTTTCTTGTGCCCCCCTGAATGTTGACGGCTGATACTGTGACAGTTGTGATGCTGCAAGCTACAGAAAGGAAATTTGGTGCAAGGAAGCCACAATTTTTCCTGGAGCAGCATGTTGGCAGCTGGTCCGCACGGCACCAAGGCATCGCAGCATTACATTTTCGCATGCTGGAGCAAGAGTTTCAACAAGAACACAAACGATGGCTTTTGGTCCATCATGTTGTGGTCCTTTCGCTGCATGTTTCTGGGAGCATGGCCAAGCCACGGTTGGCGCAACGTGGAATACCGGCCAGGGTCGCCCGAAGCGACAAGGGCTGGCACACCTTTGGCTGGAGGCAGAAGGGCCATATTGTGTGCTGTCACAGGGGACCTGGCTTGGTTTTGTGAGTTCTTGTACGCCCCCAAGTCAACGTCGTTGAAACTGTGCGTTCTTTGCAGAGCTGAGCGCAGGGGCAAAAACACATGGCATGACCATCGTGACCTTGCGAAGTGGCGTGCCACAAACTGAACTTCTGACTGCTGGTTCGCCTGGGAAAGCCGATCGCAGTGCGCTCTTTTCAGTGACCCTCAGCGTTTTGTCAGCGGCCTCTTTGTGCACTACGACTTGATGCGTTGCAAGTATTTGGGGTGGGAGCAACATTTGTACGGGAGCATTTTTAATGTATTGACGCACAATCAAATGACTTCCGAGGAGCCGCTGGCCAATCTTCACACACTGGCCAGGTTCATTCGCAGTCACCAGAAGGACCACAAAGTGCGCACACGGTACCAACAGACACTAGGAAAACTCAGCATGTTGGTGAAAAAACATGACTACCCGAAACTGAAGGGCAAAGCCTCCGAAATCAGGTGGCTTGGCCGGGCGGTTGAGGCTGCGTGGGCGAAATTTTCAGATGGCGAATCACTTGAGAATGCTCAGATCCACACACTCTTGCGACTGAACAACAAATTCGAAGAACGCGCACGATCCTTCCAATGGACATTTTGCTCTGCCACAGAGATCTGCGCGGGAGTTGCGGGAATGCTTCATGCAGTTTGCCTGTTTGTACGAGCAGCTCAGCGACAACTTCAGGGCTTCCAAGCGCAAAGCCTTCAACATCACTGAGAAGCAACCGTGGCAATCAGTTTGGCAGAATACGTTCACAAGTTTGGTTTCTGTCATGAGAACTAGTCTGGGCACATGTTATGTAAATGTTTTGTTTTTGGTTTTCTCTCTTTCTTTGCGCACGCAGTCCCACAGGCTTCACTTCACTGCCCACATCGTGGACCTGGCTTGCTTTGTGCATCCGAAGTTAACCTGGTGCTTTCGAGGGAAGGATTACATGTCCAAGCTTGGGGGCCTCATGAAAACTTGCGTCCGAGGAGTTTCCAGGGAGAGCGCGAGCCACCAAGTCGCGGCAAAGTACCGCTTAGCCATGCACATGGCTTGGAAGCCCAACCTCAGTTGAGGGGAAACAAAACGCAGGTAAAAAGGTGCTTCATGTCCTGCTGAATCAAGCCCATGCTCATTTTGTCGCAGAGATTGGGGGTTATAGCATAAACACGCATTTATACTGCAGGCGTGATGGCTTCAGAGCAAGCACAACTGCTTAGTGTGGTCACTTGTGTGCGTTCAAAAGCAGAAATGGTTTTGTTTTTCAAGTGGAGTTCACTGTGACTGAAACAGCTTTTGTTTCTTTCACGGTAGATACTGCGACGACAGTTGAAACCGCACATGTTGGAGCCCTCGTTGCTGGACAAAGTTGTGGCCGAGAAGAAGGCCTCCCTGAGGACACCTAAGAAGCCAGCAAAAAAGACATCCGTAGACCCAAACGCTGATGTTGATGGCATGGAGAGTTGCTTGCGAGACTTCATGCAACGTCGGAAGTCTACAAACCTGTGGATGTTGGTGCTGCCGCCAGTGTCAGGGCCAACAAAGTGGAACTGGAACACACGACCCCAGCCTCAGTGGATGCTTGGTTTGGTGGATCTGTGCTACGAGATCATTGTGAAGGTTGCGAAGAATTCGAAGCTCTTGCGGTCAGTTGCGAACAAGGCCATTTCCAAACTGCTGCTGCAGGGCAGGGCCACAAACAACACATCGAGAAAAGACAGGGATTGGGCTCAGGATGTGGGATTTGTGATCCGTCTGATTCTTTACTGGTATAGAAAAGCTGCGGAGCAATCAGCTTGCTGCGAAGAAGTCCTCAAGAAGTTGAAAGGCGATGAAAAGATTAAGGCCTGGAGATGACTGAGATTTGCGTTTGACACTCAAGACCAGAGTTGCATCTTGCGATGGCCCACGCTGTATGTCACTTGCCTAGAGGAACACGCCAACAGGGTTCCTTGTGGTTGAATTACAAGACCGAGGCATAACGCGTTTGCAATCGAGTCAAGGTTGTATATTCTCCAAAGACATGCAGCCCTTTTCTATACCACGCGCGCGGCGCAGGTCGAGGCCGTGATTTAAAGACGAAAATGAGGAGGGGGCTCGCACCATATGCGAGCCGACTCACGATGACCAACACTCGGACTCAGGGGAGGAGATGCAGTCTTTCGATTTCGAGCAGATGTACGAGAGGACCCGACAGGCTGCCAGCATGGACAAGGAGGCAGAGAGAGCAAACAAGGGTGACCTGAAGACAAAAGCAACATCTTCGAGTCTGGAAGTATCGGCAAGTTCCTCCAGCCGTGACACCAGTACCGCTGACACCGACACACGCAGCGCATTGAACCTGGCTTCAAGCTCAAAGAAATTGTCAGACGAAGACATCATAGCAGCAGCGCTGAAACACCCAGAGCGCGTGGCAGCAAAAATGTAAAACAAAGCCGAAGAGAAAACGCTGTACTTCCTCAGAAGACAGCTTGTTTGAAGAACTGAAAGAGGCGCCCCCCCCCCCCAAAAAAAAAAAGAGAAAGATTCCGCCGACAGAGCCCAAGGCAAAGGCCAAGGCAAAGCCCAAGGCAAAACCCAAGGCAAAGGCGAAGGCAAAGGCCAAGGCAGAAGCCAAGGCAGAATCAAAGACCAAGGCACAACCAATGAAGGCAGACGAGGGCAAGAAGAGAAAGGCGCAAGCGCGAGCCAATCAAGACATGTCTTGCTCTTTTTCCACCCCCAAAGCAAACATGGCGGGCACTCTGACCAGGGCGAAGGATGGACATGTTTGGCAGTTTGATCACCGTAGCTTTGTCCAATTTGTTTGGCTCTCTCTACCGTGCGTCAGGCGAGAAGCTTGTGGGAGACGTACCTGGACTTTAAGCGCGTGCAGAAGGAGCTCGGTGTGGGCCAACATGAGGCTCATCAAAGATGGCTATTGTCAGAGGACAGAAGGACGGTTTTGGCAACCATGAGCGTTTCTGAAGAAAGGGAGGTTCGTGGAGTCGGGCGCGACTGTCAATCCTTTCATCAAATAGAGTGACAGTTGATACACATGATAGTGTTGATGCTGCGGTGGTCCAGATTCTGCATGAGGCAGAGAGTTTTTTGCGGCAGGATCTGCCGATGTAGACTCTATAGCAAGCGTGTGCGGGACAAAATGTGTTTGTGACAGGAGACCCGCGCCGCTTGTGCAGTGCATCAAATAGAGTGACAGCTGACACACATGATAGTTGATACTCTCTGCGCAGCCATTTCTAGAGTTCACAACAGCCAGTCATCAGTCAGACTTCAGACGAAGCCCGCCCGCCGGACCCTGAAGAAGCCAGCTGCCAAGAAGGAGAAGGTGGACTGGTCCAGAGTCACTGAGGATGAGGAGGACAAGTGCTACGCTGATTTCGTGGAAGAGCGGGATTGGAACCAATCTTTCCACGCGCCTCAGGAGAAGTTTCGTACCTTCAGGCAGACATGGTTCCTGAACCACCAGCACGGCAAAGAACCGAAGCGCTGGTGAGTGTCTTTTTTAAGTGTCCATGCGCACAGACTGTTGGTTCGGCAGCTGTCCCATGATACTGCGCGTGAGATTGTGAGATTTTGGGCATGGAAAAGGTCCGAAAACATGCTGCAATAGTGTTTGCTGTGCATGCTGTGACCATCATTGAGAGTGCTCGTGTTTTGTGCGAGGGCGTTCCAGCAAGACTATACCAAGCACATGGCTTATAACAGGAATCCAAACCCACTTTTGCATCAGTGTTGCCGAAAAGCGCATCGCAAAAGCACTGGAACATGTGCCCAAACTGCTAAACAAGTCGGCAAATAAGAATCCGGGCATTAGATTTAGGACATTTTCAGTTTTTTTGTATCACAGGTTTCAAGTTTTTTGTTTTTACATTTTTTGGTTGGCTTGGCGGAATATGAGCCCCAAATGAAGCTCTGCCATTGAAAATTCCACGAAACTACATCAACCATAGCAAGAATTCATTCAATGCAAGAACCCGGGCAAAATTTTTTATCGCAGGTTTCAAGTCTTTTTACATTTTTTGGTTGGCTCTGCCACTGAAAACTCCACGAAACTACATCAACCACAGCAAGAATTCATTCAATGTGCCAAGCAAATGCACACAAAACTCCACACAAAGCTGCAAACCTATGTTGAAATTGCACTAACGGTGCAAAAAAATGCGTTACATCATCCAAAACTCCATGCGAACTGCCCAACTGCATGCAAATATGAAACTGCACTGAAATTGCAAAAATACATTCAAACTACATCCAAACTTCACTCAATCTGCAAAAGGGCATTCAAACTTCATTCAAACTTCACTCAAACTTCACTCAAACTACACTCAAAGTGCAAAACTGCATTCAAACTTCACTCAAACTTCACTCAACTTCACTCAAACTGCACTAACTGCATTCAAACTGCAAAACTTCACTCAAACTGCAATAATCCTGAATTATTGCTCGACCCTAAGTGTGTTTTTTTTGAGGCGTACGCCATGGATGATGATTGGTGCAGCCCTGCGCCCTTTTGTGAACAACAGAATGACGGTTGTCCTTTGGGTTTGCTACAGGGTATCCTCAAAGAAGCAAGTGTGGCAATATGTGGAACGAGAGCATGTGGCCGCCACAAAGCCACGCATCCAACAGAATGACTAAGGCAACACTCTGCTGGGTGCCAGCCAACATCAACCAACCTTTCAAACGTACCTTGCCACTGCATGCCGGACTCCGAAAGAGCGCCGCTCAAACAAATTTGCCTGTGACATGGACTGAACTCAAGCAGGTTGGCTGATGTAGCCCGGCACCCGTTTCACGATTTTGCCGCGTAAAATGCAAGTAAAAAAGTGTTGTGTGTGTGTTTCTTTGAGGGTGCCCTCCTAAGGTAAGAGGCAATCCAAAAGCAATGCAGTTTTTCTGTTCTTGTTACTGTTGGCACCAACACACACGTTGGAACAGGCTGCGCCACTGCGGGCCTACTGGGAGCGGTTTTCCCTCAACAGCCCTCACTTGCAGGTTTGAAGCAGGGGCTCCATTTTTGAAGATGCTTTTGAGGGTTTGGCCAGAACCTTGAATAAAGCTTGTCTTGAGGAAGCCAAGAGTCCTTTTGACCTGAGAATTCCGCCCACCGCAAAGCACTGAGTGCGAACCCTTTCCGGCGGAAACGCGGAATCTCCACAAGCGGGACAGGTTTCAGCTCAATTCGCGGAAGTATGTTTTTGATTTCGAGAAACTCGAAATGACAAACGAACAGGAGCTCGCCCAAGCAAAACGCACATTAATTGGTTGTTGCGCGCTCCAACGAGTGCGGGCTTGCAACAAATGGCAAAAATGCACCTCTCAATGGATTGGCAGGGGCTAACGAAGTCCCCAATCCAGAAAACGAAGAAGAGGTGCAGGAGGTAGACCCTTTTCCTGCTCAGCGTAGCCATCGGTCGGTGCCGTCAAACGGCAGATACCCACCCTATGTGGGATGAGAGGGGATTCGGGCCATCACGGCCACACATGATATGGATGTACAGGTTTCACATGCCATGAAATGCCGGTTGCGTGGCACGCAACTCACACGGGGAAGAAAGCCTTCACTCAGCCGGTCGGCTGAGGCACACAGGTCCTGCACGCACGGCGGACCTCTACATTCACACCACGGAGGTGTCGGCACTCACGGTTCACATGCCAAACACTGCCGTAGCGGGAGAGCACAATGGGGCCTGTGGGCTGCACTTCGCGTTGTTGTAGCTCACGGAGTAGCGTCTGCATCCGAAAGTTCTGACCCATGAGGTGCTCGTTGCTGCTGTTGGCTTCTTCCAAGTTCATTTCCAGGGTGGTGATCACGGGATCCATGGGCATGGGATCGGTTTGCACGACCGCATCGGTCACGGCCGTATGGTTTCGGCCGGAGCAAGAACAGCTCAGTGCATTCCGAACCACACACCATCCGAACATCAGGAGGAGGGTGATCACGGCATAGTCCATGACCTCAGCGTAGGGCTCGACAAACGTGCCCTCGGGTTCCACAAGCGTGTTCTTCTGGTTGTCCACGTAGGTGGCTTGGCAGAAAGAGACCATAACATCGCCCTGCGCGAGTGGTTTGGGAATAGCTCCCTCCTGCATGTTTTGTTGACGTTCGGCCTTGCTCTTGCGCTTGGCAGCGGTGAAGCTGGGGTCCCACGAAAGCTTCAGCTGGTGTGATCTCAAACGGTCTGCAAGAAGTTGCCGGGTGGACAGTTTGGTCTGGCCGTCGGCATACTGCAACTCACTGCTCATCCACCTGAGGTGTCCGCCGAACGATTGCAGCCTTTCCTTCATGACCATGATCT
The DNA here is from genome assembly GCA_963377175.1 of Effrenium voratum. NCBI lineage: Eukaryota > Dinophyceae > Suessiales > Symbiodiniaceae > Effrenium > Effrenium voratum. The sequence continues at coordinate 105,872 of CAUJNA010003557.1, forward strand.
CCAAACCTGTGCGGCGATCTGTGTTGCCGCCCAACTGCTCGCGCTGGTAGCTGTCATATAGGGCCTTGGCGTCGGTGATCAGAGTTGGTTTGAGCATGCTGCGAACTTCCAAGAGGTCACGGAGCTTCACGTTGGGGTTGAAAATGTGCTCCCAGGCGCGAACAACCATTTCCATGCTGTCCACGGCTTGACCAGCCGCCTGAGCTTCCGCAGCCAGACTGCTGCGACACACACGAGGTAGCTTGTACGAGCGCCAGTCCAAAACCATGTAGGGGAGCTCGTTGCCGTCAAAGCAGGCGGCGTTGACCAGCAGGGTGATGTAGCCACCTTGGGAGCTACCATCGGATCGGGAAGCGAATCCCGCGTCTGTCATAGTGACCAGGCGCAGGTCTGCCAGATTGCCAATGTGCCGGTACTGCAACGTGACATCAGAGTTGTCCTTGGCAAACTTCAACGCGCGGTTTGCCTCGTTGATCGTCATGTTGGTGCCAGTTCCGACCTCGCCGGAGAGAATCGAGGCCGAGCATTGTATATGCGGGCTGGACTGAACAGCCGGCCACTGTAGCGCACCAACCAATCCACGGAGTTGAGAGACTCCGGACGGGTCCAACTTCTGAATGGAGTTGCTGGCCTTGTTCTGGGTGATCGGCTTGATACGATGGAGGTAGTCGTGGTGCCCGAGGTGCCAGACGTCGTTGACCTGCTTGAGCTCAGCACCACAGTACTGGAGTGTGGACTTGTCACTGTTGAACTCCCGGAAGTTGAAGATCTCCTTGAGCTTGACCTCGGCGGCCTGGTAGGTCTCCGATTGTGGGTCTCCGGAGCCAAGTAGATCATCTACATGAAGGCAGACAATGCCACACGGCTCAAGGATGCCAGTGTTGTTTTCGACGTTGCCGTTCTCGGTATCCTTGTTGTAGGTCTGATCCGACAGGTTGGGGTAGAGCATAAAGAGGCAAGGATCTAGTACATGTTGTCGCCACCCTGCATGACGGAGACGTCGGGTGGCTTCCAGGAACCATCTCCTCGGCGCATCAATCTGACCATAGCACGGCTTCATCAGGAGCATCCTGGTGTCCATATCAGCGCCCAGCAATGCCAGGGCGTCGGCAGGCAGCTTCAGCCAGAGTTTCCGGTCCTGTGGCAGACCTTGCAAGAATGCAGTTGCTACATCAGCTGTCCACAGGGGCCACCGATACGTGGCTGCAAGAGCCAACAAAATGGTGCGACTGAGGCGAGGACTCGACCTTGCCTTGCAGGGCATCGGGGTCGGCATAGCCACGAACGATCAGGCGGGCCTTGGCTCGTCTGCTGCCGTCGGCATTCTTGCTCCACTTGAGGAGGATCCGGGCGGTAAGAGTGCGTGCAGGATCGGCCGACTTCACATTGTCGAACTGCCACACATTGTTTTCGAAGAAGGACGAAAGCTCCTTCCGTTTGGCTTCCAGGAACTGCATGCGATCCTCAAGGGTCATGTAGCGCTCCGACAGGTTGTTCTTGTCCTTGGCGCCCCGGCGGACTTGTCGATCAGCTGCAGCGACATAGGCTTTGGCAACTCGACGACCATCGGTTGCAAGGTGTACACGAAGTGGTTCGACCTTCTTCTTGATGTCCCGGACCTTGGCCTTGTCAAAGGTGAAAATGGTGAAGCCGTCCCAGTTCTTGGGAACCTGGGAGTTGGTCCAGAAGTCACTGCCACCATCACGCCAATCATCGGTCTCACGACGGAGACGACCATCAGGTAGACGCCATAGTGTGATTCGCTGACCACGGAGGTCCTTGGGGTCGAAGGGGCAGTCGGTAGCGTCGTGTGGAGTGAACTTGCGAAGTCGTCCACGGACATGATGTCGAATCACACAACCGTCTTTCATCGACCAGTAGTCGTCTGTGTGTCCGGTGAACTGCAGGTAGCCTTCGCCGTCTTGAGTCCATCCAGGTGGTAGAGCACTGAGGTCAAACTCATCAACCGGGAACACAGCATCGGCCAAATCATGGTCGTCAGTTGAAGGTGCTGAGACTTTTGTAGGTCGTGGTGGTGGAGATCGCGATCTCTGTCGACTTGACGATGAGGGTTGTTGAAACAGTGGAGCTTCTTGACGATCTACACGGAGGCGTTGCTGCTCAAAGGTCTCACCTTGCACCGGTCGATACTCAGAGGGAAGTTGAGGTTCAGGTTCGATGACCGGCTCAGTGACAGAGGTTGTGCGAGACACATCCTCTTCCAGGATTCGCCTAAGGTCTTCGTCCAAGAGCTCCTCCGGTACTGGTGGAAGGACTTGGGGATCAGGTGGTGATGGTGCTTGAGGTTCAAGTGGTGGTGGTGCTTGAGGTTCTGAAGACTCTTGGCTTGGTGACGCCGCTGGCGCATCTAATGGAGACTCACGTGCTGGAGCTCCAGGTTCGACAAGGCGTCGGCGTTGCTGAGGGGGCTCTGACACTTCCTCTCCAGACATGTCGAGAGACTGGTCATTGAGATCATCCATAGCCTCCTCGTCGGAGCCGACTTCTTCGATTCGACGTCCTTGGTTGAGTTGCTGCAAATCCCAGAATCGGGTCACTCCCCGGCCACGGAGATTGCGTAGTGCATCAAGAGCATGGTTCATGCCGGAGAGCTGATCCAGGTCACCAAGCACGGGCTTGACATGATGAGGGGCAGCACGAAGCAAGTTGGTGCCATGAACCAACCAGTAGACGGTAGGTTTGCCTTGCTGATCGTCTTCTCGCATAGCCACAACCGCAGGCCCGCGCCATCTGATCTTGACAAGATCGGAGGCCCGAGCATCACGCCAGTAGTAGCAGCTCTGTCCGACTTCCAGGGTCTTGTTGTGGCCAGAATAGCGACGCAGAAGGGCTCGACGCAGCTTGGTGTCGGTGTCGGCACGGATCAGGGCATACTTCGCGGCAGCCCGCTGGGCGAGAACATCCTCGAAGTCACCAGGTTGAAGGTGTCCGGGATTAAGGCCGTCCTCAGTGAGCTCGCCAGGCAGTTTGGGTTGCTTGCCGAGAACCCACTGGGCTGGCGAGTACCCGTGCACATTCGGAAGAGCATTGATCTGCGGGACCATATAGTCCAAGGCTTTACGAACCGCATCACGAGAGTGATCCTGATGATCCGCAAGATAGATCTCAACAGCACGGCGAAGCAGTTGATGTCGCCGCTCGACCACTCCAAGCCGCGTATGGGCCTCTCCGGGGGAGATGACCAGGCTGATACCATTGTCTCGGGCCCAGCTCGACATGGCGTCACTAGACCATGCACGATGTTCGTCGATCATGAGGACCTGCATCGGACCGAAGTGTCGGATCCAGCTCTTCTCCAGGGAGGAGATGAAGTCTGTGGTCTGCTCGTGCCGAATCAGGCGCGCGACCATGTAGCGTGTCGCAGTGCAGACCATGCTGATGATCGGGTACTTGTCATCCTTGTTGGGATCGGGCTTCAGCCACATGACATCGGCTTGTACCACGTCGTTGAAGTTGGTTGACTGTGAGAGCTGTGCAGGGGATGGTCGTGGTGGTCGTACATAGTGCGCACATGCTGGACATCGGTACTCATGTGCCACATCCAGGACAGTACCAGAGGCTCCACGCTGTCGAAGGACAGCAACCAGGGTGTCAGGTGCAGGATGCCCAAGATTTCGATGAAGGCGTTGAACTGTGCGCACTGCCTCCTCCTTGTGGTTGGTGAAGAGACGTTGTAGAACACCTCCAGGCTCTGCCACATCATCAGCGGCAAAGATCCATGACTGGGGCTGTGCCGGTTCCGGGACCATGAGGGCTGCTGACATATGACCGGCCATCTCGGGCTGGTAGTCTTCCATGAAGGCGGTGCGGGAGATGCCGTAGTCTTTGAGATAGCCCTCCAGCCTGCAGTGCATGTGGTCTCCTGAACACCGGTGACACATTGCGGTTGCCATAGCCATCTTGGTGGTGAGCAAGGCCGTAGGCTTCTTGACCAGGAGCCATTCGCCATCAGCATCCGGACAGATGCTGTTGTAAGCACATTGATCGAAGGTGCACCACAGACCAGGAAGAGACCGTAGGGCTCGAGTCTTCCAGGACTTGGCGCTGAGAGGCTGCTCCACGTGTGCATGTCTTCCATCTCGAACTTGTGCCAGGTAGACCTTCTTGACAAAGAGCAAAAAGGTGTCGTGGTGCCATTGACGTAGAGCACGTAGTTTTTCACGCTGCTCAGGAGTTCGGGAGTTGATATTCTGCATGGGCGACCATGGTCCGCAAATGGGTGCCAGAAACACCTCGTCCGGCATCTCCTGATGGAGGTAATCCATGAAGGCGTCCTGGTGCGATTTGATGCGGAAGTCCCACCCGGTGTGGAGCCCGAAGACTTCTGTCTGACCGCCGGCAGCTTGTACATGGTGAGAGATGGCGGCCTTGCCGGCAAAGACTTCCCACACCAGACGTGGTCGGGGTCGTTCCATGGCAGCCAAGGCTTGATCGACTTTGATCTCAGTCTTGTCGATGTGCTGCTTCAGGTGAACCTGAAGAGTCCACAGCTGGTTGGGCTTCAGACGATGTGATGGTAAGTCTTGAGGAGGGGGCGAGACATCCGTGTCGTTAGCCACCATGTTCACGTCCAGGTTTTCAGCCGTAAGGAACTCCTTCAGGGAGACGCCGTACTCGAGGTCCGGCTCGTTGGTCAGCACGTACTCGAACGCTGGTTCAGGAAGGCCTGACCTGTAGTCGTCGTAGCTCTCGACGAGCGACAGCAGGTATTCACCTTGCCGGCCACACTCCAACGGTCGCCAGCCAGAGCCAGGAACCCGCATTGTTTTGCTGGCGAAATCCAAGGTCATGCCGAGGAGCTCCATGATGGGGCGTCCCATCAGCATCGGAGTGTGTCCAGGCAAGAGAAAGCATTCGGCCAACCCGTAGCGTCCTCCAACAAACATAGGAACTTTCACCACCCAGTCGCTCGTCCCGTAGTTGTCGCCACCGAAGCGAAACTCCTTGGTGCACCGGCTCAGATAGATGAGCTCCACGGGGTACCCAAGTTGACGTAGAACTTGAACGTAGGCGATGAAAGTGTGGTAGCCGGCCAGGAAAGATGAGGCACCAGGGTCAAGCATGACGGCATCTGGCCGATCCACTCCGTTGCTGTCCATGAGGATGCCGGCCATCAGAGCCGAGCCATCTTCCAGAGCCGGTCGCTTGTTCGGGCGAGATGACGGTGAGGTTGTAGGCGTAGTCGAGGAAGCCGGATTCCGTGGCATGGGGCAGTTGCTGGCCCAGTGTCCAGCCGCTCCACAACGAATGCAGTGAAGCGCACTCTTGGCCCGATTCTTGGCTTGCGAGGGCTTGCCGGAACCTTTTGACCAAGACTTGCCACCCTTGCCTTTTCCACGGCCGGGTCCTCCTTTCAGCGAAGGCGCCATAGAGCTTGATGATCCAGGACCACCATCCTGCAAGGCGACCACAGGGAGGAATCCACGAGACAGTCGGAGTTCTTGAAAACGCTTGCGAGCATCGACATAGGCAGAGTAGACCTCGTCGTACTCCTCCACGGGCCAGGGGTTGCTAGACTCATCGTCCTCACCGTAGTAGGCCTCGTGGTGGTCCCAGTCGTCCGTCTCGCCGTTTTCGTCGCCGATGGAGTCCCAGTGATCATCTTGCCAGTAGATCTCGTCCGCGTAGGTCTGGTCATCATGCCAGTAGGTGCCGTCGGGGTCGACGTCGTTGTAGGGCTCATCATAGTCGCCCTCCGAGGCCCAATAGCCTGTGTGGCGCCGATGAAATCCGGAGCCCTTGAAGCCAGGGCCGCGTGGGCGATCATGTCCAAACTTGTAGTCTTGACCAAGCACGAAGTACAAGGCCTCGACAACCTTCTCCTTAGTGAGATCCTTGCCGGCCTGCGTCATGATGAGGCGATGCTGATCCTTGCTGAGGTTGGCTTTCCGAAGCATTTGCCAACCCACCACGGATGCAGGAAGCTTCACATCATGTTGTGCCAGGCGTCGCAAGGCTTCGTCGTGCTCGGTGACGTAGCTGAGCAGTGTTTGGCCTGAACGGCGCTGCAGCTGGTTGAAGTAATTGTCGAAGTGCGCGGGGAGCTCCACCCTGTCGTCATACCGAAAGGACTTGTCCAGGATGGCCAGGATATCGTCGAACGCAGAGTCCGCTTCGATCTGAGCATCTTCGAGGTGCTCAACTACCTTCCAAGCAGTGCCAGTGAGGGAACCCAGGAGGTTGTACACAGCCTCCTTGCTGCGCTTGGTAACCGTCATCTTGCGGTAGTACAGGTAGATCCTCTTGCGCCATTCCCGATAGTCCTGCGGATGCCCGGAGAACAGAGGGATGAAGCTGTCCCGAGTCGAGGTGCTGTCCAGCGCTGCAGTTGCCGCTTCAGATGCCATCTGAGAGGCCACTTGGAGCGTAAAGGCAGCTCCGCTACCAATCTCAATGGATTGGCAGGGGCTAACGAAGTCCCCAATCCAGAAAACGAAGAAGAGGTGCAGGAGGTAGACCCTTTTCCTGCTCAGCGTAGCCATCGGTCGGTGCCGTCAAACGGCAGATACCCACCCTATGTGGGATGAGAGGGGATTCGGGCCATCACGGCCACACATGATATGGATGTACAGGTTTCACATGCCATGAAATGCCGGTTGCGTGGCACGCAACTCACAGCACCGGTATACTTCTCACACACGGATTCCATGCTTGGCTCTGAAAGGTGGTGGGTTGCAAAGGCTAGGCGCAAAGGACTGTTTTCGCAGCTGAGATGGAGCCCAGTAGTGATCGAAGCAGTTTAATAAGGCCAACGAAGAGCTACAATAGTCACTGCCGAGGGGCGCTCAGAAAGTCGCATTTCCCGGCAATGGCAGCAAACCGCGCAATACCAAGGCGCAGGGCGGAAGCCCGTTGCATTCGATTTGTAGTTTCAGGTTTGTCTTATGGACAAGAAAGCTGGTGACAACGCACTTCCTAAGTGTATTGGCGATCCGCCTTTGGGGGTTCAACGTAGCGTGAAAATTCAGAGGGCGTTGTTTTTGGGCTCTCCTTTTATTGTTGGCGCCTGGTTGCCCCCCCCACCCAACGTGCCCGACTGGACAGTCAGACTTGGCTTTTTGGGGGTTGGCGTCGACTCCTCTACTTTGCCAGCTGACTACCGTTGTCTTCCGCATTGCCACAGCAAAGATCCCAATGCGTTGCTCAAATTCGCTGCCTTTTGTTTTCGGACTTGCTTTCAGGCTAAGTGTTGAACGTCTTTTTCCTTTTGCCGCTTTGTCTTTGTGCCTTCGAACTGCCCTTTCGCATGGCTTCAAGTTGATCTGCCGGTTGCCCTGTCTAGGCTGACTTGGAAACAGCGAGCTATTCGCGCCATGGGTTTCAGCCCCCCTCACATTGAGGTGCCCAAGCGCTGTGCTCGGTGCGCCTAACAATTCCCTTGAAGGATGCAAGTCTGTACCTCGTTTCAGGCCCCCAACCAACAAGGCTTTGCATTTGTTATTTCGCACTGTCTTGCTTTCTCTGAACTCTTTGAGGCGGCTAAACAAAACTGGACGACAAACAGAAGAAATGCCAATCTACCCTGTTCCGCGTCATGTTGCCCGCGACAATCTGCCAGGCCGTGCGTGCTTCAGCAACGCATTCTGGCACGCCGGCTCAGGCTGAATGAGCTTCACGAAGCTGTCGCCTCGCAAGATGCAAAGCTGGATTGCGCAGAAAGAGGAGCAGAGATCAACACGCTGGTGACAGGTGCACATTTGCCAGCGCTACGGCTGTAGAGCTTGCAGGGCCGACAGGCATCATGCAGCTGCCTCAGCGGTCCGTGCCTGCAAGTTGGCACGCTGTCTCTCCTTTGCGCGGGCGGGCGTCAGATGAGCCGCCTAGCACGTTGGATTGAGAAGCGTGCAAACTCACACCAGTTGAAGTGTGTTTTGCCTCGCACATTGTCCAGAGTACGCCGCGTCTCCGGTTGCGAGGAAACGCGAGGAACGCTTGGGGAGCACATCTCTCCCCGAAACGTGTGCCGCAATGTCACGGTGTTTTCGTTTGCTTTCGTTTGGCTCTATCATTGACCTCCGGTTGCTTCCCAGCTTTGCAGCGTTGGGTGTGTGCGTGAGCAACAGCTTCAAGTCATGGCGCGGCCCAACTCTGAATTTAGCTGGAAGCGAACTTAGCTTGGGCTACGCACGGGCTAGTGTCATAGCAGTTCACCAGGTTTTGCCAGCAGTGGTGCATAGCTTCAAGCACGTGCGAAATGAAGATGATCAACGCCCAGCATTGAACTGGGAGCTTGCTGAAGTGGTGCCGCCAGCCGCGCAGTGGATTGGCGGCGGGCCATTTCTGCTGTTAGCGCTAGTTTGTTTAATTGGGGCCGATTTGCTTGCAAAGGTGCGGCCATCACAAGACGAAGCCCAAAAGTACAAAACTTGGCAAGTTCAGATTGCAAGACGCAAAGCTGGACGGCGCAGAGAGACCGGAAGACATTGGTCCGGCGCTACCTGCAGCTTTTCCTGCAAAATGGCACGCTGTGAGCTCTCCTTTGGGCAGGCAGTCGTCTCCTTGCACGTGTGATTGAGAAGCGTGCAATTTCACAGTGTCGAATTGCCTCACGCCAGTTGAAGTGTGCTGGGCAGTGTGTGTTTTCTGGAGTATGCTGCATTGCCAGGTGTGAGGAATGCAAGGGGAGCGCGGGTATATTTCTCTGCGAAGCGTGTTCTGCAATGACATTTGTGTTTTCATATGTTCTGGTGCGGCTGTATCATTGAACCAATGGGGTTCTTCCTGCTCAGCTGCAAGTCAACGCGCCCAAATATGAAGTCAGCTGGATGGCAACGCCAGTTGGAGTGTGCCGGGCCTCGCTCGTTTGCTGGAGTATGCCGCTTTGTTGGGGGCGAGGAACAAAGTTGGCGCAAGAGTTTTTGTTTCTCCCGGAAGCGAGTGTTGCAAAGTTGCCGTGCATTGGCTTGGTCTTGATCTGCTCTACCATTGAATTGCTTGACTTTTCTTCTTTGGGCGTGCGCGCGCGCAACAGCTCCAATTCACAGCACGGCCTAACAGCTGAATTCTGGCTTGTGCCAGCAATGGCGTGTAAATTTGGGCACGTGCGGGGCGCCCAGGGTTGAGCTTGGAGTTCGCTGAAGCGGTGCCGCAAGACATGCAGTGGGTTGGCGGTGGGCCATTTCTGCTGGGTGCGCCCATTTTTTGATTTGGGCCAACGTGCTTCCGCACAGCCTTTGCAATCGGTTCTGGAAATAGCGTTACGTGCGAGAAGATGACGTTGCCAGTGAGTTGCTTTCAAAGGCGAAGGCATCGCAAGACCAAGCCCAAAAGTACAAGGCTTGGCAAGTTCAGATTGCAAGACGCAAAGCTGGACGGCGCAGAGAGACAGGAAGACATTGGTCCGGCGCTACCTGCAGCTTTTCCTGCAAAATGGCACGCTGTGAGGCTGCAGGGCTCTCCTTTGGGCAGGCGGTCGTCTGATGAGCCGCCTTGCACGTGTGATTGAGAAGTGTGCAATTTCACAGTGTCGAATTGCCCCACACCTGTTGAAGTGTGCTGGGCAGCGCGCGTTTTCTGGAGTATGCCGCATTGCCAAGTGCGAGGAATGCAAGGGGAGCGCGGGTATATTTCGCTGCGAAGCGTGTGCTGCAATGACATTGTGTTTTCATATGTTCCTGTGCGGCTGTATCATTGAACCAATGGGGTTCTTCCTGCTCAGCTGCAAGTCAACGCGCCCAAATATGAAGTCATCTGGATGGCAACGCCAGTTGGTGAAGCCAGAGAAGGAGCAGGTTCACGACGTACTTCCTTGCCAGGTTGGCCACACTGGTATGTCCAAATTTCCGACGCACTCGACACGTCACCTATGAAAATGCTTTAGATTGAATATTTTGCAGGGCCGGGGGGCTTGTCCCAACCACTTGACACACGCTGCAAGGAGTTCATGCCGAACAGGCTGAGTCTGCAAAAGGTCGCCTGCAAGCCACCAGTTGCGCGATGGCAAGGTGGTTTGCTGCAAGCGCACGAGGTGCCATGATGCAGGCCGCGTCAAATCGCGCTGCCACTGTGATCTCCGACCCGCGCGTGCCTGCAACCGCGATTTCAAGCTGCGTGCAGTCAGCTGTGAGATGTTTCGCGTCAGTGCGCTCTTTGCTTGTAGAGGTGTAAGCTGCGTGCTAGACCTCTCGGCAGGGCGGCGATTGGGCGCGATTGCTGACCCAGTGCGCGCGCGCCACAGCTTAACCGGGTGTTCTGCGCGAACTTCCGTCACAATGCGCAGATGAAGTGGTCCAACGTTGGTCACATCTGCAAAAAAATGCATGAAGCCATGCTTCACTCCAGGCAGATGTGCCCTCCAAAAACGCGCGCCGGTCGGCAACCCCTTGATACGCAAGTTCACGCACCAGCCTTGGTGTATTCCCACGCCGTGTTTGGGTCTCGGAAGGTGTTCGTCGCAAAAACATGCTCCGGCTCCTGGCGCTTTCCGACATACCGGGCGAACGCCTCGCGCATTTCCGGAGTATGCCGCCTTTCCAGTTGCAAAAACATCTAGGGTGCAAGAGCATTGCGCTGCACTGTCTTTGTGTTTTGGCCTGCTCTTGTTCAGCTCTATCATTCCATTGCGGTCAGTTCTGGACTTTTCTTCGTTGGGCGTGCGTGGGCCCAGCACCTGCAAGTCATCGCGTAGCCCAACTCTGAATTTAGCTAGAAGCGAAACTAGCTTCGGCTACTCACGGGCTAGTGTTGAAAGTTCAGTTCAGCAGGTTTTGCCAGCAATGCCGCGTAGCTTTGGGCGTGCGTGGCGCGCGGGGCATGGTCGCCCAGGATTGAGCTTGGAGTTCCCTGAAGCGGCGCCGCAAGACGTGCAGTGGCTTGGTGGTGGGCCATTTCTGCTGGTGCTGAGTCTTTTAATTAGGGCCAATGTGCGTTCCCGCAGTGATTGCAATCAATTCTGGTCCAGCCCGCGCTGTTTGCGGGCGTTTGCAAGCAGGGTTGCCGACCCAACGCGCGCGCGAAGATGACATTGCCAGCTTTTTGCTTGCAAAGCTGCAGCCATCGCAAGACCAAGCCCACAAGTACAAGACTTGGCAAGTTCAGATTGCAAGACGCAAAGCTGGACCACGAAGAGAGACAGGGAGACATTGGTCCGGCGCTGCCGCTACCTGCAGCTTTTCCTGCAAAGTGGCACGCTGTGTGGTTGCAGGGCTCTCCTTTGAGCGGGCGGTGCTCTGATGAGCCGCCTTGCACGTGGGATTAAGAAGTGTGCAATCTCACAGTGTCGAATTGCCCCACGCTAGTTGAAGTGTGCTGGGCAGCGTGTGTTTTCTGGAGTATGCCGCTTTGCCGGCTGTGAGAAACGCACGGGGCGCGAGGGTATATTTCTCCGCGAAGTGTGTGCGGCAATGACAGTGTGTTTTCACATGTTCTTGTGTTGCTCTATCATTGAACCAATGGGGATCTTTGTCCTCAGCTGCAAGCCAATGCACGGCCCAAACATGAAATCAGCCGGAAGGCAACGCCAGTTGAAGTGCGCTGAACCTCGCGTGTTTGCCGGAATGTGCCACTTTGTTGGACGCAAGGACAGGGGGCGGAAGAGGATATGCCTTCCCGAAGCGAGTGTCGCAATGTTGTCGTGTTTTGGCTTGTTCCTGATTGCCTCTACCATTGAAATGCTGGGCTTTTTTTCGTTGGGCGTTTGTGGATCCAGCACCTGCAAGTCATCGCGCAGCCCAACTCTGAGTTTAGCTAGAAGCGAAACTAGCTTCGGCTACTCATGCGCTAGTGTCGTATGTTCATTTCAGCAGGTTTTGCCAGCAATGCCGGCGTAGCTCGCAGCACGCGGGGCATCAGCGCCCAGGATTGAGCTTGGAGTTCACAGAAGCGGCGCCGCAAGACGTGCAGTGGCTTGGTGGTGGGCCATTTCTGCTGGCGCTAATTCCTTTAATTGGGGCCAATATGCGTTCCCACAGCCCTTGCAATCGATTCTGGGCCAGCGCGCGCTGTTTGTGGGCGATTGAAAGCAGGGTTGCCGACCCAACGCGCGCGCGGATGACATTGCCAGCTTTTTGCTTGCAAAGCTGCAGCCATCGCAAGACCAAGCCCACAAGTACAAGACTTGGCAAGTTCAGGTTGCAAGACGCAAAGCTGGACCACGAAGAGAGACAGGGAGACATTGGTCCGGCGCTGCCGCTACCTGCAGCTTTTCCTGCAAAGTGGCACGCTGTGTGGTTGCAGGGCTCTCCTTTGAGCGGGCGGTGCTCTGATGAGCCGCCTTGCACGTGGGATTAAGAAGTGTGCAATTTCACAGTGTCGAATTGCCCCACACTAGTTGAAGTGTGCTGGGACTTTCGGATTTTCAGGAGTATGCCGCTTTGCCGGCTGTGAGAAACGCACGGGGCGCGAGGGTATATTTCTCCGCGAAGTGTGTGCGGCAATGACAGTGTGTTTTCACATGTTCTTGTGTTGCTCTATCATTGAACCAATGGGGTTCCTTGTCCTCAGCTGCAAGCCAACGCACGGCCCAAACATGAAATCAGCTGGAAGGCAACGCCAGTTAAAGTGCGCTGAACCTCGCGTGTTTGTCGGAATGTGCCACTTTGTTGGACGCAAGGACAGGGGGCGGAAGAGGATATGCCTTCCCGAAGCGAGTGTCGCAATGTTGTTTGCCTCTACCATTGAAATGCTGGGCTTTTTTTCGTTGGGCGTTTGTGGATCCAGCACCTGTAAGTCATCGCGCAGCCCAACTCTGAGTTTAGCTAGAAGCGAAACTAGCTTCGGCTACTCACGGTCACGGGCTAGTGTCGTAAGTTCAGTTCAGCAGGTTGTGCCAGCCATTGCGCGTGCGCGGCATGCGGGGCATCAGCGCCCAGGATTGAGCTTGCAGTTCACTGAAGCGGCGCCGCAAGACGTGCAGTTTCTTGGTGGTGGGCCATTTCTGCTGGCGCTAATTCTTTTAATCGGGGCCAATGTGCGTTCCCACAGCCCTTGCAATCGATTCTGGGCCAGCGCCCGCTGTTTGCGGGCGATTGAAAGCAGGGTTGCCGACCCAACGCGCGCGCGAAGATGACATTGCCAGCTTTTTGCTTGCAAAGCTGCAGCCATCGCAAGACCAAGCCCAGAAGTACAAGACTTGGCAAGTTCAGATTGCAAGACGCAAAGCTGGACGGCGCAGAGAGACAGGAAGACATTGGTCCGGCGCTGGCGCTACCTGCAGCTTTTCCTGCAAAGTGGCACGCTGTGTGGTTGCAGGGCTCTCCTTTGGGCAGGCGGTCGTCTGATGAGCCGCCTTGCACATGGGATTAAGAAGTGTGCAATTTCACAGTGTCGAATTGCCCCACGCCAGTTGAAGTGTGCTGGGCCTTTTGAAATTTCAGGAGTACGCCGCTTTGCCGGCTGTGAGAAACGCACGGGGCGCGAGGGTATATTTCGCCGCGAAGTGTGTGCGGCAATGACAGTGTGTTTTCACATGTTCTTGTGTTGCTCTATCATTGAACCAATGGGGTTCCTTGTCCTCAGCTGCAAGCCAATGCACGGCCCAAACATGAAATCAGCCGGAAGGCAACGCCAGTTAAAGTGCGCTGAACCTCGCGTGTTTGTCGGAATGTGCCACTTTGTTGGACGCAAGGACAGGGGGCGGAAGAGGATATGCCTTCCCGAAGCGAGTGTCGCAATGTTGTCGTGTTTCGGCTTGTTTGGCTCAACCAGTGAAATGCTGGGCTTCTTTTCGTTGGGCGTGCGTGGCCCCAGCACCTGCGAGTCATGGCCAGGCCCATCTCTGAATTTAGATAGCTGAGGCTACTTACTCACGGCCTAGTGTCGTCGCAGCAGTTCAGCAGGTTTTGCCAGCAATGCAGCGTAGCTTCGGGCGTGCGCGGCAGGGGCATCATCGCCCAGGATTGAGCTTAGAGCTCACTGAAGCGGCGGGCCAAGGTTACAGTGAGCGCAAACAGCGGCAAACAGGCGCAGTTTGTTTTGAGAGCTTCGCTTTTTTGCTGTCTTGCAATGGTAGCGGCGAGGCCAAAGCAACAAGTGCGCCTTGGGAAATGCAACGAAAAGCTACGGCGCATCAAGCGAGAACACAAAACGCAAATCTGTCCTGACTGCACAAGCATTTTCTAGTGTCAGCCTGGGATTGAGCGGCATTCCAGCAAGCACACCCCTTGGCTTTTTTCATGGTAGCTGCTGCGTGCCCCTGCGGTCAGCCAGGGTCAAGCTAGAGAAGGAGCAGATTTCTTGACGCACTTCCTTGTCAGGTTCGCCACACTGGCATGTCCAGGTCAGTCGCTTTAGCTCGCATTTTCAAGAGGTCCTCAGGGACATGCCCCAGCCACCTGATGCACGCTGCAAGAAAGCAAGGCAGGCCAAGTCTGCAGAACGCCGCCTCCAAGTCACCAGTCAAGTGCTGGCAGCGTGGCGTGCTGCAAGCGCACGAGGTGCCATGATGCAAGCCGCTTCGTGCCTCGAACCGTCCAACGCACTTTGCTCTGAGAATGTGATCTCACTCCCACGCGTGCGTGCCTGCAACCGTGGGTTCAAGGTGCGTGCAGTCAGCCGTGTGATGCTTCGCGTCAATGTTGGAGCGCCCTTTGCTTGTAGAAGTGCTAACTGCGGTCCACGCCTCCCGGCAGGGCAGGCAGGTCGCGATTGCTGAATGAGGTGCCCCGAGCACGCGTGCCAAAGCTCTGCCACTTCACACGACTTTGCCATCTCTTCGCAGCTCCAGCAGCAACTCCGTGCCTATAGTTGTCGGCTACCGCAATGCCACCGTAGTCCCCTTGCCTTGAAGGTCCACTCCTGCAAGTTGTCCGCCTGCATGAGCTTCTTCCACTGATCCGTCCTCCACCATGAGCCGGACCGTCAAATACCCCCGACCGAGTTGCTGGAAACCGGCGGGCGCTCTACGCGAACTGCCGGCGCAATGAGATGAAGTGGTCTGACGCTGTTTGGATTTTCAACAAGCCGCGCCTGTTTCGCCTGTTTGCGGGCAGGCGCTCCAAAACGCGCGCCAGCCGGCAGAACCTTGGTACGCAATTTACCAACCCCCGCGTGTTCCCACGCCGTGTTTGTTGTCGCAGCAACAACACACTCCTCCTCTCGGCGCTTTCAAAAACACCGGGCTAACAGCGCAAGCTTGTTAGCATGGAAAGCGGTGTTTGCAAACCTTGGTATGCTTGGTATGGGGGGTAGGTCGCTTCTTCAAAGTGACCCGTCTCGGATCTGCCGCTTCAGTAAAATCCAGCGGTAGTGCCTCCAGCTGCACTGCATGTGGCCGCTCAAGCACGGGGCGCTAAGCGTTTGAAGACACAATGATGTCAGCAAACGTGGCAGAAGCCTGGCTGAGCACAAGGGCCGTGTCGGCCTGTTTAACGTTAGCTGCGCGACGTTTAGCTCCAATGTGCTGGGGGCACCGGGCGGCTTGAGAAGCGCATGTTGCAAAGCTGCGCGGTCACCCAGAGAGCTGTGGAAACAACCTCAAGGCACACGCCGCCCGACCTTGGAGCCAAAATTGTTTGTGGCTTGTGGCTTGAAAGGGCGGCCTTAAAAGGCACTTGTCGCTAGGCTGCCACCTAGCCAAAGGAGGTGCGAAAAGCTCTTGGAAAAGGAGGTGTTGGGGGATCCATTCATGCCTGATCATCTTCGGCAGGACAAGATTCAACGAGACACGGGCCGGCGCACATTGTTGCCGACGCCGGCATTTGGTGTCTAGAGGCCTATGGGCCTATGGATGCCCCGCAGACGCATAGCTGCGCGCTGCTTCTTCTTAAGGAGGGTGTCTCGCTGCTCCAGCCTGGCGCGCTAAAGAGCTGGGCAGCCAGGTTGTGCTGTGAAGCTACCAAGCTAATGTGCGCAGCCAACCAGGAAGCAAAAGGCAACCCTGCGAACGCGTGGGGACGGAAGATGGCAGAAGCAATCTGCGCTTCCCTTTTTCACGGAATGCTTGGAGCACCGCGCTATGTCGTCAGTCTTCGCATTGCCAGCAACACCACGCTTCGCGCCAAAGCCCGCGCTGCTTGCCAGGTAGGGGCTGCCTGCTGCTGCCAAGCAGTTCCCGGCACAGCAGCAAGCGGCTTGCTGCTTCCAGGGCAAGAAGCCAGGTACTTCGTTTGAGAACGTCAGCAGCGACCATATTCGCACGCGAGGGACGTTGAAGCTTGCAGACGCCTAGTTGCCGGCCCAAGGCGAGGCCAAACTTGCCACTTGTACGGGGCGCAGGGCAAGTGCGCAGCGCAGGCAGGAGGGTAGGCAAACCCCCCACGCGCTTCTACCTTAACGCTCAGGCCAAACCGCCGAAAATCTGCAATCGAGCAAAACCTCGTACTCCATTGTTCAAGACAGGGTTTAGGGCGAGCAAGGCGCATGGATTTCTGCATTGCCCCCTGGCCCGGCCGGTGTTGCTTAGACTCTTAGATCAGACGAGCAAGCTGCTGCAAAGCTGCTGCAAAGCAGTTTGTGTCTCGGTGGGCGCTTCCGAGTTGCTAAGACCAGCAGGCTTACGCAGCATAAGCTGTCGCAGGGTGAGCTTCTGATGGCAGGAGTTGTTTGTGAATCTTGCTCTAGCGCCCCAGGCCCGAGGGAGTATATTGTTTCGATTTTTGACAGGCGAGGCAGCCGCTGCACAATGTAGGGGTGCTGCCCGCAGACAACTCTATCAAGTGTATCAAGGGGGATCAGACTCACACAGCTTCGGCCACAGCGACAAAGAAGTTGAGCTGTCGTCTGGTGCTTGGCAAGCATGGTGGGGCTGGAGGGGCCAGCTGGTAAGGCGGCGGCATTTTGCCAGAACCGCTTCGGGCGCCAGGCTCGCGATGTGTGTGTGGGCCAAGGCCTGGTGCAAGAAGAGTGTGTGATTGTGCTTGTAAGCAATAAGCTAACAAGGCGAGAATGTTTCTGCCGCCCAAAAGGTGAGCGGCCTTTGGCCGCGCCGTGTGCTCTGCCAGCATGCTCGTGAGTCAGAATGGAGGGCCAGCGCTTGGCCTTTACCCCATCACTCCTGTCCTTGTGCGCTCCGCAACTGGAGAATGGAAAAACTCGGGTGAGCACCAAACACGTTCTACAGCCCAATGAGGGCCTGACAAGTCCTATTGGCTGAGGGAATTCAACAGAATTTGTTCAACGCAAGTTGCGGCAATGCGTTGAATCCAGGGCAGCCGCGACGTTCGGGGAGTTTAGGCCACATGCGCTTGGCCAGTTAAGTCGCTATTTGAGCGTCTGCACGGGGTCGAAATAAGAGCTACGAAGTTTGTGCAATGACGCATCAAAATCAAGCACTTTGCGCCCTTGACACGCAGCGCAGGCAAGGGCTGGATAAGCACCAAGAGGTGCCCAATAAAACTGGGGGCCGAGGCTCCTTCTTGCTGCAATCAATGCTGCAGGACAGATTTGCTGGCGCTCGACTGTTTCTCATGAATGAGCTGCCAGATTAACTCAGCAGGGCAGGCCGAAGTTTGCAAAATTGAGATTTTGCTGCGCAACCTGCTGGCCAAGCAAGCTCTCAAGGCGAGGCAGGGTTCTGAGCGCGGACGCTTGCCGAGGCTTTGCGGCCGCGGGCCAATTGCCCCGGCTCATCCCAGCCTAAGGGTCCCAGCGGTGCAAGGGCCAATTAAGGTAAATGGGGGCCGACACAGCCGTTTTTTGGCTGATGAACGGAGAAAGGATTTTTGCAAGAGTTGTGCCTTTGTTGATCACACAGCTTTGGGAACCCCTTCTTGCGCAGCCAAGCTGCGCACAGATACCTAGAAACCCTTTCGGCTGAAATTTCAGCCGGAGTCTGAAATTCATCAAGTTTTGGCCGAAGTCATGAACATTTGCCGGAATCAGCAACACCAGCCGGAATTGGACCGCTGAGTCTCAAGGAGAATAGTACTGATAGTTGCCGGAGAGGCAGGGTTCTGAGCGCGGACGCTTGCCGAGGCTTTGCGGCCGCGGGCCAATTGCCCCGGCTCATCCCAGCCTAAGGGTCCCAGCGGTGCAAGGGCCAATCAAGGTAAATGGGGGCCGACACAGCCGTTTTTTGGCTGATGAACGGAGAAAGGATTTTTGCAAGAATTGTGCCTTTGTTGATCACACAGCTTTGGGAACCCCTTCTTGCGCAGCCAAGCTGCGCACAGATACCTAGAAACCCTTTCGGCTGAAATTTCAGCCGGAGTCTGAAATTCATCAAGTTTTGGCCGAAGTCATGAACATTTGCCGGAATCAGCAAAACCAGCCGGAATTGGACCGCTGAGTCTCAAGGAGAATAGTACTGATAGTTGCCGGATGTTGCCATGTTGCCGGAATGGACTCAAGTTTCCTGTTCGGAAAGTTTCGCCGAAATTGTGGGAAATTTCGCCGGAGCTGGACTGAGCGGAACTGCGGCAAAAGTTTCTACGAATCAGGCCAAGCGCATGTAAAATTCCAGCAGCTGCCCTCTGAGCTTCGGCTAACAGTTCTGCAGAGCCCCTTTACTTTAGCTCACGCCGCGGCAGGAAGAACCCTTCAAAGAAGACTTTTGCAGAACCCTCCCAAAAACTTTGTTTTTCTTGACAGGCCCCGGCAACATGGTCATGCGCAGACCTGCGCTCCATGTCTGTCTCGAGTTGAGCTCAGGCGAGGCTGGTCGTCAGGCTCAAGAAATTTTCGAAACCCCATGCTATTTGGGCGGGTGGGGTGGGAGGGGTGGGCAAAAGAAGAAGTGCAAATTTTGTGCAACAACGCATCAAATCCAAAGCTTTGACCCCATTGCCCGAATAGGACTCAATAGGTGCAATGTTGCTCAAAAAAGCCTGGCCTAGGCTCCTTCTTGCTGCAATCAATGCTGCAGGACAGATTTGCTGCCCCGGCTGCTGGATCTCCATTCCTGCTCATGAATGAGCTGCCCGGTGAACTTGGCAGGGCAGGCATCAATTTGCAAAACTAGGAAGCTGTTGCTGCACAACCTCGTGCCCAACCTCCTGGTCCGAGGTTCTAGACTCGGGGAAACTTGCCGCCTTGCGAGCCAAGGGTTGTCGCGTCAACGACATATTGGGAGAAGCATTAGAGGAGCGACTTGCTTGGAGGTGCAAAACGGCTTTCCCAATTCAAGGCAGAGTTTGGAGCGTGGACTCTTGCACGCAGGGGCTCACTAACACACATCCTCTTGCGCGGTGGGAGAGGCTTTCATCCAAAACTGTGCAAAGCAAGCTGCCGCATC
>CAUJNA010003557.1:130000-147500 GCA_963377175.1 Effrenium voratum
GCAACCAGAAGAGAAACGCATTTCTGAATACGATCATGTGCAATGGCATTGCAAAACACTCATCTTTTTGTCGGGGCAATGAAATCTCTGCATGAACGATATTCGGCTCGTCTCTTCTGGGGCTCTCAAAGCAACCTGAGGCGTCTGCCTGTGGAAGCCTCATCCCTAAGCCTCTTGAAATTCCTTCGTGTGTGCTTGCCTGATTGTTGGGTGTGGTGTCACGCCTCTCCCTCCCTGCGGCTGCTTGCCGGAGGCTGCGTGACCGGTCGCGGTGAGTTGGGCGTGCGTCAGCGCGAGGTGTGCGCTAGGGCGTTCTGCGTCCATCCCCATGCGCGCTGGTTTCGCAATGATCGCCCGGCACGCAGGCCACTGAGCCTGGCACAAGACTCAACGTCCTGACATTGAACCTGAAAATCAAGGCAACAAGAACAGAGGCGACCTAGAAGATTCAGTTCTCCTTCCGGCCAAAGGTCTTTGAGCACAAGAAGCCAATGGAATCACAAGTCCGCATGTGCAACACGGGAATTTTAGAGGCTGGATATATACTGGTATTGTTCTCACACAAGGAAGAGCGAAAGGAATCGGTTGCTTCGTGAAGGATGTCGCGCGGTCAATTCATGACATGGATCATGACTGGAGCTTACTTCAGAGTCTTGTGTGGAGTACTTTCTGAGTCAAAGGATTCAAGAAGTGGTTGCGGCAAAACAACAAAGGAGTGCGCATTGCCACCAATTCTTCCTACACAGACCAAGGGAGAGCACGACAGAACCTATGTACACAAATCGTTTGCCACTATTAGACTATGAGCGCAACGTCACCAAATTCTATCAAACATTCATTGTGGACATGACGAAATTTGTGAACCGGGGTATGAAATTCATGGTTGACATCGTCACCGGCAACGCAAATTCCGCTTGCACGGGCTCAACAGCAGAAGACAGTTGGTTTCACTTTCACACTGAACATCGTCAGGGAAGGAATCGCAGAAGAACGCCAAACAAGGAGATCCTTTGAAATAACTTCTGATTTCGGCTGAGTGTGCAGCATCCAAAAATCCATTCTTGATGCACCCCTGAGATACAATTTCAAGACTTGTCTCGAGGTCGATGCATTCTATGGCGTCACTGTCCTGGACTGTCTTGCAAACCCATGTATTCCACTGGGTCTTGTCAGAACGCACGGCTTACCGATCCCCGTGCAGAGACGATTACCCATTTCCGGACCACCATGTTACTTCACAAGGACGATGCGAATTGCTGAACACCGACACCCTTCTCCTGGGAAGCGATGATTCAGACTGGCACCATTCAGTGCTAGTAAACATCGACGTCACATCCGAGAGCCAAAATGTCTCCAAGGAAGCGATCCTACGAAAACGGCAACATGACCAAGAACGTGGCCGTGCCAGCTTTTGATTCGGCTGGTCTGCTGAAAATCAATCGTTGCCATCAAAATGGCAAGATGCACAGTTCTTCCAGCGCGCGATTCAATGATGTGATGATTCAGTTCCACGGCATTTCATTTCCTGAATGCATTTCATGTTGCCTTCGGACACCCCGAAATTTTCTCACCATGATTCGCGGAGCTGTACATATCTTTCAAGTTCCAAGTCGTGTCCACAACGCCATCGCCTACAGAAGATGTCTGTGTAAGCATTTCGGAACCTCCGGTTGGGATACGCTACTGCTGCACCACTCCGCATAACTAAGACTTTTAGAGCCGATTGATAAAATTACTCTATGGCAGCGTACCCTGTAGGAACCCGTGATGCCATGAGTTGTGCCTATTTTGTTTCTTGTTTGTTCTCAGTATTCCACTCATTACAATCCCGTCTGCCATCTATTGGGCTCAAGCCAGGTTGATAGCACTTTCCAATTGACAGGAAAAAGGTGCTTCACACTTGCTGATTTGTGCAGTGGATCATAACTGCTTTCTTACATAATTGGTCATCTACCTCTTCCTTACATATTCATTCTTGATCGGAAAAGTATCCTTTTACGCGTGCATGCGTGTGCCACCCCGCCCCGCCTTGACCCGACCCGACCCGCCCAGCCCGCAAGTTTGCCCTTGGTGTGGTGGTTTCATGATGATCTAGTCACCCAATCTCTCAGCCACACAGCATGCGAGGATGCAGTGGTTTCCCTTCCTGTGGCTCTGATTCATGCGGAAAATGCCACGTGAAGCTTCAAAAGAAATCGACATTCGCGCCGGCGCAGCCTCCAGCCCAATCGACTCCGAGCCAAAACGGACATGCCGAGCCGCCCGAGTTCCGCAGGGCCGCGGCGCCGGCCTCAGTCCGCAACTTGGCGGCTGTGGGGCTTAGAGGGGTTCGTAGCATACCCCACACACTTTTCAATCAAGGCGGTCGGTATTCATACAGATTTAACAAGTGCATAAGAATATATACATATGTCTACGTACGTGTCGGGTTGCCGTCGGCCAAGCATGCCGCTGCCGAATCGATTTCCTGAGGGCGGCTTATTTGCCAAGCAATCAATATCGCGAGGTCGGTGACACTCGGAGGGGGTACTTTCCCAGCACACGGAAGAAGAGTTGGCAGGCAATTGTGCGTGTTCTGGTCTTGGAGTCGCGCCTGAAGAAAGCTTGGTCTGCGCAGCCGCTCCCGGACGACACGACGCGGCTGCGGCGGTCGTGAGAACACGAGCGAAGCTTTGCTTGCGCTGCGGGCAGCTTTGAGGAAAGGAGTCGCGCTGGCATTTGACGACTCGATTGCATTTCGCTCTGCAGCAGGCAAGCTGGAAGAATCACTTGTGTTCGACCAGAAGAATCTTGCAAAGGAGAGCAAGCGTGCGATCAAGGTTCCAGCAGGGAATAAACAATGCAGAAGATTAGGAGGCGCGCTTTGCACTGGATGGCGCCCTTAGGACGCTTTAACTCCACATCGCAACGACAGTCTTTGCTGGTTTTTAGCGCTGCTTCTCCGCAGAGCAAGCCGCAGCCGTAAGTCAAGCATGCGTGCCAGGCGAGGTGCGCGTGTCTCCAAGAGACAGCTTCGCACTCAGTGATTTGGCTGGACGTGAAAGAGTGAGAAGCTTCATTTATCTTACCTAGGAGGTTTTGCCGACGGTAAACTTGACCGATATAACACACACATGTACATATATATATATATATGTACTATATGTGAGTGTGGTGGCTTGTCGATGGCTCATTAGATATGAATATAGCCATTCTTGGTTATCAGTTTTTACTCTTGCGCCAGACTTTCACACAAACTGGGTAAAACGGTGGCTTCCACTGGCAAGAAAGTTCGGTTTGCGCGTCGGTACCAGGCAGGAACAACTCGCGAACTCGCGCATGGAGCCAGCGATCCTCGGCCCGATGCAGGAGCAACAGCTGCCCGCTGCAGAAAATGAAGCACTTTCAAAAAAAGGGCCCGAAAGGGAGAACGAGGGAGGGAGACAGAGAAAGAACAACAAGCAAGGGAAAGGCCCCAAGACAGTTTGAATCACCCAATTCGCCATTCATCTTTCGTGGCTCCCTCAGCCCAGTTCTTCAGGAATACTTGTTGTCCCTTTGTCGTTCGAAGGATCCACCTTTTTGCAAGTTGTTGCTCTTCTTAGGGTAGCGTTGTTTGCACTGTGCCCCAAACCATGGTCCTTTTTTTTTTTTGTTGCCCGTGCTGCTGTGTGCGGAGTGCAACCCCATGTTGGATGGCCAAAGAAAGCCAAACTGCGGGAAGTCACGTGCTAAACAGCCTGTAATCTGGTCTTTTTCCCAGAGACAAAGGGATTCGTACACTTTTTTTCAGGCCTTCCTCCTTTCAGACCCAGTCTAGAAAGCTCAGGCTGCTGGCCCTGGTATCTTCAGGAGCTTCACACCAACCTCCAGGCAAAGCGTAGCGCCCAAAACTGATTCCTTTGCATTTCGGTAGCTTCTGCTTCGGCATGTCCCAGGCTCCAATACAAAAGGTCGGATAGTGAGACCTACACAAAGAGCAGACCTTCACAAAGTGCTACCACGTGTAGAAGGTTGATCCCAACTCACTTGCTTTTGTGTTTGATTGGGGTCCGGAAAGTTCACTGAACCCGCTCGAGGGCGTCCAATCCCAGAAAGGCATTCTTCTAGTGGTTCTTTTTTGGTGTGGTTCCATCTCAACTTTTGACGGTGTTCTTTTTGGGTGGCACGCCACGCAAAACTTTCTCGGCAGTTCCCTCGAGCAACATGAACATGTTATTTTGACCTGTCGACTTTGTTTCTGGACACGCTGCTGCACTGGAGGGAATCTTTTGGAGTCACGGCGCAGAAAAGCCTTTGCTACTTTCGGTTTGCTTTCCTCTATTCCCTGGCGCTTCGGAAATGTTAGCACGTTTCCTATTGTGCAGTGTTCACCCGCGAGTTGAAGGGTGGCCCTGTAAGGTATGTTTGCCTTCCCTGTACCGTCCAAAGCGACGTTTTTTGCTGTTCAGTATGGTGTCCGCGATTCAACATGGGATCTGCCCCTTCACCCAAGCTGCAGCGTTCTAGGTACAACGAGTTCGACCCGCTGCAGCACGGCTCGCCCGGAGTTTCTGCCAACGGCGCTAGCGAGCCAAGCTCCCCGTCGCCCACGTCGCCGTACGCCATGGGCAGCCAGGCGCATAGCACGGAATAAACGTATACGTTTAAATAAATCATACATTTATGCATCAAGTTTGCATCTAGACCAAATTTTGTGTGCCAGCTAGAGTCAGTTGCAGAAGATTGTTTGATACAGAAATCAGTTTGGGCTGCACTGCAATTCTGGAGCCTTGCCTTTGGATACGGCACAGTTTGGCCCTCGCGGATGGATTGAAAATCGTTTTCGCCACGTTGAAGCGCCCAGGTTGCTGATCTCCAGGTCGACCCAAACAATTGAGATGAACGGAGTGACGTTTCAAGCGGAACCAAGTAATTTGCGGTGCCAGAAAGCAAAAAGGGGGATGCTGTTTCTTGTTTGGTGACCAGAGCACACAGATGAGGGCAGGGGAATCTATGCTTCAGTCCTTGCAGCATCGCGACAAAACCCTGAAGGCGACTTTCCACTCACTCTCGGAGTTCCGCACCATTGACATCTCCAAGGTGAATGAATCGCGCCATAAGTGGCAAAGGCTTGACACTTTTCAGACACCGTTCGGGCATGTGGGGGACATCGAGGATCTCACAGAGTCCCCTAAGCGGAGCAAGTCCAAGAACCATTGCTTCTTCCGATTTGAGATGCTGGAGCAGATCCAGCACGAGCTGTCAGCCAGCTTCCAAGAGATTCGACACACCTCAGCTTCGCTCTTCGAAGAGATGCGGCGCTTGCGCGCCGAGGTGCAAAGTTTTCGGGGTCAGAAGCTGGACATGGAGCAAGTGCTGCAAGTGATTCATCAGAATCAACTTCAAGCGGAGGCAAACTTCTCGGAGGTACTTGAAGCAGTCCGCCAGAAAAGGTGTGACGTCGACTTGACGGAGCTGAACTTCTCTGAGCTCTTGCAAGCGATTCAGAAGAAGAACTTTGACGCTGAGTTCATTGCCGTGCTGGAGGCCATCAAGGCGAACAAAGTGGATGTGAGTTTCTCCGAAGTGCTCGAAGCGATCCAGCAGAAGAAGGTTAATGTAGACTTCACCTCCGTTTTGGAGGCCATCGATGCCAAGAAAGTCGAGGTAAACTTCTCTGAGGTACTGCAAGCCATTCATCAGAGTAATCTTCAAGAGGAGGCGAACTTTTCAGAAGTGCTCGGAGCTATTCAGCAGACAAGGTTTGATGTGGACTTTACATCCGTCTTTGAGGCCATTGATGCTAAGGAAGTCAAGGTAAACCTCTCAGAAGTGCTTGAAGCGATCCACCAAAAAAGGTGCGATGCGGACGTTACCTCCATTTTGGAGGCAATTGATGCCAAGAAAATCGAGGTAAACTTCTCTGAGGTACTACACGCCATTCAACAGAAGAACTTTGCAGCTGACTTCAGTGCTGTCTTGGAGGCAATCAAGTCGAGCAAGGCCGAGGTGAATTTCTCCGAAGTGCTCGAAGCGATCCACAAGAAAAAGGTTGATGTCGACTTCACCTCCATTTTGGAGACCATCGATGCCAAGAAAGTCGATGTAAACTTTTCTGAGGTATTACAAGCCATTCAACAGAAGAACTTTGCAGCGGACTTCAGTGCTGTCTTGGAGGCAATCAAGTCAAACAAGGTCGAGGTGAACTTCTCTGAAGTGCTCGAAGCGATCGACGCCAAGCAAGTCCAGGTGAACTTTTCTGAGGTACTGCAATCGATTCAGCAGAAGAACTTTGCAGCGGAGTTTAGTTCCGTCTTGGAGGCAGTCAAAGCCAACAAGGTTGATATTAAATTCTCACTGCTTGAAGCCATCAACACGAAACGCTGTGATGTGGACTTTACTTCCGTGTTCGAGGCCCTGGAAGTCATAAAGGCGGACATGAACTTCGCACAGGTTGTGGACTGCAAGTTTGCAGAGATACTAAGCTCTCCTCCAGTTGTGTTTTATCTTTGGCCAAATCTATCATATCTTGGGTGTAGCCCGGAGTCGGGCTCTTGGGCCAAGGATGCAGCAGACCATTCGAGACATGAAGCTTGACGTTGACATCACCTCCATGACACAGTCCATCGAGAACTTTCAGCAATCGGTTCGCATGGATATCAAGCCTGCGCTGGATGCCATCACATCGCTGGATGCTTCCGTCAAGGCAACTGCCGAGGCACGGGTCAGCCTCGACGCAAAGCTCATCACCATCGACGACTCTTTCCTGAAGAGAGTGTTCTGACCCAACCGTTTTGCTGATAGGATTGTCCAACAGTTCAAGGTATTTCTATGCTTAAAGAGCTGGCTGACAGACCTGTCTTCCGGTTTCAGGGTGGGTTGGCACCGTTTCGACCCTGGATCTAGGATTTCGACAAGATGTACGAAAAGCTCGAAGATATCGATGGCAACGGCGAGCAGTTGAAGCGGCTGATGGATGGTGGCAACACCTCCCTCCTTGCCGGCATCTCATAAGGTGGAACTATGGTTGCGTTGTTTGTTGTTCATTGCGCATAAGGTGAGCCTTTTTGGCTTTTTGTGTTTTGAACTTTTGTTGGTTTGGTAGCCTAGTGGCTGTCCGCCTTTCTGGGTGTGTCTGTTGTTCCGGGGCTTCCGAAGCGAACAGATTGTTTGTTGGTCAGCTGTCTGTCCCTCGCCTGTCCTTGGGTCCTTGGGCATCTCCAAAAATGTTTGGCTACGCAGCGTTCCTCGAAAAGTGAAGCAGACAATCTGAAGATAGATTATTTGGTCCCCAAGTTCGGCCAAGTTTTAGGGTTGTTGCAAGTGAGGCAACTCATCCATGCTTGCCAAGATGCAATGCTACCATGAGGACGTGGGAGTTGCAAAGTGACCTCCAGTGCTCACAGGTTCGGTCAACTTTCAACCATAGCCTAGGGAATGAACGAGATTGGGCATGCTCGCCCTGCAATTTCTAGAAGCTGGACCCTCGCCAAACTCTGTCAGTAGGGCCATGGCTCACATGACGATGTTTAACTGGAGATGGAGCGACATCAGACTTATTTGGGGCTCATGTCTGACCATTGAGGGGTATTCTCCGTCCAGACTATGCGCAGCTACATCCCTGGGATGCAAACAGTCTATGTTGAGCCCTTTTCTGAAAATTTCCGTCGAAGCTAGAAGTGAGTGGTTTGGACTTCAGTAAGAGCGGTGTTTGCAACTTTCAAGACAACCTTCAGGGAAGCATGCAAACGCGACGCACGTGTCGAAGGAGTCGATGATGGAGCTGTCCAAAGTGGCGAATCATTGCCAGACTTGGCCTCTTTTTGCCCTCTTGCTTTTTGTTGCCATTGGCTTCCCGTGGCTCACGAAAAAATCCGGGGGCCTGTTCCAAGACTGGTTCATTTTGTAGGTCTCGTCTATGTACGGCCAAGATTTGGTCCACAATTTGGGCCAAGGAATGCCATGACAAGCCGCAGCCCCAGCCACGCGCGGAGCGTAAGAAGAGATGTCGTCGTCGAGAGCCATGCCGCTGCGGGGGCGGTGGCTTTGGCGACGGCGAGCGGAGAATGAGCGCAGATGAAGCCGCGCTGTAACATACTCCCAGTTCGGTGCTAAATAGACCAGTTGGATGAAAAGGTCCCAGGACCAAAGCTGAGATTGGAAATCCAGATTTGGCACCCAA
The DNA here is from genome assembly GCA_963377175.1 of Effrenium voratum. Taxonomy (NCBI): domain Eukaryota; class Dinophyceae; order Suessiales; family Symbiodiniaceae; genus Effrenium; species Effrenium voratum. The sequence goes on from CAUJNA010003557.1 coordinate 138,144, forward strand.
TTCAGTGGATTCCGGACTTCTTGTTCAAGAATGGAATCAAACTCCAAGCGGACTGCGTTTAGCAAGGTCACTGGGCTGGGTTTTGCTGTTGGAAACTTTGCCCAAAGCGACCCGATCTGGACAAATGTGTTTTGTGTGGTTCCAACTCTTATCCATGTTTAGTCACTGTCCCACATGGTTCACCTTGGACGCTTTGGACAAGCGAGCTGGCGCAGGCTCTCAAAGAGAGACGCCACTGAGGTCCTCAAAAGGGGTGAAAAGAAAGCGGCGCGTTGGCTCCGATCAACTGACGGCCCTATTTGAGTGGGCCCAACTGTCTAGAGTTGAAGGGGGTTGCGCGGTGACAAAACTGAAGCTGTCTCCTCCAAAACTAGTTTATCTTTTTGGCAGAGTCGGACATTGTCCTTTTTGGAGTAACCTAGTTGTGGGGCCAAGGAAAGTTTGGATGCTCTAAAGTGCCCCGCAAATTCTGGCTCAGCTTGGCACTTAAGCAAACCCGCGTTGCAAGCGCGTTGCTTGCGCTCAAGCCAAAGCCTTACATGCACATTGGCCGCAGCCGAACCCATGGGCAAGCTAGCGCGCGGCTTGGTGGACAATTGGCACCTTCGATGGATGCCCTAAACATTGCAAGCAAGGGAAATTAAGAGCATCCGCCGTTGCCAGAACGAAAATCACTGGGCAACAGCTCCCCTATGTACAAGCCTCCTGCAGGACCCGTTAGATGCGTCCTTTCAGCAGCTCTGGGTTGGAGTGATGGGCGGATGTTAAAAGCCCTGATTGGAGCCCAACTTGAGATGTTGCAAAAGCAAAAAGGGGGAAGCAAGGCAATACGTTTGCAGCATTAAAGTGCCTCGTGGTTTGTAGGGATGGGCATCAACCCAGTAGCGATACCATGGACATTGGGCTTGCACTTCACAAAACAACTGCACAAACCAAACAAGACAAAACATAAACATGGTGTGCATTGTTTTTTCTTCGTAAAGGCCCAACCTTAGCTTTGACAATGGCAATATGTGAGGTGGCCCAGCATGTAGCCTAAGCTAGAGAAGAAAAAACGTCTTTTGGGAAGACAGGGTCCCTTAGTGAATGCCTGTGACCAATGAAGGCACCATTGCCAGCTGATTTGGAGGATTCCCTTGGCTGCATCAATCTTTGTGTGTTTTTGCGTATTGACATATCCTCTGCACAGGTGGTGTTTGGATAATACATCCTTTCAGATTCAGCTCCTCAGCAGCGACCCCCGAATCACAAGCGAAGCTAAGGACGGACGAGCGCCAAAGCTTTGGTGGATACTGAGCTGATTTGGACGCCGTTCGTTTGACCCCCCGGATGGTGCAAATGGCCTGCTGGTTGTCCTTATTTGAACCTTGCGTTTTTTGGCTGCCAACACTTGCCTAGGTGTTCTTATGCAGCTCACAATTTTGTGTAAGCTGGGGGGGCATCATATTGCCCGTTTCTGGGGGTGATTGAAGTCAGCGATGGGGGTTGTTTCTTTTTCATCTACCACCTAGGGGAACATCATGGTGCCAATAAAATGGTCAGTTCCTCCCGCACAGTGTGCGGATCGCAAGTCTAGATGACAGCTGGCTTCGAGGCCGGCGCTTCAAGCTAAAGGCTTCCCTTGCGCATGTGTTGGTGCCGTGTTTTTCCAATGGTTTGATGGGCCCGAAATCGTGTTCCGTTGCTTTTTGACCAGCCAGGGTCATTTGTTCGCTACCATGCTAGGGGATTCATCGTCAAGTAACATAGCAGGTGTGGTTTTTTGGAACCAGACACCGGGTGCAAAAACGTAAGTCTCGCGGAATCGATTTGTTGAGTAACCCTCAGGTTGCCTAGGGGAGCCGATAGGACAGCCACGATATTAGGCTTGCCACCTCCCCGGCGGCCAATTGCATGGTGTGCCCCCGAAGTCGGTGAAATGGTTCCTCAATCGGCTGCGGGGATAGGTTTAAATGTAAGAGGATCCCGTAGGTTGCTTGAACAGAAACCGCGAGGAAGACCAATGGCTCCTGTTCCAGTTGTATACCTGGGGTCTCTTCTGATGAGACCCCCTGAAATGTACTCAATTGGACCATCCAACATTGCAGCAACAGTTGAGGTACCTTCAAAGACAAACCCACATACTCTTTTGCCAACTAGTCAAGACAGCTGGCAGTGGTTTTACCGTTACCGTCCCAAAGCTCCAGGGCAACTTCGACTTTTACGTTTCCATAGGCCCTACCAATGTCCTTTCGGATCACTGGGAAAGTGCGAAAATCCCAAGTCCAGCCCTTGGACTTGGGAAGGCCCCTCGCGTTCCATGTTGTTTGCTTTCAGGAGCAGGCCAAGGCTGCCAAAGACTCAGGCCGGCTTTGTCGATTTGCTTGGGTCAGTAGAAACCATGAGCTTCCAAACAGGAAATTGGTTGAAGGACCGAAGACAAATTGGCCAAGTGTTGGGCCAGAACTGAGAGGGGGGATGTTTTGGTCAGTGCGCATGGGAAGTTTTTGTTTTGGTCAGCGGACATGGGCCCTGTTTGGACCTCATTTGCAAAGCAAGAGGGGGGAGTCACCTTATGCAAAACGGACACGCCTACCACAGATTGCAGCATGTAGTCTGCACCAATAGCGAGCTAACTTGGCTCGTGATAGAGGTCGAATCCTTACTTAAGAAATCCTCAACACAGGTCGGCCAATATAGGTAGCTGGGCTGTACGAAGGCAATCCTGCATCCGCACCTGGGTTTCGAAAGGGCCCGTTGTGCCAGCAGGGGTTATGGATCGGCCACTCCATTTTGAGCAGCCCAGATTGCAGTAGCTGAATGGGAACGCCAATGGCCGCTTGGTATATATAGGTCCGGCCAGAACCACACAGCCAGCTTGCGAGAATGTCAAAGCCATCGGTCTCCCCCCCCTTCCCCCCCCACAAAAGGAACAAAAGAGGTTGGAGCCTGGTTTCTCTAAGCCAAGCAGGGTTCTCCCAAACTGTTGGCGACCGTGCCCCGTCTGCAGATCAGGCGACAGCCACGGTGCTGCAGAGCTGCTGCAGAAGGCCGCCCGTGGAAAGGGAGCGCAGGCGGAGGCGGGAGAGGGACGTCACCCGATGGAAGCTTTTGGCTGGAACTTGTTCCTGACCCCAAAGGTACCGTCGCTTCAGAAATCTGCAAGATCCTGCCAGAACCGTTTCTGGACCCTGACTGACATGGCTTGAAGCCATGCAAAGCGTCTGCACTCATGCTCAATCACTAGGCTTCCATGGCTCCCCTTGCAAGAGATGTTTGTCATTTTCTGGTTAGACGCACTATTTAACACCCAGCTGGTGAATGGAACTCGGTTTTGATGGAAGTCAGGTAGCTCGTTATGAGCTGGCCCTGCTGAACGCCCAGCTGGGCCGACACGAGGAGAAGAGCGCACGACCGAGATGGGCGCCAAACAAAGGTGTCCATTTGCTTTGAGGCCTGTTCCTGGGTTTTTGGTCGCGGCCCCAGACATAAAAGCCGTGCGATTTGCTTGTTGGATGTGTCCAGTTGCCTCAGGTGGCCGTGTCCTTGTTATTCTTTGTTTGAGTGCCTTCTGGACGTGCCCGTTGCCCACTTGCTTGAGGCCTTGGTGTGTCTTTCCCTGTCCCCTCCTGCCAGCGTCTTCTGTGTGTTTCCATTTGCTTATGCTGGTTTCGCCTTTTTGCTCAGGTTGATCCTTGTTTTCCTTCCCATGCGTGAGGTATTTGGGCCTTGTCGGCTTTCGCTGTTGGATGTGTCAACCTGCTTCTGACGTTTTGCCTTCTTGGCTTTTCCCTGTTTGTTGCGTCCATTTGCATATGGTGCTTAACATGCTTGCCCCTGTTTTTGTTTCTTGCAACATTGCGATGGCTGGTAATATGTGTTTACCCCGCAGCATAGGCAAATTCGTGTGTTTTTTTGATCCCCCTCAACCACCACCATCCAACCTCTGCTTGGTTTGTACCATTTCGTGGCATCCACAGCCTGAGCTCACGAGACAAGGCGAGGAGTTGGGTCAAATTATCCTTTCTATTTTTAAGCTCACTGGCCCAGACGGAGATTCCGTGAAGCATGGCACTCTTGCCTGGTTCAGGATCTAATCTCACCCTTCAATGAAGGGAATATTCAGGCGAGGTCTGTGTGGAGGTAGACCACTTCCATGCTTAGCTGAGCTCGGCCCTTGACACTTCACCCAAGAAACTCCCTCCGGTTGTTTTCCGCTGACAAGACTCCTTTTTTTGCACTGGCGGACTTACCTCTTCGGCGTTTTGCCTTGTTGGCAAACCCGCCCTCCCTTTCAGCCAACAAACAGTGGGTCCAACGAAGGGAAGGAACTGGGAGGTATGTGTCCAAATTGGGGTTCTTCGTGGGGTACGCAGTTTGCTGAATCTGCACAGGAGGCTGACCGTTGGCTGCGCTCGCTGGGCTTCACGTGGAAGTGCCTCTCATGTGCAAAACATCGCTGTTTGGCTGTTCGGGGATTTGTCCAAGAAAGGGCGATTCCGGGGGCCGTTTTTCAGGGTCCGATTACCTTCATTCAAAGGATGGCCACAGTGTGGGCCTTCTTTGTGGGGGCGACCTCATTAAACCCCAGTTGCCAGAATGCCATAGCAAGCAGGGTGACCAGGGGTGTTGCGCCCCCATTGGCCAGAAACCGCGAAGCGATAGATCCACTGCTTCAAGTTGACGGGCAGAAAATCCTGATATTCTGGTCTTGAGTTCTTGGCTTCTTTCGTTCTGTTTCACTTTTGGAGATGCAAAACGCAAAGAGCAGACAGCTTGTTTGGCTTACAGTGGAAAAAACATGGTGCATGCCTCCAAGTGGCTTTCCACCCTGCCAAAAACTGGCTGTAAATGCTTTCACGAACACTCCTTGGCGACAAACCCAGCTTTCCATTGACCTGTGCTTAACAGCATCGGGGCTCATGTGGGGCTCCTTAAAAGATACATTTTGCCCATTTGAAACGTGGTTTTTATGAAAGGAAACCACAATTTAAAAGGCAACGTTCAGGTGTATAATGTAAGGATCCCTGATAAGTGGGGTTCAAGGCTCAGCCCGCAGCTGTTGGACGGCACCGCCTTGGCCGGTCCTCGTTGCGCAGGCGCCAACGTTCCGATAAGTTTCCTGGGGGAGGGGTCCTCGGTGTGTAGGTGAGAGGCAGAATTTGCACCCCAACTTGTGACACCAAATGGCAAGCTACTCTTAAGGCCAAGGCAGGGGCAAGGCAAGCGCTAGCCCTTCGGAATTCGCCAAGTCCTCCTTCGTTTTTCAATGCTGGTTTTCTGGATTTCCTCAAACAACCCAGTTGTGCTGGGGCGGGAAGAGCCTGCCTCTCTGATAGCTTGTCCAGAAAAGCACAGTTGGTGGTTTGGATTGATGGTTTGGACCAATCCAAACCACAAATTAAAGGGAAACTGAACATAAATTTGCGGGATTCGATTGGAGCTGGAACAGCTCTTTACGCGCAACCTTTCGACAATGCAGGTTGGTTCCACAGGGGGACCATTGCCGTGGCCAGGAGTTGTTTGGACCCATGCCCACGAAAACTCAACCGTGCCCCGATTCGGGCGATCCTAAAACCATTCGGACAAACGGCTCGACGGTTTTAACCTTTTGCCTTTTTGGTTTTCTAAAGCTGCCCCTTTCAACCAGCAACGCGACTGGCGCTCGGATTCAAATGGCATCTACGGATGGTTCGACGTAGCCGTGTTTGCGAACACATCGATGGAAGCAAGAAGCCGGCTTGGAAGTCTACGTCCGTCGAAGCTTGGAAGATAAGCTTGCTGGTTCGCAGCAGAGAATGGGGGACTGACCCCTATAAACCATCCCCCTATGGTTTCCTCTACCCTCCCACCGACTAACATAGAAGTGCACAGACCCCTGTCAAAAGACTACTTTCCTCTTGGAAAAGGGGATTGTGCACTTCCATGTTAGTCGGTGGGTAGGGGAATCTCCGCAGGTTCATTCCCAAAACACTGGCTCGCTTAGGTGTGTTTCGTTAGTTTGTTTAAAAAAGGAAGGCACTGGTTTAGATGGGTTTCATTTCATTTACCAGGGCCATCTATTTGTCCAAAAGGCCACCTATGCTGACTCGGTTTCTTCCCAACCTATCGCAGCCATAGGCGAGGAGTTCCAAGTGGTGGCCTTCGACCATGCGCTGCCCGGAGAGCTGCTGGCGACCTTGCAGGCGACCGGTTCGCTGGCCGGGACTTAAATTAGGGTTATCAGACAGGAGGGGCTTCAGCAGAACTAAAACAAACTCAAAAAACAGCTCAAAAACAACGCAGCCAAACAACTCAACTGAAAACACAGACTCAACAAGAACAGACCGAAAACATTCCCAGGCGGCAGTTGTCCATTTCCCCGAACTGGGCCAGGTTGACACCTTTCACCCTTACAAGGGCGAAATGCCGACTCACCTTGGCACGTTGATCTTTTTAAAAGCTCGGCCACAAAGGTTCTGAATGAACGGATTTGCGTAATGCAAGATGTTTGCAGAAGATGTGCAGAAGGTTCTTTTTGCGGTTCTGTTTGTGCTCGCTGTTAGTGGTCCATGGGGCCGGCCCAACCTTGTCATTTGTCATCCCCGGTTTCCCTGAATCCCTTGTCGTTGGGGATCTAAAGATGATCAACCCAAGTCATGATTTGTTTAGCTCAGCCCGAACAGGTAGACAAATATCCACACTTCGTATGATCGATATGTTTTGCCTTCCTTTCGTTGGTCACTGGTTTCGGGCCGCCTTTCTTCGCCCAACTGCTGCGCGCTGCCGCCAGGCAGCAAAGTCGATTTGGTCGCGATGTCCGGATGAACACCTTCCCCCTTGGTTTGGATTGCTTGGAACTTAGCGGATAGATTTCCCCTACACGTTCAAAAGGAAGTCACCAACCCAACCTACCGCAAAGAGGGCGGGCTTGTGATAGATGATTGCCATGAATCGCGGATCATATCTCTTGTGATTCATTTTGGTCAAGCTCCTTTCCCACCAGCCAGCTGCTTCAATCAGGTGCAAGCTGATTTGGTAGGGGAAACATCTAAAGCTCATTTCTTTATTTTTGTGTGGATTCCACGCAAGATTCTTAGCTGGTGCACTCGACTGTCAGGACGCCTTCGGCCCGGGCGCCGCGTTTTGGACGGAGCAGCTCGCGGGAACTGTGCTGAGAAAATGGGGAATGGCCGGCGGTTGGTTTGGTTTATTGGCAGACCCAAAGGAAAACCACAGTTTGTTGATTTGGTGGGTCCCTGAAGCCAAGAAACCCGAGAAACTGGAGCATGGTCTTGCTTGATTCCCATGGATTTGTCAACCCCAACCTACTTGTTGAAACTGCCCCTGAGCCAAAAGATAAAAAGGAGGCCCGAAACCGGATTCCCCCAACCTTCTCCTGGCGCCCATGCTAACTTTTCGTACACGGGCAACGAAAAGCCAAGGTTCGAAGGTTCGAAGTTCACCGGCTCCTTCACGCTAGGCACGGCTACCCGACGGAGAACTTCTTCTCCTACAACCAGCCCCTCGCGGAGCTTTGGGCTGAACGGGTGTGCCCATGTTTTAGGGAACTCCCCTTTGGCAGACTCTGAACATGTGTTCCGCGCCCCAGATTTCGGACAAGTTTGGTTCTGGCGGCCTGCTGCCGTGATACCAGAGTCACTGGGCGGTTGGTTCTGCGCACTCGCAAAAGAAGCGCTCCAATCCTTTTTTGTGAATCATGGGTAAGGTCCCACAGACCCGACATGAACACGCCAACCACGTAGAGGCCATAGGTATTTGTGCTTTGCTCTTGTTTGGTTGGGCGGGTGTTTGCCCAGGATGACCCTTGCACCATCGCTATTCAAGGTGCAGGGGCGGATCTTGTGAAATGATGAGGCGGGGATTGACAACGCCCTAGTTGATGGAAGGGACACTTGCTGGATCAGTAGCATTCACGCAGCAATCGGCAGACGACTGTCAAGCAATCCAGGATTTTGTCCTGGGGCTATCCAAAGGAGTCAGTCCCCTTCCTGGCGTGGTTTGGAATTGGCTGAGAGCATGCTTTGGAGGCAATCCCTTCTCATGCACCCTTATAACCCGCCTGGCTTTCATTTTCACTCGAACTTGCCTAGCCCAACAGCCCCAAAGGATGTTGAGTGGTTTAAACATCACCTTCACAACCCGTTTGGAAAGAGATTTCTGGCGTGATGTTTGGGGAACCCCCAAACTTTTTGTTCAATAAAGCACTTGTGGAACCCCTCGCCTTCTAAGGAACCCCACCAAAGTGTTCGCACTTGGGACGCATGAAGCCCTATTGGACAACCACCCTTCCTGGTGTTGCTCAAAATGGGCGTGCACAGGACCCCCAAGATGCGTGTTGTTTCATTTGGCTTCCCACCAAAAAGAGGCTTTGGGGACCAACCCATATTAACTCCGAGCCATGGGCATTCCCGCTATGGCCCTGGTCACTTGGTGAAGTTACTAACTTGTTCCGGTATCCCAGGTTATCCCCGAATTCTAAGTCAACCGTTCAGTGGAAAAAACTTTGTTGAAGGGTACATTTGGCTAGCCACTTGCTAACTTGGCAACGAAGATCCAAGCAGTTCCCAACCGACAACAGCTGGCGGACGGAGGATGAGGGAGCGCTGCCGGCGGCGGCGCGCTGCCTCGAGGCGCTCGCGCAAGACGCCTTCCGCAGCGCAGGCTGGCGCAAAAAAGGAAAACGGTGCGGGGGGTCTCATCAACGCTTCTTGTGGATATTCGGTTGGGTCTTTGGACTTCAACTTTTCGGGAAACAGTGATTCTTGTTCATGGGACCTACAGAAAGTTCAACTTTTTGCGGAGGGGTCGGCGGCAACCAAGGATGTGGATTCTCAAAATTTGATATGGAACCCACGAAGCGGGAGCGGGGGTGTGATTTCAAGGGGGTGGTCGAAATTGAAGCTGGGGGCTGGGGCGGGGGCAGGGTAGTTCGGTTATTCCAAGTAAAATCCTGCAATCGGCTTCCCCAAGTGAGTGAGAGACACTGGGATCGTTTCCCTTAAACCTGCCATTTGGGCAACTTGGGTAGGTTTTCCTTTGAAATTGGATCCCTCAAATGAAATCGATCAGCTCGCGAAGGTGTTGGTTTGCCACGATGTCATCGCGGGTTGCTTTCAGAGAGTTGCTTCCAATTGCCAGTGCAGGCGGCCACGAGAAACCATCCTTCAACACCTAAAGGTAAGAGAGAATCCGGTTACCTACTAGACTTTCAACTGGAACCACTAAATGAGAGATTACGCCCTGGTGATGCAAGAGGTTCCTCTCTGACAGGAGTCCTTAGGGCTTTAGGGGATTTCAACAACCCCACGGGCTTCGGTTTCCCTTCGCTTCCTTCCTGTTCCCAACACAAGGCACAGCCCCGAATCTCTTTCAAGG
>CAUJNA010003557.1:152500-252500 GCA_963377175.1 Effrenium voratum
TTGCTTCACGAAACGTTCCATTGGCTGAGGCGCGAATGGAGCGACCAGGAGCGCGACCATGGCAGGGGCCCAAACACTTGGAGAGCACCGATTTTCCCGGCAAAAGCTTGGAGGGGGGCAGAATGCCTCGAATGGGAACCCCCCCCCCCAAGTTGTCGATGTCCTCTTGGTTTTCCGTTGGAAGTACCTAAAGCGGTTGCCAAAAGAAAGGCAAAACCCGTAATGGCCACCAAAAGATGGGGAAACTACACCAGGCTAAATATAGACGGCCTATTTCCTTGATGCCCATGGGCAAGGAGGATGATAAAGCCCTCTCAATGGGGAGGTTGCACCATTCGCTGAACCGCAATGGTCCCGGCAGAGCACAAGGCGGAAAGGCATCTGTGTTTTACCTGTAGAAGTCTCTTCTGTTGCTGATTGCTGGTTGCGCGTTTGCAGATTGAGCGGAGCCAGCGTCTTCAGCTGTGCAGGTGTTGGCTCCTGCTTCGCACCGTCAGCACCCAGGTCCAAGGCTCCATGTTGCTGTGTAGGTCGTGCACCTGGCCCCAAACCCGGGCATGTCGGTTTTCCGCTCAAAAACCAAAAAGCCATTTTTAGGGGAACTATTTCCCATGTTCGGGGCAGCTCTTTGGCGGTAACTCCGCCCCAGCCCCCAGCCCCCCCCCGTATGGTGACACTTAGGGTCTATTTTGCAACCTCCTTCTTTTAGTCCTTTAGGGCATTGGTTTTTTGAGGGTATGGTTGCAAAATAGACTCTAGGTGTCCATGGCACCCCGGCCCCAGCCCCTGTCCCCAAGTGGAGGGCTGCCGTGAGGTCACGGATCAGAGCCTGGAGCCCAACAGCCGCGCGCAGCGGGCCTGGCTCTGTGAGCCGCGCGTAAACCGAGCCAGGGGCCCCAGCTATGGCACACGGGTGCCAGGGAGGCTGTGTCCCATGGATTTGCAAGCCGCCCCCCCCAAAAAGAAAAAGCGAGCGGCTTCCCTTAGGGTTCCAACTCAAAAGCCACTGGCAAGGGGCCCCCCTCATAGGATCCACAGCCAGCGGCTCCATGGCAACTTGAAAAGGCCCTGAAAACCCGGGAAGGGGGGACGGGGTGAATTTCGCCCAGGCGCTGCTGTTCAACGGCGCCCTGCTGCACGGGGTGTTGCCCATCCTTGGAGCCGCTGAGGCCTGATCTCACAAGAGCGGGAACTTTCGGTTTTTTTTTGAGTTGACACCACGCTGGTTTCGCAAATTGCTTCGTGCATCTTCTCCGGATCTGATCGATCCCACACTGTGACAGGTCCCCATATCTTTCCTCCCCCTTTGGGGCCACTCGTTTCTGACGTTCTCTGGGCCAGATTTTTCGGGGAACTGGGGCCTTTCAAGGCTCCAAGCCCGGGGTTTTGGGTACGCAACGGCCGAAGTTGGGAGGCGGAGCCGCGGATCACACTGATGCTGGGCCTTTGGGCGTCGAATCCCTGCTGCCGCATGGCTCTTACGGGGTACAACTGGGCTGACTTAAGGAGTCCCCGTGTATCGCAGGGTGGTGTTTGACTGCATCCTTCAAGTAGTTAAGGAATCCCTGCGCCCTTCAAGAATGGAGTTGAGGGAGGCGGGTGGGGGCGGCCGTCGGATGGATGAAGCAGCCCCCAAAACACCGGGCCCACTTTTCGCACACTTTGAGTACGAAGTGGCTTTCTGTTACTGCAAAGCTGAACGCAAAACACGGGTTTTTGGTTGAGCCAAACAGGGCCTCTACAAAAGCATTGCTCTAAAGGGCCCGACATCGCAATGTCCAGTGCTCATTCATCCCGTGGAATAGGTGATTTCCCTGGCGCTCAGTCAAATCCATTTTCAGGCTAGGTGTGGAACTTGTTTCTACTTGGCACGTGGTCCTATCAGCGGTGAATTTGATCTCGGGGTACAAATTGGATGTAGATGAGTGGGTTTATATTGGATGGTTCTTTGCATATCTTTTCATTCCTTTCTTTTTCATTCATTTGTAGAGTTAGGATGTAACCAAGAGATGGATAAGGGATGATGTGGGGAAGGATGATAATGATAGGCGAGACGCCGTGAGATGACCTTCCCAACATCCCCCATCTCTTTTCTCTTCCTGTCCCTCTATTCGTTTCCTCATCCATCATCTCTCTACCATCGATTGGATGAGTGAACGAGAGGCGCGAGAGAAGGAAGAGAAGAGATGGCCATTCCTTCATACCTTCATGCCTTTCCATTTCTAGTCTTTTATCCCTTTCTTTTTCATTTGGAATCTTAGGCATGAAGGAAGAAGGAAATTAATAGCAAAGAGAAGGGAATGGACAAGCCCATCAACTAACCAGCCAATCCATGAAAAAGGCTGGCATAAAGGCTTGTCATCTCATCTCTCCATTCCTTTCCTTTGTCTTCCTGCTTCTTTATCCTTCACGTTTCCTCGCTTTTGGAGTTCACCATCAATCTTCATTCATATTATTTGCTTAGGTTAAAGGGAATTAATGCTTCATGGATTTATAGATGTGGCAGTTAGAAGAGATATAGCCGTTCCCTCTGGTCTCTTCAGAAGTCTTCTTTAGTAAAAACCTTGACATGTCATGCCTGGCATTCCATCCCTTAATTTGGATTTTTAGAAGTCTTGTTTAGGGAAATAGATGGCTTTTACAGAAGAGAACTATCCAATGGACAGGAGTTAACGACATGACAGAGGAATGAGTGGGTAGACGAAGGAATGGATCCAACATGATATTACTTCCTTCTTTTACCTTCTCTCTTATCTCTTTTTCATATTATTAACCCTTGACCTGGCTCCACAAAGGCATTAATTCCTAGAGCCAGAGCATGAGAAAGGGTTAATTGGCTGGCCTGTCCCTTCATCTCCCCTATCTATCTCCTCACCGTCGATGATAGGAATCTTCAGGAACAGTAATTAAAAGGGAAAACAATAATGGGAGATGAAGGTTGGTCTACAGGAAATCCCTCCCTTTCATCTCTCTCATTCTTGTTCCACATCCTAAAGTAATTTGTAGATGGATGTGGATAAAGAATGCATGTCATGGCCCTCGCCTACAGCTCACCTATCATCCATCACCAATAATAAAGAGAATTAGCCCGCCATGAAAGGACTTCTGGAGGCGGGACAAGTGAATGAGAGTGATAGACGTGTCCTCCCTTCCGTCGTCCAGAAGTCCTTTCATGGCGGGCTAATTCTCTTTATTATTGGTGATGGATGATAGGTGAGCTGTAGGCGAGGGATAAAGGGACAGGATATGAAAGACACAGGACCTCGCCATCACTCACCATCCCTCACCTTCCTTCCCCATCTCCATCTTCTCCTGTCCCTCCCTTCACTCGTGAATTATATTGGAGAAGATTCCATGGGAAGGAGAGTTAACCCTTAGAAGCGTCCGTGAGCTGGGTTAATAGCGTCCACCGGCAGTTTCTACCTCATGGTCTATCTCTTTGGGACACTAACCACCTGTCTAACCTTCTGGAAATTCCAAGGGCAGCGAAGGGATGAGGTGGACGAGGGAAGAGCCGGGTCATGTGTGTCCCATCCCCACCGCTTGGAAGCGTCTGTAAGCTTGGGACACAAGACCCTGAGAACTTGGATGAAGAAGTCAAGCCTTTGGTAACAGCCTGGCGTTAATTGACTTCTTCCTCCATCCCTTTTCTCCTTTCCTATCTCCTTCCGTCGATTGGACATGAGTGCAAGGAATGGTAAAGAGAAAGGAAGGGCCAGCCGGCGGCTGGAGAGTCTTTATGTCGCGGCTCTTTTCTCTTTCATGTTGCCGCGGTCATCTCTTCTTTGATCAGATCTGACCAGATACTCCAGCTGAAGGCGAACCAAAGAAACCCAAACATGTGATTGTGCAGCGTTCCCAATGCCTCAACGATGTGGGTTGTTGTCCATTCCGTGTTTTGTTTGTTTACGGTGTTGGCCCAGGCTGGATCACAGACGTTATCTTCAGTAATGCTTTACAGCATTAATGCCAATTCCCAGCGGTCCCTTCGGAGAAAAGAGCGGGATTCCACTGGCAATTGAACAAACCCGAGGGAACCAAACTGAAACCTGTCCGTTGGATGGTGGCTTGGATATTTGGTCCGGCTTGCAGTGATTTGGATGTGTCTTCTTGCAGGGACTTGTCTTTCACTGTTTCACTTATGCCCAAACCCGCCTCCCTCTAAGTTGGTGATTCGGATGGGTGGCGTGGAGGGGTTCGCATTTGCCCAAAGAGGCCATTTGTTGCACAGCCATTTCATTAATTGGTTTGGACCGCACGTGGTCGAGTCCCAGGCTCTCCTGCGCCAGCGCTTGAAGAAAAGTTTGGGCCCAACATGCCGCCTGGCTTGGATCCGTGAGCCCATTCATTGGCTGCAGGAGGTACTGCTGATTGGGGCGGCGGCGCGGCATCTACAATCTGCACTTCCCTGCCATGCGTTTCCGGGATTCAGAAGTCGCGTAAACGGGATGTTGCTTGGTTGTTCAAGAGCAAGGTGAAAAGCATGCGGGGTTCGGATAAGGCAGTGTTGCCAAACAATTGGGCAAAGCCTTATTGGATGGCGTGGGCAAGCTGAATCCAACCTTGTATGCGCGTCAAGGTGCCATGGGCAGAGTTGTTGCCGTGGATGGTAAAATGCAAATTTTGAGAATCACCAGCCACCGAAGGGTTCGAAGAAGATTTTGCCTATTCACAGAGTGAGGTGGTCAAACACATTTGTTAGCTGAATTTCAACCATCGCTTCGGAGATTGGTGAAGCCCCTTCCCGTTTTTGGCCTTGGTTTTGAGGGCAACAAAAGAGGGGCCAACTATCAAGTAGTAATGTTCGCTCAAGGAGCAAAAAAGGCGAGAGTTCTCTTTCCAGACTGTTCGCACCTATGGACTTTGCGTTTCCAGCGGCCATCCCTCCGTCGGAATCGCGTCCGAGGCGTGTGCCCGATGCCGGCGCCGGGTTTACCTGGCCGGCAAAGCTGTCCGACGCATCCAATGGCCCAAAGCGCCAGCGCCCAGCTCAGGCGAGGGACGAGCGCTGAAGGAAAAAGAAAGACAAACACCGAATCAGACCGAGCTTTCCTTTTGAGCTGTTTGCCTCTTGGTTTGGAGTCTCAGTCGCGCTAACCATGCCTGCGTTGACTTGCTGGCGACCTGTGAACCGCCAAGGGCTCATGAAGAAAGCTTACTGATCAATGCCTTTTTGAGCGGGGATCCCTTATGTCCAGCTGAAGAGCGATGGCTCTTGGATCGGGGCCGTGTCCAATCTGGAGATTCTCATTGAGTTGAGGGCCCACCCGGAATGGTCCTGAGAACCCTTCAGATTCCGTAGGTTTCGGCAAAGGCATTTTGCCTTGGCCCTTCAGCCCAAACAAACCTTGTGAAGCGATTCTGTGTTTCAGGGTAGGCTCAACACAAAATGAAACAAAAACTGAGCCCTGTAATTCCGCGTAAGCCGGATATGTACGGACACCTGCTGATCTCTGTTTGTTTGCGTTCGGGGGTCCAACCAGATTTCCCTTCACGAGCAATTGGGATGACCTTTGAACGTGGTTGCTGATGTCTGGAATGAGGCCACTTTTGGACCAGGTATGATCTTGTTCAGGTTGCTGATGTTCAATTTTGTGGGAGGCAATTTTTTCAGGGTCCCTTTGAAGAATGCATTTGGGCCGGCCAGCGGAAGAATCGCTTTTACCAGCGGATGTAGGGGATCCCGTGCAATGCATACGGTTTTGCACGTATGGTTTGCCAATTTGGCCACTGGATGAGTGGGCACACGATCGAGAGCCACGGTTGCAGACCATCTTGCATCTTTGCCCTTCACGAACATCCTGAACACAGAAGATATGGCCCTGGGTCAAAATCCCGTACCCCCATGAACATCGCAATCTCCACCAAAATAGACTAAATGGGTTACCATTGGTTTTGACCCACAGCCATACCTAGAACACCCGAAGTGTGAATTTTCGCTTTTTGCCGTAGCTACAGATTTGTTTGTCGTTTCCATCAAAAAGCGCCTTTGGGACACTTGCCATAGAAAAGGGTTCGGCAAAAAACAGTTTTGCAGCGCGGAAAAAACACGCCGTTGTATCGGGGAAAACGCCTCCGCCAGTTTGTTGCAATACATCCAAAATGCCAAGATTCAGGAAAATCGCCTCCACAGAAAGACACACAAAAAACAGACTTATAGGAAGATCCAGGTATGCCAATCCTATGTTTTGGGTCAAACCTTGACCAAATTTGGGCCAGTTTGATTGTTTCTGGAGCTCAAGGCTCGTCTCTCTTGGAGCAAGCAAAAGGTTCCGACTTTTTGTGGACCATCCACTCGGGAAGTGCGAAAGGGCTGCGGTTTTCCCTTGGGAGACGTTCGGGGAGAGCGGCCTGCGGGGAGGCGGAGCGCGCGGAGCTGTCGGGGCCCATCAGCCCCGTCTGGTGCCCCGTGCCCTCGGAGCCGTCTCAGTTGGAGACTTCGACGGCGAGCTCGGTGGATTTCCTCGGGAAATGGTTCCTGCGCCACGCCCCTCGGACCGAGGACCCGACGGACCGGTTGGCGCATGAGTGGCCATAATCCGAAGGGGGGTGCCAACATGGAAGTCCACAGACCCATAGGTGTCCTTTTTAGGTTAGTGTGGTCAAACCTAGAAGGCACTGGTCTAGATGGGCTTTATTTCATTTGCTAGGGCCGTGTATTTTTCCAAAAGGGCACCCATGTGTTCACAGACCCCTTTTGCCCTCCTTTTTAGGCCCCACGCCAAGGACCTGATCAGGTTGCTTCCGGTTGTCACGTAACTATCAAACCACAATGCCCAGTCTGGAGGCCTCGGCCTCCCACCAACTATCATGGAACTCCACATGGACTGTCAGCATAGCTGAGGATAGCCCCCCTTCCCCATAGCCCTGGAGGTCCGCTTGGAACCAACGACAAACGAGGAAAAGGAATATCCTTGTAAGGGATGTGTTGCAGGTCAATGTTCATCCTTTGAGGCCAAGAAAACTCGCCAGTTGGATGGCTCGCGGGGTCATTCCCATCCAAGGCGCCGGAGAAGCTGCAGCAATTCGATGAGGTGGAGGACGGGGGCGGTCGCAGGCTTTGCTTTGCGCTTTGGCGCATTTTGCTCAGATGTTAGGACTTTAACTTTTTGCCAACTAATGGGTTTTCCATTATAAACCACTAAAAGTTAAACTTTTAGCATGGGAGCAGACAGCAACCGAGATGGTTGGTTCCCGTTGGCTTCCCTTGGCCTACCAAAAAAGGGGTCCAGGATATGAGTTTCTGCCAGGAGGTCTCGATGGACGAGCTGCAGCGATTGCGGGCTGAAGCGGACAAAAAGCTGAGCTCGCAGCTGGCGCAGAACTCCTTGGGTTGGTGGCCGTAACGGGCCCCGAAAAAGGAGATATACGTATGTTGCACCTTTAGGTGCCAAGGCAAATCCGAGAGTTTGCGTGGAACCCGCTCTACTGAATGACCGGACCAACCAGAAATAGGGCCCTATCAATCTGTACATGGTTCCCTTAATACCGGATTTGATTGTGACTCTGGGCGCAATTTTGCTACAGAGATAAGCGCTTGGCAAGTTCTTCGGGTACCAACTTTTTTTCGGAGGAACCTCGAAAGTTGTGGCCATTGTGAACCAGCGAGTTCCTTCAGTTCGGAAAGCTTTCCTTTCCCGAGGCCGCCCGTGGATCCGGTCAGCAAGGCGCCCACAGGCGTGGCTCGCTCGAATCCACTCCGACTCGGATTGGGATGGTGTGCCCCACTAGGAATGGCTCATCTATCCCCCCTCTCTGATGCTTAGGGTGGGGTGCCCACAGCCCTTCCATAGATCCTGACTCTTCTGCAGGCGTATCGTTTCACTGGCCAACCACGCCTCGGACCTGTACCCAGTTTCCTCTTATAGTATCGGGCTAGCACTTAGAATATATTTTACTCCGTCCGATCCTCACTGTTGTTTTCTTATTTTGAAATAGTCTATCTGTTGTTTTCTTATTTTGAAATATTATATTTGTTGTCTTCTTTTTGGTTGAAATATTCTATCTTTATTTTATTTTTTTCTAAGTGACTTTTTTTCTATTTATTCTAACTCATTTTTTTGATAGACTTTTGACATGTGCATTTTCATTTACTCTAAAAAATATATTCTAACTGCTAGCCCGATACTATACTACTTTCTCTGAGAGACTCTCTTTCATATCGAGTCAACCAGTATCCTACAGTCATCCCTGACCCCACAGAGAGATCCACACCTTCATAAACGCTAAACCCCAAACCCCTAAGCTTCGAAACTTTAAGAAGGCAACACATGTGTTGAGGCAAGATGGACTCTGATAGGAGCTGCAGCGATTCTTTGGGTTTTCGTATGTCCGATGGGCCCCCCACCGGGTTTTCGGGAAAATCCTTGTTTGTTTGTTTTTTTTCTCCAATGTGAGGGCTGCGGAGCTTCGTGGTACACGAAGATCCCCGCATGGTGGCGGTGCCCCAGTTCCTGAGCAAAGAGGAGTGCCAGCCCCGGGGCTCGAATCGTCGAATCGTCGAATCAGGATTCGGGAGCTCCGTCTTTGGAACGCCAGTTGCTGCTTTTTTCCAGCCACTTTTCCCCAAACACCAGCAACACTGATTGAAAAAAACAGCAACTTGGCTATCTAGGTACCCGTTTTTTGGTTTGGGGGCGGGGGGGGTCAGGGATGCTCAGGGCAAGTAAACGGAGCAAACCAAATGCCCAGAGATGTGAGTTGGCAATGGTTAAGCTTCCCTATTCAGCTTCCCTCGAAACGGGTCTCTACAAAAACCAGGGGTTCAAATCCGCAAACCAGGGGTTCAAATCCGCAAACAAAACAATTCCAAACCACCAACTAGATAATTTGGCTTAGGGGTTACCTGAGTTGTAGTGGCGAAACGCCTGAAAGCACTGGACAACAGAAGCTGCGAGCCACTTTCTCCGTTTGCACCCTTGCTCCACGTCCCCGTCGCCCCTTTCTCGACAGAGAGCCGCTGGCATCGCGGAAGGGCGCAGGTCTCAGAGCACCCACCCTGCGCGAGAGCGTCTGGGCATGTGTGAGGATGGGGGGAACCTCACAATGGTTGGAGTTGGTTTTCCCGTTGGCCCCCCCCCATAGAAAGAACAAAACGTGTGTGCCCGTCTCAGCTGGCAAGCGCCGAGGGCAGATGATACATGGTCGGAAGACCGCGCTTGATAGGCGCGACTGCCAACTGCCAACTAGCGGGAAGGCTTTTCAACCGGAAAAAACAGCTTTCAGGTGGGGTCTGACATTTCCTCAATAGGCCCAGGCCGTGGGTTGCTTCCTTTTTTCGACTTGTCCTGTTCTTGGGAGGGTTCCTCCAAAATCGGCCAAACAAAACGAGCGCCCCGGTTTGTCCCCATGGAAATCCAGAGGGGTCAGCGGGAGGCCTGTTGGCCGCGCATTTCTCCTCTGACCTCAGCCGGGTGGAGCGACTTCGAAGCCGCTCGGAGTTTGGACTGCTGAGAGCATGTCCTTCGGTTGGGGGGCTTGGGGTAAGGTGAAATGCCGCAACGGTTTTCTTTCGGCTTCCCTTGGCAACCAGCCGCCCCCAAAAAAGAAAAAGCAAAAAGAGCAGGACACGCAATTATTGAAATCAACTGCCAAAAGTAAACTGTTTTGCCCACATGGAAATCCGCTGGTCTGGGTTGGGACAACCAGCACCCCTCCCGGTTTAAATCCAGCTGATTTCCCCATTCCCTTGGATTAAAGTTGGCCTACCTGGCCTAGAGCCAAGCCTGTTCGCTCAAACGCAAACCTGTTTTTCCCGGCCTGCAAGTACTTCAGTCGCAAGCTTCCCTTGCTTCCTTTATTCACAAGGTTCTTCTTTTCCCGCGAACTAGTGACAGACCATGCGCCCACCCTAGATACAGTTTTTGACACACACAGAATTCCTGGTCTTGGGCCTCTGGGGCCAATTTTTTGGCGCGGCCTGACACCCGCAAGTCGGGCGTAAGTTTGCGAGACGTTGGTCTGGGGTTGCCGATGGCAAATTGGTCAGCCACCTGGGAAGCTTGCGGACGAAAAACTCGCAGCACGGGAGCTGAGCATATATTTTTTTCTCCCTTGGTCCCCCGGTAGTGCCCTTTGACCCTTTTTCTGGGGCGTTTTGGGGGAGGGTTCCCTGCAGAAGACAGGGCCTTATTAATTTGTTTTTGTACTGGAGGACCTAGTTGTAATACCAACCGGGGCTCATACGTGTTTTTTTTCGCCCCCCGGAATGTGGGTTGCTTCCCCTTTCACCTATCCTGGACCCCCAAGCGGAAATGTTGGGCAAAGTGCACAACTGGGTCCCTGGTCTGGGCGCCGCAGACGGCGCGAAACGGCGTCCGAGGATTGCTCCATTCCGTGGAGGAGCAGACCTGGCGTGTGCCCCTTCTGGTGAGCTGGTCCTCTGAGGCGCCCTGGCCAAACCGCAAGTAGCCAGCAAATTCAGCGGGAAAAATCATAGCACCTCTTCCTGGGGGTTGGGATGTGGCAAGATGTGGAAAGCGCAGTGTTAAGTCCTGGTTACCCTCGTTCCAACACTCATGGAAGTGGAATTGGGGCCTTTTTTAGGATGATGAATTCTTCCAAAGCCCTCCTGTCCACTTTCATGATTGCTCAAAAGAGGGTAGTGTCGACTCATGATGAACAAAGCCCCCACTTATCAATTAGGGGTTCCTTTTTTTTTTCAGGGGACCCCTGATGAATGCCTGGTCTGAATAAGGGGTAACACCAGACATTTCCTGGGGATTCGGAGGGAGATTTAAGGGTTAGCAATGTCCCGATGCATTTTGGCATAACAAAAATGACTTCAACCAGCTGAAGAATTTCCTTGTCAACAATGAGCTTTTTAGACCAAAGGAACCCTGGTGAAGGCGTTTCCCCGTTTCCCCCCCTTTGTCGCTCAGGCAGATGTGGCAGAGAAGGCCACGGCAGTTTTGGACGACTTCCAAAGCAGGTGCGAGACAACCGGGGGCATGGACTCGTAGACTGCATGTGTCACGTATCCTTTGAGAATCGAGAACCCCCCCCCAACCACACCATCCCCCCAAACTCAACAACTGAAAGAGGCACAACGCACCAACCCCCCAAACACACCAACCCCCCCCCCGGTCCAAGCTCAACAACAACTCAGGCCCAACTTATGCAAGGAGACGTTTTCCTACCCCACGTTCAACGACAGCACCGGGTTGACCTCCGGGTCCCAACTCACGCCAGGGGCGTCTTGCATGCCATGCCGCGGCTTCGGGGCCGGCGTGCGCAGTTCCAACACTACGCCCGCCTCAAGGACGAACAGCGAGCACAGCTGGAGAAGGTAATGCTAGCCTCAGATTGATTAACCTGGAGGACCCTACTAATCAGATGAATCTCCGAAAATAAATGAGTGCGTATTTTTGGAGCTGGAGCTTGTTTTTTTCTTGGTGGTTTCAAAAGGGGAGCCAAAATCAAAGGAAAACCACATTGCTATGTTGTTTTTGGGATGGAATGTTTTCATATGCTATCTACCAAGTGGCTTGGACAATCCGCAGTGCTAAGCATCAGTTCGTTGATGATGCAGGGGTTCCTGTGGGCCATACCCCAAGAAAACATGTGTGTGTGTGTGCGTAGTTCTTTCTGCTCATGCCTCTTTTGAGAAAAGTTGAAGTAGCAGTGCATTGTCATCGATATCCGAAAAATATGTGTTTACACCCTCTGTGTTTGCCTACTCGCCGTGCAAGCCATGCGGGTGATGAGGTGGCAGAAACTTCCTATTTGCCGTGGGGGCGGGGGGGTTCGAAAGAGGAGAGCCTGAAGCGTCATGTCCGAGCAGAAGCGCCGTGGGTCTTCTTCTCGGACGATGACGCGCCTTGGCCACGGGGAGCGACCGGTGGGGATGCAGCCCGTGTGAACACTGGAGGATGCGCCACCACCACATGCAAAATCATCTCCATCCGGACTCAAAGAAACTTACTCTAGAGAAGAATAGGTTGACATGGGAAAGCAAGACTTCGCTGTTTTCGGGTGTGTTTGAGCATGTGAAGAAGGCTACACACCCACAGGTGTTGGTGCCGATGCAACCCCGTAAGGGAAAGCAGTTTTCAAGGTTTCATGTTCCTCTCCTGCTTTGGTAGGTGTTTAAGTTCATTGGCCGTGACTTGTTGTTCTGAGTGCTGCATTTGCTTGTCAATACTGGGGGAAAACTGCCGGAAGAACTCAAACCCGGAACGCATCCCAACCCTCTGAGCGCGGCGCCGGCATTTTTGGGATCCGAATTGCGTCGCCTCAGGACATTTGGCACCCCAGGCGTGCAGAAGAATATGCCATCGCGATAGAGGCACGGGCAGATGTGTTCTGCCAGCTCAGCTGGCGACCAGATTTGGAATTCAAGCTTCAATCCATTTTTGTTGGGCACGCTGCCTGAAAACCTGAAAGTCTAGGTTTCCTTTCAGATGTCAAAGTTGTCAGCCAAAAGGGATTTGGCAAGACAGCCCTGGTTGGACCTCCTTCACTGAAATGCTTAGCAGGCTGAACTTTGATTTTCAGTGTCCCTTTGGACCATCCGAAAAAGATACGCCTCTTTTTGTGGAAACCAGGACTGGGACGACAAGCACCTTGGAATCCAAATCGAAGCACCCTGATGGAGATCCATGTCTCATCAGCTGGGCTCATCCCATTGGTTTGGGTGTCATCCGGACAGGAGAGACCCGGGGACGAGCCCGTGGTTCACTCCAGGCGCGGACCCGATGGACCCTTAGGTACGGACGCGCGATATGGCCGAACCTTTTCTCCATGGAAGTTGGCTGGATTTCCTTGACCAATCGCCGAAATCATGAAAAAATGATAGGCTAGACTCCAGCAAGTCCCAGACCAGCGGCCAAAAATGCAAATTGCATCGGCACTTGGTGGATTTGGGGCCCCCCCTCCCAAAATCGAGAACTCGCAGGGTGCACCTCACGCCGGGCCTGGGCCCGCGCCTGCCGTTGGCAGCCACCTGTGGGGAGATCACCCGCATGGAGGCCGGAGGTTCTCGACCAGCTCGGAGCCTCAAAATTTGGAGCTTGGGTTTCGCTTCGAATTTTGGCGCTGGATCCATTTGCCTGGAAAAGTGGCCGGCAACCACCGGGAACCCAGAAAAAATGGAACCGGGATCCGATCCTCGAAGGGTATCCTTTTTGGTGGCCTTGCAGACATCAAAGATGGTGTGGTGTTAAGGCGCCCTTCTCCAAAGGAAAAGCCGCAAGATTGGGCATTTTAAGACATGGCTGTGAATTGCAAAGTGGAATTACCTACCTCGAGAGTGGTGGGACATGAATCAGCTCAATGATGTGCACCAAAGGATTTGCCAGTGAAACTCATGCCCATGCCATCGTTTGGCAGTTTGGTGGCGGTTTAAGCCATGGTTTGAGCGGGTGGGCTATGTCCATAGAGGCGGATGGGCTTCTGCGCCTGGCCATCAGCGCAGAGGAGGAGCCGCGGGTTTGAAATGGCCAGGAGGAAGGGACGAAATCCTTTGGATGGAAACCCTGTGGATGGACAAACTCCGATTTGCAGCTGGTAGGTGGGTTATCCATGTCTATCCATAGCGGTTCATTCCCAAGTGGTGTAGGATTTCATCCATGCCTATCCAATTTCTTGATGGGGTTCATTCCCAGGTGGTGTAGGATTTCGTCCACCAGCAGTGAATACTTTGGCGAACCGCCTGGTGCGAATCGAATCCAAGGGGACACTACCGTCGTTTTTGAGGGTGCCCTGTTTGTGGGGTTCCTTTATTGTTCGCCCCCAATTGAAAAGGCGCAGAACATGGGTAGGAATCCCTGAAGCGGGGCCATGTGTCTATCCATGTTGATGTACCTAGTGTTCATGTAAGGCGCAGCGTTCAGGTTGATGATTGATGTGTCTAGGTACCGGCGTACGTGTTTCTTTTCAGAACATGTTGCAGACATGGAGTGTTTGGGGGGGGGTTGTGTCGAAGTAGAGCCCGAGAATGGTCCCCAGAAGGGCGGGTAACCGCCCCAAAACAACGCTCCCTTGGGATGCTTAAGCTTTCAGGCGCATGGCCGTGTTTGGGCACCAAGGCTCAGCTCACCATTCTGCGGGTTGATTCCTTTTCCATTCTTTTCAAGCATCGTTCTTTCCAAAAACCGGATCCGTTTTCCCTGGGTTTTCTTGAGGTTTTCTAGAAAGATTCGGATCCCTGGAAGAAATGGAAGCTACCCCTACCATCCAAAGCCACGTGCCTCGATCCTTGAGCTGGGGTCAGGAGAAGCCGGGGCTCTTTGGCACAGCCACCGGGGAGTACTTCGATGCGGCCGCCAAGTTCGAAGTCTTCGATGCGCCTCGGGCGAAATGTCGTGACAGATGTGACCGGAAAGTCCTAGAGGGAAATGCTTCGCCAGAGGGGTCCTTTTCGGGTTGCATTAAAAAAAACCCTTGGTTTAAAGGGAGGCCAAAAAGAAATCCCAACACTCGAGGTTGCGTTTGGGGATGATCAATTTGAGGATGTTGCTGGACCCACCTGCCACCAGAATCAAAGACTTCTCACCCGCTGCCTGAGCAAGCTGAAGGATGGCGCAGAAGATCGCAGAAGCCTTTGTTTGGATTTGTGCGTTTCTCCTTTTATCCCCACCCTTTGAGGCTGACCCAGGGCCTGAGCTCCAGGACGGCGTATGACGTTCCATATGTGGGGAAGACCATGTCAGTACTGAGACAAAAAGGAACTTTTGGCTCGACGCAAGTGAGAGACACCTTTCCTGGGATCTGCTGTTTTATTTCTCTCAGGCGGGTCTTCACTCGTAGCCAAGGCCCGCTGCACACTGGAATCCAACTTTGTCATAAATGTTTGTGTGTGTGTGTGTGTTTGTGCTGCTCTGCTCTGCTCTGTTCTGTTCTGTTCTGTTCTGTTTTGTTCTGCTGTGTGCTGTGTGTCTGTGTGTGTCTGTGTGTGTCTGTGTGTGTGTGTCTGTGTGTTGTTGTGTTGTGTTGTGTTTCGTTGTGTTGCGTTGCGTTGCTTGATGAGGGCGGGCGGCTGGGCAGGCGTGCGTGCGTGCGTGCCTGCGTAGGTGCGTGCGTGCGTGCGTGCGTGCGTGCGTGCGTGCGTGTGTGCGTGCGTGCGTGCGTGCGTGCGTGGGTGGGTGGGTGGGTGGGTGGGTGGGTGGGTGGGTGGGTGGGTGGGTGCGCCCGACATTGAAACATGCCACACAGAGGACTTCTTTGAGCGGCACAACGACCTCATCATTGCAAACCAATTTGCGGTGCTTTGGCAGCAATGCATGTTTCCGAGCATTCGCCGCTCTACAAGCGCACCAATGCTCATTTGCACGAGCCAACCTTTTGTCCTATGCCAGTGCATCTGCTAGTTGCTTTTAGTCTACTCGTAGCCGAGACTCTTTTGAAGCGATGTTATCTGAAACAGCGGTGTTCTTGCTTCGCTGCAGGACATCCGGTTCCGAACCCATTTGCTGCGGGGTCCAGGCCGTGTCTATCGCCACCCGGCTGAGATGTGCACTTAGCGGTTCAGCCCCCGTCCGCAGTTTTTGGATCCCTTTGGGTAGGATGGATCCACGAGCAGAGTTCCTGTGAATAAGTCGTAGTGAAGCTTTGAGGCATCCCTTGCAGGAACCAAGGCTTCACCTGTGTGGGTTGGGGTCATGTCATATCCCGTTTCGAGACCGGGGACAGGGAAACCGCCTACTTCTTGTTTTGGGGGTGGCATGGTTGTTGGGAAACATGTCGCATTTTTGCTTCTTGTGCTTTTTTGGGGGAAATCCAACCAGTGAACTGCTAAAACATATAAATTTGTTCGCTCCCCTTCCAACGTCAAGCCAGGTGGCCCCCCGGGTTTTTGGTGCCCATGGGCCCGGCTCGGAGGCTTCCTCCCTCGCAGTGCCGCGGCGAACGGCGACGGAGAGGGCCACCTTCCGTGGATGTACTGCTACGCCACCCGGCCGGGGATGCCGAAACTCCTTCTTTTGACGTTAAGATCCTGAGTCTCTTGGCAATGTCTGGATGCTCGTGAATGCACCGTCTCATATCAAGTGTGTGTGTGTGTGTGTCTTGGAGGGTCTCCCTCCCACGAGTTCCTGGACTTCTGTTCTTTGATGACCAATTTGGTGTTTTTGTCCAATTCAGTGGCAACCAAAAGGTTTGGACTTGCGTGTCCAATCTGAGGGAGGGTGTGTCCAGGAGAAAGCAAACGAAGATCGTATTTTGAGACGGGAAGTTGAAGAAATGCAACCAGCCGCCATCAGCTGCCACGGTAAGCCTCGTTGTTCTCTTGTTGCACTTAGAATTGAGGATGTCACTGCGAGACACGAATAAGGACAGGCCGACCATGCCATACAGCACGCCAGCTGGAGAGGAAGATCTTGAGTACGTCTCGGAGGAGTTGCCAGATCCAAGGTGCTTGGCCGCGTCAAAAGGCACAATCTGAGCGTTGGGCGACCTTGACCTTTTGGTTTTCCCCCTTTTTGGAGGTCCCACAAGGTTAGTTTTATTTCCTGGTCCGTTGGGCAAGTGAGTAGTAGTTTTTGGTTAGGTTATGACTGCCCTGTTAGTGCCATACGTGCAGCAAAACATGAAATGCGACCAAAAGGGTCCATAGAGCGCTTTTGGGTGCAATTGCCCAGCCCACATGGTTTGCGTAGTGGGCCATGGCGTTTGAGCTTTTAGAATAGGTTTACTCGGCATGCTAACAGGGCCCACAGATCGGTTGCCTTCCTTTTCCTTTGACAAGTCATCCAAAGGGTCAAATCCGAGTTTGGGGTCTCGCACCCACCTGGACGCAGGTGCCTACCGGGTTCATGAATGGATACATGCAAGCAAACCCCACGCGCAAAAGCAAAGAACATCGCCTGCATTACACGACCCTCAAATAATCACCGAGGTATGGCGGATCTTTTTTGAGTGGCCGTTCGGTCTCCAACCCCGTGGCCCAGGCGCATTGCGGGCATGCGGCAGACGCTGGACTGCGTGCTGTTCCAACTGGCGCCCACTGAGGGTCCCCTCGCGGGGCGCTGAGATGATTTTACCCGGGTCCGGTAGAAAAAGTCTGAGGGCCCCCAGAAATCGGGGCTCCAGAAATCGGGGGGGGGGGGGGTCTGGTGGTTTGGATTTGGATTTGAAGCTGTGGTTCTTGTAGAGGGCTAGTGGGAACCCCGGAGCACCTCAACATTAATTACCAAGCTGCAAGGAGACAAGAGCCACCTCTTATGCGGCATTCGCCGGAGAGAGGAAGGAAGTGGTTTGGGCTTGTTAACCCTTGAAAGCCAAACAGCTGCTGGATTGGGGGGCGGGGGGCGCACAAATGCCCTGCATCCCACAACTGATTGCACTCGCAACTCATCAACCGGGTTTTTTTTGTTGATGATGAGAAGTCAACCAGGTCTTGTTGATGTCCAGCATTGAATCAATCAACCAATGGATCAATCAGACTTCGCTCTAAACTTAAACCGTATGGATTCATGAAGAGGGCCTACCGGAAGACTGACATGGACAAAAGCGGCTTCGCAGTGGAAGGAGCTCAAAGGGGTCCGGTCCGTAGGGAGATGTTGATCAACGGCTCGGCTTTTGGGGGGTTCCATATTAAAGTGTCGGAGCGCAGATGGTTCATTTGGGGCTTCATGCAACTGGTGCCGATCGGCGTGGAGTTTGAGCCACCAACAGCCAATCCCAATGAAGAGCACACAGCTTAGCGTGCGAAGAAGGAAGCCAGAAAGGGGATGGATACCCTGCAAGTTGGCATGGACACAAGTAAATGTCATCCTTGGTTCCATGCTCGGGGGAGTTGCCAGTTTGTTTCGCCCAGTCAGGCCCCGAGCCCCAATCAGGTCCCTCCGCCGTTGGGGACAAATTGTTCACAAGACACACGCACACAACAAGAAACTCAAACGCAAAGTTGGTGGAACTTGGCCTTTGGTAGTTGTAGACCGCATGACCTTTCCTTTTGCTGGCCAGTTGATGCCACTTTTGTACACTTACAGTGCTGTGTGCAGTTTCACTCTGGGTTCGTGGCGGTCCAAACACCATACGCCTTCGCAGTTGCAATTTCCAAGCTGGGCGTCCCTTTTCGAGGAAATCACCGAGCAGGACTTCGCGCAGAGCCTTGTCGGCACCTTGAACGAGGTCACCGCAGCCAGCGTGGCTGGGTTGCACACGATAGGGTCACAAGCCTCAAGGAAACCAGGGGCAATTTCAGGGATGGGTTTTGGAGGTATGGAGGTTGCAACTTTTGTCATTCTATGTAGTGGGTACATACTGCCTTTCAGGCTCATACTTGTGGCGTATAAGCCTTCATACCTCGAAACCCATCCCTGAACATGCACTTGAAGCCACAGGCCGAACAAAACTGCTGGAGACTTTCTCTTCCATTTGCTTAAGAATATGTTATACTTTCTCTTGTTCTTAAGGGAATCTATCACTACTGGGCATATTTTCATTTTTCCCAGGGGCTTAAGCAACTGGAGGGTCTGGATTGCTTGCTCGCTGGAGGTGGCCATGGCCGCGGACAGGTGCCGCAAGCATGGCGTGAGAATCGTAAAGGCGTGAAAAAGGAGCTCCGGCCGCGGCTTCTCTCGGATGTCAGGCTTCACGTCCGCACTCGTCGCCGTTTTTTGTTGCTGTTTTTTTCCCCAGGGGCTGAGAGGAGTTTAAGGGTTGGTTACGCTTTGAGCGCGTTTGCCCAGCGGTCGCCCAAGGGTTGCAGAAAACTACGAGGCTCTGAAGGAAGCGCCTGCACTGAGTTGGCTCGCTCCGGACAAACCTCATCAACAAAAACAACGAGGAAATCTGACGCAACGGCAGAGGCCCTTGGTTTTCCGGAAAAACCAGCGTCCTCACGCAAACGGAAGAGAGAGAGAGAGAGCTCCGAAGGTGCGATCACCTGTGCGAGCTCGCCCAGGGCAGCTGGATCCGATCCCTGGCGCCGCGCTGAGTCACTGAGCCGCGTCGCGGATCGGCGCCCAAAAACGGGAAGCCCTCGATCTGCCCTGTTTGATTGGGTCTATGGTTTCCGTTTTTTTTGGGTTGAGCCCGAGTTACCTGGGCACACCCTCTTTCTTGTAACCCGGAGCAATGGGTTGTTGGGGTGAATTTCGCAGGTATGGCGGGCCTTCGGGGTCCTGACCCCGTCCCAAACGCCACGTGAGGTGGGGAAGTTTGCGGACCCCGCAGCTGGACAGACGGACAAAGTCGCCACTGCTGAAGCGCGGCCGGGCACTTCAGCTATCTCTCGGCTCGGTCCGCCTGGAAATGGACATGTCGCCCCGGGCAGTAATTTACTTTTGGACACCAAGATAGACTTAAACCCAGGGTTCATTCCCCCGAAAGGAGAACCCCTGGGTTTAAGTCTATCTTGAGGTAGTCAAAAAGTAGAACCCTGGCACCGGGCCTCCAAAGAAGCGAAGGGAAGCTGATTCGAGTTGGCCATAGGTGTGGTTTTTGAGGCGGAAGGTACTACCAGGTTTCGGAAAGGTTTCGTGACGCAAGGGAGGAAGCTGAATGCGTGGCAACTCATCAAAGGGATTGAGTTTCGTTTGGCGTGATGCTACTTCCACCAAAATGGAGGCAAGAAGAAAACTGTCAGGCATAGTAAGAAATGACTTCACCGATAAGCCTCACCAAACCGTCAGAAAACCCCTTCAAGAAACGATACGGCATGCTTCTGCTTACAGGACGCGCACCTCCAGCTCATGCCCCTTGCGCCCGGGGCCCAAGCGGGCCCAAGCGACGCGACCGAGCGGCGTTGGCGTGTTTCGCGGGTCTGGGTCTTGGACAAATCGGTGGCGGTAAAAAGTCAACACCAAACTGATTCAAAGGACCTGGGAGCCAAACCATTTTGAACCTAGCGATTTGAAGGAGAACAAACTGACCTATAGGCTTCATTTGGTGCCATCCGTTGGCCAAACTGACCGAAATGGACAGGAAAACCTGACCTAAAGCTGACTAAACTGATCACCTGACCACCCTTTGCACCAGGCCCTGCGCAGACGGTGCTGGTGCAGCGCATCGAGCAACGCCTGGCGCAGCCGGAATTCCTGGCATCTGGGGTCCATGAGTCAGCTTGCGACTCGCGGTTTGGATTGGCCCCTCCGAGTAAAAACGGTGGGCTACCGCTTGTTGAGGCTCGGAGCACGGTTTAAGCTGGGTTAGAGCATTTAGGGGGCCTCCAAACAACACAAGTATGAGCAGAATATGAAAATCTGCTTCTCTGTGTACCGCAGATGTGGGCCAGATGCGCCCTTGAATGAAAGAGAAGGCAGTTGGTCCCTGTATTTCCATTCACGCCCTTTAAAAAGGAGCCATGGACTGACAAGGGGTCAAGGACCATGGGCCATGAACTTCCCATCGCTTCCTTGGCTCCGAATCAGGTCCGTTTGGAAGAACAGATGGGCTTGTTTTTAGATGGTGCCCTTTTTCACCTTGGTACAAGGCGATGCCAAAAGCAAACCACCACTTGTGTTTTTGTGGGAACAGCGGGGGAAAGGGGGGGGGGACCCTTAAAACGGGCTTCGGTTTTCCCTTCGGTTTCATGCAGCACTACTTTTCAACCCCACCATTTCGGGCCCATATTTGCGTTAGCATGTGGCTATGTATCAAAACGGGGACCCTCCCCCAATTGAAAGACACACATGTTGCAGGCCCAGAGCCCAAGCATATGCTGACGAAGTATGGGCTGAATGCACATCATTGTTCAAACTATGCTGTTGATGAGACATGGGTTGTTTTTTCAAGGGGACCACCAAACAAAAAAGGGGTGGCTTCCCTTTCGCTACCCAAGCAAAAAGGGACCCTCCAAGAGACACCCCCACATGACCGGAATCCACTTTAAATGTGGCAAGTTCCAAGTTCGACCTAACTGGATCTCTCAAAGAATACCCGGGCCAGAAAAACAGACATTCACAAACAACCCGAATACAAGCTGATCTGGAGGGAAAAGGCCGATGGGTTTCGGATGCATCCTAGGAGACAACAAATGCGCATGCTTCCTTTTGGGGTCTAACGTCAAATTGGTGGTTGGGCCTGGCAAATTGCTTCTTCTTCTGTTGTTTTTTTGGGAGGGGGGGCTCGGGCTTGACTTCGTGCCGGGTGCCAGCCGGCTCCATTAAGGTTGGTATTTGAGCCACGGAAACCGGCAGGGGTACTTTGGATATCCAAAAAAGACGGGGGGTTGTTGGGGCCTGTGGGTTGTATTTTTTTGGGCAAACAATTGCCTCAAGCTCCATTTAGGCTTCCGAGAAAGTGTCCATGTTGGTTCCCCAAATGGATGCGTTTTGAGGGCTCCCCTTCAAAAACAAAACATGCAACCACTATATAGCCACTATGGGTAGGGTATACAGCCACTCTCTTTCCGTCCCTCGGTTGGGTGGAGACCAACTCTCCGCGCGGGTTTTGGCGCTTTGCGCTCGCGAAGCCTCGAAAGCCGAGGCTTGCGAAGCTGCCGTTGGAGAACTTGGAGCGCCTGGTGGTGGTGCGCTATGAGCCTGCGGCGCCCAGATTTGGGGATCGAAAGGTCGATGGCTCGTCAAAGAGATCAGCACGCCCTGCCAAAAATGTGGTTGAACATGGGAGGCCGGGGATCCAGAGTCAAATGGGAGCTTGAGCCCTTGCAGATGGGAACATGGTTTGGCACCTCTTCGTCAAAATCCAAAAAAATACAAGGGAGGGTACCACTGAACCGAGCCAATGAGGACCAAGCCCATTTTCCGGGGCTGCAATTTTTGGGAGGCTCGCTTCCAAAGGGAAGGTCCGTTAGGACAAACATACGGTCACTGTGTGGCTTGCTTCGTCTCCGGTGTCCAGGGACGGGCCATGAGTTTTTTCCCAATTCCTGAGTTCCAAGACGTTTTTACTCTTTATTTTTAGGCAGACCATCAACCCACTCAAGAAGTCCGTGTCTGAGGTTAGGCAGCTGCCATCGAAGATAAAAACAAAGATCATGCAGCCACAAAGGGCAACCTCTGAAGGAGGACCCAGAAAACTGCGTTTGATGGACAAAACCCACCAGACGCCACTTGAAATCTGGGAATGCTGGGATGAAATGTGATGAACCGCCAATCCTAACAGGTGCAGGAGTTTGTCCGAACATAGCGCCATTCGATTCTGGTTCCAAACCAGCATCAAGGCGCCGCAACTCAAAATGATCCTTGGTGGTGGCACGGGGGGGTCCAATTGATTTCTCATGAGAAATTAAGGACTTTGGGTCCCAAAAGAAATTTGAAACAGGTCTGAACTCAGCACGGGGTTCAGTGGCTAGGTTGGAGTGCTCGTTTCTTTGAAGCGTCTTGGTCCGAAAGCTTTGTCCGTTGAGGCCTGAAACTGGGAATCGCAAAGGTGTGGCCTGAAATGCAGTTCCTCTGGGTCGCTCCCAATTTATCCTTCCTGCCAAGTGGCTTTCCCTTGCTGTGTCCCATGGTCTAGGGATTAGCTTGGCTTAGCGTGCCCCTGCTGGAAGCT
Source organism: Effrenium voratum (assembly GCA_963377175.1). Classification (NCBI taxonomy): domain Eukaryota; class Dinophyceae; order Suessiales; family Symbiodiniaceae; genus Effrenium; species Effrenium voratum. The sequence continues at coordinate 174,902 of CAUJNA010003557.1, forward strand.
GTCGGCTACCCAAGGCCGGGCCAGGAATTTTCGCTCCACCACGCACTGGCCCAAGTTTGCCGTCCGAGTGAAGCTGCGAGGAAATCGAAGGACCTCGCCTTTCAGGTCTCTGTGCTGGCGGGGAAGTTGGGGAAGCCTCTAAGCCGAGAATTCCTAGGCAGTCCCTACGTAAATGAGACTCATCGCCTCGTCACGCTTGGCGGCCGTAGGGAGTAACAAAAGGAAGCCGTGGCCATTGCGGGTCCAACCTGAAAGACGAGCTACCTAGGACGGGAAGTTTCGGCCTACCACCGTCTTCATTTACCTCAACGAGCTTCCGGACAATGCTGGAGTGCCTCACTCAACTCAGGGAACAAAGTTGAGCTCTGGTTTGATTGTGGCTGGTTATTCCATGCCACGAAACCCATTTCGTACCACTTCGAAACCAGGAGAAATCTTTGCTGGTTGGCATTTACAGGGGAACCATTAAACGGAAAACCTATATTTGTGGGGGGGGGATCCCTGAAACCAGCAAGGACCCCAAGAGTTTGTTCCAGAAGCGCACTGCTTGACACCTAAAATGGGCCACCACCCAGGCCCTGGATTCTTTCTTTCTTTTTCTCGCAGCGTTATGTTTACCTTTCTTTTTCCTTGTCTATTTTTCTTTAATTCAGTTTAATTTGATTTCTTTAATTAGAGGCCCTTTCTCTTTTCTCTGTCTTTTTTTCTGTCTTTAATTTCCCTCTCTCTCTCAGTCCCTCCCGCGGGTTGAATTGCCCATTTGCACGAGTTGCTCGCAGGGCGACACCTTCTTCCCGCACCTTGGCTTCAGCTTTGTTCCCAGAACAGGCCGGCCCTGGCTTGGTCCCCCCCCAAAGAAACAAAAGACACAAAACAAGATCAACATGGGTATTTTTGTATTTTGGTGATTAAAACTGAAACCAACACTTGGAGGTCCCCTAAAAAATGACACGCAAATAGATCCCCTCAGGGCGTGGTTCCTCAAGTAGACCTCTAAAACTGACGCAGCAGATCCTTCGACAACTAATTGTGCCGTCTCAATCGCAGATTTGTTTGTGGAGGGCCAACAGCAACAATCCAAAAAAATCAACAAAACAAAAAATATTTCTCGACCCTTTTGTCTGTTGGTTCCATGTTGCTGTGCTGAGTGCTCCCTTCCCTTTGCGTAGATGTTGTCTCCACGTGCTGGCCAGCGCCTTTGCGCCTAGAAACAAGGCAGTATGAGCCATTGCGAGCGAAATAATTTGGGACTTTCCTGGGAGCATCATATTTGAAGAGAAGAAACTCCCAGGATATTTCTTTCCGTTTTTTGTAGGGGGGGAGGCGTAGTTCTTCCAGCGTCAACGGCTTCGTCCCTCACAAAGTTCCAAGTTGGGAGGTCTGAGTCAGGGAAGGCTTCCGGAAGACCTCAGGCTTTTGATGGAAACCCCACCAAAAAGGAGGATATAGTTCAGGTCGTTAGGGGTGAAAGGCCTAGATACTTCGGGCCACAATCCGCCTACTAGTTGGGATGGATGAAGCCGATGAAGCCTTAAAGCCGGGTCAAACCAATCCCAACTGCCTGTATCCGCAGTACGGTGGCTAATTCCCAGTCGCCGTGTGCACAATTGCAACTAGGGTTACTAGGTAATTGGCGATCCCCTCATATTGGTCCTCCCATTTGTGGGAATGGATTGTCTCAGTCGGAATGGGGTAGGGGGCAATCTCCAAAAATTGACCAGATATTCAATGAAAGGTAGATGGCGCAATTCCCTGGCAAAGGTTCACCCTTCCTGCAGATTCCTATCCACTTGTGGGACTCTTTGCACTTGCCCGCTGCGAATGGCCAGGATGTGCCGTGATGTGGCCCAATGCCCAGGAAGACGGCTCTGAGGCACCTGAGACCTTCATATCGCATCAATGGTGCGTTGGGGATGTTTGGGATACCTTTGCCCTGCCTAAACAAAGGAAGTCGAACAAGATCTCCCTTGGAACTCGGGCCAGGCTTTTGAGAATGAAATCGAACAGCGCGTGCGAAGTCGCTAAGTCAAGAGATATGCCCAAAGCTGCCAGGATAGCCGCATGGTGCACGCTGGCCGGCCTCCGGCCACTGGCGTAAAGCCTGGGCTTCAAGACTCCTGGCGTGTGTTTGTGTGTAATTACCCTTCTCATGTTGGTTCGGGAAACTAAGAAGAACCCCATAGAGTCTCCGCTATTTTGACACGTGTCTCAAAGTAGGAATCGGACCCCTAGTCAGGTTGGCTTCCCTATGCGTGTTTTATTTTGGTGAAAAGGAGGTCCCTCTATGTTGAGCAAACCCCGCTGAGTCTCGGGGATGTCTCCCAACCCGTGCCGCCTCAAGTATGTCTGGCTACCGAGGTTCGGAGTGAACTGCTTCTTCAACGTGGACGTCAAACGAGTCGTGCGCGCCACAGTGTCCCCCGCGCAAGTAGGTTGCAACCATGGCTAAGCTCACTTACCCCAGCTGGACCCACTCACTTCCCAGGTTCTTGGACTTTATACCTATAGCGTGCTTGTTGCCAATCAAGGAAGGAAGTGAGACCTAGTAGCGAATGAATTCAAAGGATTGAACATCCATTCAAACAGATCGTTTGTATTTTTCCGTTCGCCAGGTTTCTTCGCCAAGCATGACGGTGGCTGCAGAGGAGCTCTTGGCTGTCGCTGGCTTTCGAGAATGTGCCCAAAGCTGACCTCCCAAAAGCTCCAGGCACACGAAGGCCACAGCCTTCAGGGAGGCACCGATGAGACCACTGGAACTTCCAGCCCCAGTGAGGCTAGGTAGGGAGCCCTCTTCTCAAAAAGGGCTGAGAAAGGGCACCTAGCTGGGGAACCCAGTGAGGGAAAAGATGGGAGAAGCCGCGAGGAGTGCCCTGCCATCGACATCGCCAGCCTGGAAGGCGATAGAGGCACCTCTGAGAGGAGCCGAACCTTCTCGCCGGACGCTTGTTGGGAGCGAGGGCGTGGCTTTGGCATCGGAGTAAGCCAAAGCGTTGTGGGTGGTTCATGCGTTCGATGTTGAGCTGTTTCTGATGTTGGTTACTCATGTGCCGGGTTGGATTCTGATGTTTCTTGTTTCGTTTTTGAGCGATTGATGTTTGTTTGGTTCTGTTCATTGCTCTGGGGAGTGCCTGTTTTTTTACTGTGCTTGTTTCATGCCCCGGATGGCTTGGTATGCTTGGTCTTTATTGAGGCGACCCTTCGCAGGTGACCGTGATTTCTGGCACGTGGGCTGTATCACAAACACGTTTTCGGGGTGCATTCGACTGTCCACCAGACCTGAGAAGCCCGCTGGTCCACCTTTTACTGGAAACCAAAAACAGAAAACCGCGGCCATTTTTTTCCAGGTCCAACTTGGGTCACCGAGGTTGGGCACCGAGCCGGCCTTGCGGGTGGCAGGAGACCCGAGATTCCTCTCTGAGAGACATCGAAGGAAAAAAGTTCGGCGTTGAATGGACCTCCTCGTGGTTTCTGGGATTGTGAATTTGCCAATGGTTTCCCATGGTTCCCAATGGCTTACAGTTGTTCCCAGTTATTCCCCATGATGTGTGGTTCTACCCGAGAAATCTGGAAGGAACCCGAAATGGCCAGCCATCTCATTTCTCTTTGCAACGTGAGGGGGGAAAACACATGATCATGCATTATAAGGATGTTTGCCATGCGCAGAGGGCGCTTCTTGCGACCTGTGCAGTTCCCTCTCTTGGGACAGATGCACATGTAGTGTATCACGCCCTTTGAAAAACCCTTCGTCCCCTTTGACAAGTTTATTGCCCCGTGCTTGTGATTATCGCTTGTCAGACTTATCCTTTTGGCGCACCACAAGTCTCAGCAAGCTTGTGACACTTAAACGTCCTTTGCTTGATGCTTGTGAGCCTTTGCCTTCGTCCCGCGCATGTCTTCGCACCCACACTCACTTTTGCCATCTTGTTATACACGTTCCGTGGCCCAGGCCTGTGACCTGTATGCCGTGCGTGTTGGCTTATGGGCGTCTTGTTGCGCATGCACCTTGTTAAGCTCAGCTAGTCCGATCCGACATTCCCCTGCCCAAATCTGCCAGCATGGCAGCGGAAACCACCAGGGGTTACACGTCGAAGTTGACAATATCAAGGCCCTTGTGGGAAGCTGTTCCCATGTTTACCCACATTTACCCTGTACAGGCTCTTTTTTTTGGGGGGGGTTGGTATAGATTACATGCATGGATTGCGTGAAGTGCTGTTACTCTGAGTTCCCTTTTCTTTGCTCTTTGGATGCTCCCTTTCGTCCTTTTCGCGCCTCTTTGCAAGACTTCCCTCACTTCTTTCAGGGCCCCTCGCTCGCCCTCCAATGTTGCACTTTTGGTTCACGCGTTTGGTGCGCCTCCCCTTGAAACAAATCAAATCTAGCAAGTATCCAACAAGCTTACCGGCACCAGTCTCAGGTATAGCAGTTCAAGGCCCACGCCTGTATACGCCTTTATATATAAGAGTTGTCCTGTGGCCTGTCTCAGCCGAGGCAGTAAACGCATGCACCGTAACATGTTTGACTAGGAACGGCACCCGAACTCAACCCCACCGCAGCGCCCCAAAGGCAGACTAGAGACTCATGCGCATGGATGTTGGACGTTGGGTCATCCGAACTTCTCGCCGGATGACATGAGGTCCCCAGCTTCCTGACGCCGGAGGAGGCGGAGGACTTCGAAGCAAAGGGACGCCCGGCGAGCTCGAGCTTCCAAGGCTCCACGGCTTGGGCCCCGGAAGACCGAAGGAAAGCGATGGAACAACTTGCAGAGAGATCCGAGCGGCAAATGGATCGTGGGCGTTCGTCCGGGGACATGTCCAAAACATTCCCCAAACGCGGCGCTCATTTCTGAAAGTGAATCTCGCAGATGGGAATGATTTTTGGAGTTTCACACGGTTTCTTGATTCAAAGTGTGTTCAACACTTGTTTGAGTCGAAAATCGGTTTGGGCTTCCTTTCGCCTAGGTTTGTCCAACCTGTACACATCACGTGGTTAAGGGAGTATATCGCCCTTATTAGATGAAGTTGAACGTGGTTCTCAAATGTGGGACTGACACGGGACCTGCGTTCCCGGTTCAAGCACATGTTGCAGGGTGTTCACCAGGAAATTAACCGTGCTGATGTCCAACCGGTTCCCAATTGCACGCAAGCAACATGCTACGGGATTTTCCCCCGCTTCCTTCCTGCTACACTTGGGCGCACTTGGGAAACAACTGGCCCCGCCCCCCCCAGTGGCCAATGTCAGAGATCCGCCCACACAGGCAATTTCCCGCCTTGCCAGAGGTCCCATAGGTGTTGCACAACAAAAAAAAACACGGGTCCTTCAAATCCAGCCATCCGAGGTCACTTTGAGGACCTTCGGTTTCCAAGAGACCCCGTTGGTGGCCCAAGTGGAGGACGGAGCTCGCTTTGCGTCGCAAAGAGCCTCGCGCCTCGGGAGCCGGGAGTCGGGAGTCGAGAGGAGCGGCTGACAGAGTGGAATGAGTTCGCCGCAGCCAACCTTGGGCCGGGGACCTCAGCGCGACGGCTCACACAAAATGGCCCAAGGGACGCTTTAGGTAACCTCCCTTCTTCAAGCTTGAAACGGAGAGAACCTGGTCTTGAGGTATCTTGAGCAAGGTCTGGAGCCCAAAGTGGCAGTTCCGTGCGTCGCCAGGAGTTTGCGCCTGGTCCGCGGCAACACCGGGTTGGGGATGGGCAACCGGGGCTGTGGGCAGAGGCGGGGCTCGGGACATTTGCTGCTCAGGTCCTTGAGGCCCCGCGAGGTTCACTTGATCCTTTGGTGAGGACAGTCGGAAATGCATACCAACATTGGACCCATGAAGGAAATTGTGGAAAATGAGTCTGTGCATGGATGAATGTTTTTGTTGAAGGCTCTTTGTCAGAAGCGCTCCAGTTCTTTCCGCAACTCTTGAGGCTTTTTACACCGGTAGGTGACGCCTTTGCACACCTGCGGTCAAGCCATCGCCAGGTCTGCCAGCATTTGCCTCTCCGAGAAGGCCGTGTCCATTTGCTGATTTACCAAATTTCTGTGGAGTTGTTGCACTGTAAATAACTATGAAGACTTCAAACAATTAGTTTGTAGGGACCCTAGTACTCTTGAGGCGCACCATGTTGGACCATTTTGGCACTTCAGCGTTTGCGAGGCCGAAGCTCATTTCCCGCACCTCGGCGTGCGGGTGGCCGGGCACTTGAGAGCCCCGAACAAAACCATAGGTTGGAGAGACTTTGCCTCAGGTGATGCAAAGGGGCGACCTCTTGGAATGGCCTGGGCCCCGTGCTGCAACTTGCGCGTTGAACCTGGAACACGGTGGGTCCGAAGAGCGGAAAAGACGCCCCTGGCAAGCTTGCCAGCAAGGTGGAGTGGCAAGCTGCGTGTGCGTGTGTGCGGTCGATTATGCATGGTGCATTGCTGTTACGGCCGGCGGCTGTTGGGTCTCGCACTGCTATTGCCGCATCGCGATCGTGTCTCCAGTAGCCACAGGGGAGGGGGGGTGAGCTTCACAATTATGCCCACAGATCCCAGTGGATAGGGAACCAGCCATTTTCCGTTTAGAGTCTTGACGGATGGTTCCCCCCTGGTTACCTTCAGATACATTCATTCACCGGTGCAAGCCATGGTCTAAACAACCTCTTTTGGCGACACCGCAACAAACCCCTAAGCACGTGAGCCGAGGCCCAATGCCTGGTTTCAGTCCGAGACAGCGAAGGAGAAGATCACGGCACGGGGGCCCTTTTTTTCCGACTCCGCGCTTTGTCGCTGGGACTTGGACACTCTTGGACCCCATGCAGCCAAATTACGCTGCTTACTTTATCTCAGCTTGCAAGCTTTACTTCTTCTTGGCTGCTTTCTTTTCATGAAAGCCAAGGCCCAAAGAGTTTGAACTTGACCAACCAACCCAGCGGGATCTGGCAAAAGGCCTCAACAGGGGTTGTCATCAATCCCTGTAAACCGCCAGAACCTCAAAGATTCTCAAAGTGCTGCAGCGCTCAGCACGCTGTTTCTCTTCGAGAGCTGAGAGGCCGTCCAGGGCCCATGTATCCACTCTGGTGCCAGACCAGCAGGTTTGCACCGACAACACGCGGCTTTTTATCAGAGCCCATGTGGAACGTGAATGCATTCACCTGACAAGCAGAAAATGGAAGGTGCAGATTCCCTTCACTGGTCAAACTTGAAACCTGTCCCACCGGGTGAGTGCAGCTTTTCTTTGCTGAGGTCGAGGATTTGCGGACCTCGCACGCGCTGCTCTCGATGCCATTTCGTCAATTTCCGAATGTGATGTCAAGGGCTTGCGCCCGAAGCCCTTTTCCGGAGGCCGACGACCATTTCTTGTGATTCATCCGGGCCAAATTCGTCAAAGAAGCCCCCTACACCTGCCCAAAGGGGAGCCACACCTGAGTACCTGGGTACCCCGATCCGGCTACCATCCGCAGTTTAGATCACCTGCCGAGGTGCATTTAATTGACGCAGTTCTGCTGGATGCAAGTTTCCACGACAAGCGCCGAGCTCGGAGTGGCAAAGCCCGCGAGGCGTTCCCTTCCTAACATTGTTGAACACCCACTACAAGGGGGCGCAACCCAATAGAACAATAGAATCAACCAGCGTGACACGGGGTTATTAATCGGTTCCACTCAGAGGGGAACCACCAAGATACTAAAAACGGTGTCTTGTTGGCCTCCCTTGGTGGTAGCAACCTTGTAGGATGCCGAGCATCAGGAAGCGCCTGTCACAAGTCGCACCCAGAAGCCGCCAGGTCTGTGCGGCCCGACAAGGCCTAGGCCGAAAAAGGGGCGAGCGACAAGCTTGGAGCCAATGCCCCAAAATGGCTAACACCTGAGGGTTATGAACTCCTAAAATGGCTGAATCCCAAAGAAGGTGGCACCAACAAGAAGCCTAATTCCAGCCATGGTTGTTAGAAAACGCTGAAGGCTGCCGCTTTCTCGTGGCAAAAAAGGAGGTGAACTTGCGTTTAGCCACCCGCTCCGGAAGTGAGTAAAGTCACAAAGTAGTCATAGGTATCGGAGTCCTACTTTCGTATCACAATGTATCACAGAAAGTGGTTTTCCGGCAACCATGTGCATGGGCGCGCCTTGCAGAGACGCTTTGCCGGGCCAAGAATGGCTCAAGCCCTTTACCCGCCAGATGAGACACACGCACGTATATGCATGTATGTAAATTTCTTCATAGTCACATGTTTCTTGCATGGATGTCACTGGCTCGGACGACCAGAACAGCACGGCACCGGTCTCAGTTGCAATCCAAACCTAGCAGCTCCTTGGATGGCTGCCTAAATTTCGCGGTGGGCGGTTGGCGAGCTGGGCAAAACCCGACGTGGGTATGGGTCAAAATTAAACCACCAGGGGACCACAGGTTTTGGTCCATGTTGCCACTTACCAGGGTTCCATTTTGGGTACCTATCTTTGACCCACAGCCACGCATGTGCGTGTTGACGCGTTTGGCCCAAGTGAGCAGCCATCCAGCGGTACAGACTACAAAGCTGAGTTTTGAACCATGGCCTGCCGAGCGCTGGCGACGTTTCCGCTGCTCCTTTCCTATGCTCGAAGTCAGTTCACCATCGATGACCAGGAGTCAGAGTTGGGCCAACCCCCTCAGTCATTTGTTGCTTCAACAACTTGAGTTTGGTCAGGGTCTGGCTGTGGAAACTAGGGTGTGGTGCCCAAATAGACTCCCCAAAAATGAGGGTTTCCAAGAGGGGACCCTGAAACCAAGGCGCACTGATGTCACGGCCGGCCTTTGTGCCCAAATCCCCCAAGAAGAATTGGACCAGTCGCTCGAAATCGCTCGCGGGGATTTCGCCAGGAGTACTCCCACCAATGGATCTCCCAGAGCGCTATGCCCAGCTCACGCAGCGATCTCACTGCCACCACGGTGGGGGATGGGATTTACCTTATCGGTGGCTGCGCCAACGACCAAGCAGCTCGGAACCCAGCAATGCCCTCGAAGTCTCAGATTTGTGTTTTCATATTAGGCTAAGAATGAGCCAGAAGCAAAAAGGCTAATATGTTCTGTTAGCAGCCTTGGGCCCAGTTAAGACTTTCAAGCTTTTTACCATGAGTTTAGCGTTGGATTGCTTCTCCGAGTTTGCAACAACTGTTCGCAGCCGGAAGGAGTGGAGTGTGGGTGCGGATATGTACCTCTGCAGCGGCTTGACCAAGAAGGTGGAGAAGTATCTCCCAGCCTCCGACAGCTTTGAGGCGCTCACGGATGCGCCCCGCACCCGATACCGCCACACCGCCGCGGCGGTGGGGAGCCAGATCTTCGTCTTCGGAGGAGCGGGGGTCAGCGTGGGAGTTGGGCTGGCAATAGCGAAGCGACCGGATCTGACCTCTGTGTTTTCCCCATGTTGGTCCATGTCCCCCAGTGGTGCCCTGTTACCCTTTTTTGGGGGAGGGCTCTTCTACTGAACTAGTCCACAGAAAATAGGGTAACCTTCTTCTAACCTGGAGGACCTAGATATTTAGTCAAGGTCACGCAAGGTTAATCTTTGATTTCCATGTCCTTTGGGCAAGCGAGTTTTCCATGAGACCTAGGGGATCAACCTTACACAAAACGTGCAATCCCGCGGAACTGCATCACGGTCGCCTAGACACTCTATATAGGGAATATGTACCCGCATTTTCCCATATCTTACCAACATGGATGTGGGATGCTGGCCTTTTTGGGGGGCTTGTACCAAAACAAAGGACCCCCCAAAAAAAACACACACACACAAAACAATTGGCGTCCTTTTTGGTTTCCATTCAATACCATCCAACAAGGTGTACGCTGTTTTGAGAATCCACAACTTACGACCATGTAGGCTGCGACATTTCGGACGCAATCGTTACGGAAGTCGACGTGCTGGACACGCAAACCGGTCAGTGGTCCACTTTGAGCACCAGCATGCCCAACGCCACCTCGGACCTGTCTTCGTTTGTATCTGGGGGGAAGGCGGGTGTGTGTCCAAATGAGAAAACCTCCTCCCCAAGAAAGGCGCTTGCCAGTCGGGTTCCCCTTGAAGCAACTCCAAAATATCTCCCTTGAAGACCTCAACCCGAGAAAAGGGTCCAGACCTTCTCCCGAGCTCCTTTTAAAAAAAGTCGCGGAGCCAGGTCTACCTGTTGGGGGGCTACAACCGGCCCAACTACGACGCCCAGGACAAGGTCCTGGTCTTCGACCCCGCCCAAAGCGGCGCATCGGCCTGGAGCGACGGACAAGCCCTGACCCAGGGCCGGGGCGACGCGGCCTCAGCGGTGGCTGGGGACGTGGCCTTTGCGCTAGGCGGCTTCCACCACAGCAACTGGTCCTATCCCATGGACCCCCAGCTGCAGCCAGCTGGGTGAAAGATCGGAGAAGATTCGCCCGTGTTGCTTTAATGAATCATTTCCTCTACTTACGCAAAAGGAGAATTGTGCAACTTCCTTGCCCTCGCGCACCCTTTCAGACCAACCCAACTAGGCTGCTACTTCTGGTCGTTTGGAAATCGCGCGGTTTGCTGAGGACCACCTGGAGGTCATGTTCCTTTCCAGCCCCTCCGGAGGCTGGAAGGCGCGCGCTGCCATGAGCGTGGCCCGGGGCGACAAGGCGGTGGCGGTTTTGAACGGCAAGCTCCACGTCGTGGGGGGCGAGTCCAAGAACCAGGATGGCCACTCTACGCCCCTCATGGATGTGGAGGTCAGGGATTTGGGCTTGCTGCTCTGTTGGGTGTGTCCTTCTTTTGATTGGCTTTTAAAGGGAAACCAAAGGGAAAGCCGACGCCCGTTCTTGAGTCCAAATCCTAGTTTGGACAAATAGTCTGAATGGCTCATAGGTTGCTTCAGGTGTTCGACAGCCTTCCGATTTAGAGCGATGTCATTGCAGAACCCAACCCCCAGGCCTAAAAAGTCCTCAGGCAACGATGGTTTGGGGCTTTTGGGCACCTAGGGATGCTTCTTCCTGGCTGGTTTAAGGCCAGCCCCCACCATTTTTCGGAGCTCCAAGTCTTGGAGCTCTGCCAGGTCTATGACGTGGAAACGGACACCTGGTTCCCCGGCGGCAGCATCCCCTCCCACCGCTTCAGGTTCACAGCGGCGGCCCACGGGGACTCCATCTACCTCTTCGGGGGCCAGGGCGCGTTGATCGGGTCACACAACGCCGCAGGCAGCGCCGTGTCCGCGGAAAGGCGAGGAGTCCATTTTGGCACCTCCCCCACAAAACCCGAAAACGCCATAAAGCTAAGGAACCAAATGATTGGGAACCACCAAGCTAAGGGTAGCTTCCCCAGTCTCTCCCAGGGATCCGAGTCTTTTCAGGAAACCATCAAAAACCCAGGCGAAACAGATGCGGTGTTTAAAAAGAACGATGGTTGAAAAGAATGGGGAACCAACCCCTAGAAGTATCCGAGGAACCCCGTTGCCGGGTGTGTAGGGTGAAAGGAACCCCTTTGAGGGTTTGTTGGGTGAAGGGCGCCAGCAAGCCCAAGCCATTTGTACAGGTCTCCGTTTGGTCTTCCTTTCGAGCTACTTGGCTCCCTCGACCTTTGTAGAGCTGACTCTTTAGAGGGGGTTCTGCCCAACCCAGATGAAGCGAGCCCATGTTGTGCCCAATTCGCACCCGCATCGGGAGCCGGAAATCCACTGGGCTGAGGCAAATACCCCGTGCTCAACACCGTCGAGCAGTACAAGGAGACGATCACCACCCTTGTGGCTGGGTAGAGTCGTAGCATCTTTGGGCTTCCGAGTCTGAACATATCATTGGCTGGGTAGGCTACACGTGAAACATAACTTTGTTTGCATGTTGCTTGGGTGTTAGGACTTTTAACTTGTTTGCCAACTAATGGGTTTCTCATTAGCCTAAAAGTTAAACTTTTGGCAGGGGAGCAGAAAGCAACCGAGAAACATGATTTTGGCTGCATACCACGTGACGATGGCAAAAACATGTTTGCGCTTTAGGTTCGGGCTCAATTCACATTGACCCAGGTGAGCTCCTGCATGCACGCTGGCTTGACCATTGTGTTGCCCCTCATGCTCAGTCAGCTGACCATTTAGGTCTGCATGTTCTGGTGATGCCGGCTGCACGGTGAATTCAATCTTTGGACCTGCAGCCAGCATAGGGCCGTGCAGTTGTTCCACCATGTTTCCCCTGGTGTTGTTCAGCTATTGGTAGTGGGCTTACTGTTGGTGATTAAAGGGGAACTGTGGGGGGCCCGAGTGTAGTGCTCAGATGGGCAGAAGCACGGCTTGTGTTACAGTGGAGCTGTGACATTGGTTCGGATTGTTTTGCGATAGCGACCCAGGAAAAGGAGCGCTTGTGTGTGACAGCCAAGTTGTTTCAAATGCCTTTTTCATTCTTTGGGTGTGCATCACACCCAATCGTTTTTTTCTGGCTTTCTGCCAAGGATCGCGGGATTGGAACAATGGGATACCTGCAGACTTCCTGCTCCCTTGAAACATCCATGCAAGTCGCCAATGGCCCAGGGCTGCTATGGGCGCAGTCGCCTCTTCTTACCCCTGGAGATGATGTTGAGGACTCTCTCGGTTGAGGCTTCGTGGGAAATGCAGGGACGCCTTTGGAGGAGCGGGAGGCCTTTGCAAAATTACTCATCGGTGCAAACAAGTCCCTTAATGAAGATCAGAAGACGATCGTTGATGTTTTTCCTCACCCCCAACCCGTTTCTGCCAACTTTCCCTTGGTGAGTTGGATTGTTGGTTTGGGGATTTGAAGGGGTAAGGTGATGTTCAACTTCCGCAAGTTCTCTCACTTCTGCAAAGAAGACTTGACACTTTTTGGGAAGGCCGTCGTGATTTTACAAACAAGCCCCGCCGCCTTTTCCGGGCCAAACAACTCAGGAAGGTTTGGAAGGACCCCATGACTACTCCTACGAGCACCTCTCTGTGCGAGGACGGGTGGCGTGAAAGGCGCCAACATCTACGAACAGCTGCTGGAGCTTGCCCAGGCTGTTTGGCCGTTCTCCAGCCCTTTCGTTTCCCAGAAAGCTGGGGTCATCCTATTTTTCTGGTTTATGGTGAGTCAGTCACTGGTCCCTTGAACCTACGCGGCAGCTTTCAGTGCTAAAACTCGAACTGGGGCCACTTGAACTGGGGTCTCTTGCAAAGGTTGGGTAGGGTGGACTTCAAAAGGAGCAGAGTCTGATACTGTTTACCCTAGATGTGGTCCGGGTCAAAAGCGCTCCAAAAGAGAAAAAGGGCAGTTTGTTTGCAGGTCCGTTCGGGGCCACTCTGGATGGACAAGATCCACTTCGCATGAGTTGGGACTGCTTGTGTGTATCATTGATTTGGTTTCTTCCATGCAGCTGCGCTTTGTGGATTATTGTGTCCACAGTATGTTGGCATGTCATTTGTGTTTGCAGCTCGGCACTTTGTTTAAGGACAGTTTGGAGTCCCTCAGTTTGAAGTATGTTCCGAAGACTTCCAGGACCGGGCCCTCAGACCACACATGTTTGGCTTAGGTATCTCATGTACCCCCAGCTTCTTGGGCTTTCATGGTCATGTATGGCCCCCTCGGTGCGTTGAATACTTGGACAAGTTGGTTTGCCTCAAAATGGGTGAGACTTAAACATAGAAGCTCCAGACGACAAAAAATGGCGGCACCTTCCCGCACAAAAGCAGGCGCCATGAAAGGGGGACCCTGCGTTTGGATTGTCGCCTCCCTACCATCGGGCCCCAAAGACCCTTCCCATTGACTCGCTGGAAGCAGCGTACTTGGGACAGCATGGAACTAAAAAACGCGAAGTAGGAGAAGCTCCTATGGTTTTGGCTGGCGCTTTGCTTTTTCCCCCGGATGGCCTTGCTTGGCTTCGGTATGGGAATGACCTTGGGCAGGGTTCCCTACATTTCCCCCATCGAAGGGTTTGACTTCGCAGTTCCCAAAGGAAAGCCCGATTCAAAACGATGCGGAGTTTGGAAGTTGGAAGTCTGGCTGTCACGATGTACCCATCCTGGAGGCAGCTACCTGAGCCAATGGTATGGGGCCCTGAATCCCCTTACCACTTCCATTCTGTGTAAGGTGGGGTGTGGCTTTCTCTTGGGACTTGTAGGAATCCTTATGGGCTTTTAGTCGCAAACAAACATGCTCAGGTTGAGGCCGGTCTATGTTGAAACCATGTGGTTCTTCCCAGTTTGTCCCACCCTTGTTCCCTTTCGTTGGCTTGTCGTTGAAGCGGTGGATGAAGCCTGCCAGTGGGAAAGAATATCTCTCACTGTGGATGGCGCGTTGTAAAGCTTCCGCGGGCACGCGGCTTGGCATGGAAGATGTGTGACGGTTGCCGTGTTCATCGGGTCGTTTAAAAAAATCAACTTGTTCTCTCTCCCTTTTCAGAGAAAAAACTTTTGGTTATGTCCGGTGCCTCGGCTGGGTCTCTGCTCAAGGTGCGCTTGGCCCCGGGCCTTGGCCTCGCAGAGAAGACGCCCATCACGACTCATCGCTGCTTGGCACCATCCATGGACGCGCGACCGATCGTTTCTCACTAGGTCCCCCAGCTAAGTGGCCTGTTTAGATCTTTTTTGGGGGAGGGTTCCCCTATTAAAATAGACTACAGAAAAAAAACTGTACCCGAAATCAGAACCTCTCTACTGGAGGACCCAGAGCAAATCCACCAGATCTGGCCTTTTGGTTTCTCCGCTTTGGCGAATTTCCCCATGACCCCCCAAAGGTTAACTTTTTTGTTTCTGGGTGCTTGGGCAATTGAGAGAGTCTAGACTCAACAGAACGGTCCATCCTTCAGAACAGAACCCAACCACTAAACAGGACCCCCCTCAAAGAAAACTGACTGTTATATGTCTTCTTAATTATGTATCTTCCAATTTGTTGTATATATATGCCATGTTTAGAGCTTGGCAGGCAGTGGGTGAACATGTATCATCAATTGTTATGGGTCTGCCATTTTGGATCAAGACTGAGCCAAATTGGCAGACACCTTTTTGGTTTTCGGTCATATTGTTGTCTGGAGTGGGACTCCAGCATGTCTGGCGCCGATGCAGGCCTTTTGGTGGCCCATTGTCAGGCGCGGATGTTGCACCCGGCGGCCCTCATGGACTTCGAATCCTACGTGCAAGGACTGCTGGCCCGTGGGGAACGGGACCAGGCCGTTCGGCTGTGGCGGGCTGTTGTGGTGGTGGTGCACCTCCCCCCAACCGAGACCTCTGAATTTCGCATTCATTCCCTGGGGTCGTTGCGGGAGGTTCCCTGCATGGTGGAAGGGTGTGCTAGGTGCACAGAGATGCGTGGGGGGTTCCAGTTCCCGTGGCTCGGGACATGGACCAAACGCGCAGTCCTGGTTCAAGCGGAGGTTGGCCCAGAGGCAGCTTGGGACCTTTACTATGCGGGCCGGGACTACTTGGATGAGGATCAGCTTCGGGCCGTTGACTCGGGCATGCGAGTGCAGCAGCTGGTCCCCGAGCACGTGGCGCGGTTCGTTGGCTACGTGGAGTTGGCCGGCCTCGAGGAGTGTGGCCTCGATCGGGAGGCCGTCTTCTGGGCGTGGAGGAGGTGGCAGGCAGGCCGGGTCTCTTGGCGAGAGCCGGCATATGAGCCGATCCCCTCCGGCGACTGGGAGAGTCGCGATGGGGCCACTGCTTGGGCCGGGAAGGCTCTGGGGCAGTGGCTGGCCGGTTTTGCGGCAGGAGAGCGTGTTTTTCCCCCCCCTTGCATGCGGTGTGGTGCCCTCACAAGGAACGTCATCCGGGACAGGCCGATCTGCGAGGAATGCCTCAGCCATTTGGTCTCTCTGGGGGATCCTTAGCGCCATGGCAGCTGTGCCGACCGGGATCTACGCTCGCCTGGCGGGGGACGCCGGGGGGCAGTGGGACCCGGAGTCGGCTTTGGGCGCGGTGGGCGCCCAGCACACCGCCAGGTGGAGGCGCGAGTACGGGCTGCAGAATGATGCGGACTTTGCGTTCGCCTTCCGCTCGTTTGAGGAGGCGCTGACTACTGGCGGCAGGGACCTGGCCAACTCGTGGGTGCGGGTGCGTAGCGCCCAGGAGTCCGAGCTGCTGCCGGCTGCGGCTGATGTGGTGGAGGGTGAGAGCCGGGGGACGGCTGTTCACCTTCCTTTTCGGCCTCTGGCCCCTCGGCCTTCGAGGGCTCCGGCGGTACGCCTTCGTGCAGTTCAAGACGAACCGGAGGCGATCACGATGCAGGTCCAGCGGCTCGGCGAGGCACTGCAGGACATGGGGGCGATGAAGCCGACAGGAGTCCTGACGGAGCAGCTGCGGCGCGAGTGGAAAGGATCATGTACTCGTTTGGCGCAGCGGTTGGTGACGGAGGCGGAAAGGGCCACGGTGTTGAATGCCTTGCGCACATGGGGTGAGGTGATCACCTTCATGCAGGCGCGTTCTCGCCCGCTGCCGCCGGAGGTGGTCGACCTTGATGTTTTCCTCCACGAAGGAACAGCTGCCCCGGCCCGTGCTACCCAATCACTGCGCTGGCTCACCAAGCAGGCGAGGGTGGATCTGGGTTTGAGCATGCTCACGCCGCCTGCGGGACAGGCGCGCCGGGCAGGGCCCAGGGGACAGGCAGCCGTGGTGGAACCGGTGATGCTGCTGAAGATGGAGCAGCGGATGGAGGAGCTCTACACGCAGGGCGATGATCGCTGGCAAGCGTTGCTGGCGGCATGGATGCTCTATGGAGGAGTTCTACGCCACAAGCACCTCACTCGGGCGGAGGTGCGGAAGGTGACCATGTCGACGGTCCATGCGCACTGCATCAAAGGGAAGCAGCGGCGCCTTCGCAAGGGCTTCGACTTCTGCGTACCCGGACAGCTGTCAACCGGGTGGGACTGGTCGGCGGCCTGGCTCCATGACTTCGCCCTGGTGCCGGAGAAGCAGAAGGCAGACTGCGGGCTGGCGTTCCGTCGGGAGGGGATCCCGTGGTCGCTATCCGATGTTTACCGGATGGTCCGGCATGAGTTTGCGGACTTGGTGGAGAACCCGGCGATGGTGTCATCGTACTCGTTCAGGCGGGTTGGTACCACGGTGGGCCAACTGGTGGGGTTGACATGGCGGCACTGGGCGACTGGCAGACCAAAGGCGACGTCCCGGAGGATGCTCGCATGCCATTGCACTACAGCGGGGCCAAGTACGCGGCGTCCTTGTTGGCCAAGCACAGGATGGTGGGAGCGGTTGCGGCTCTGACCCACCACGAGTCCTGGGAGTTGGTTCCGCCGGCGGAGGTCCAGGAGGCGGCCCAGGCTGGCCAGGCGGCGTCAGCCCAAGCCAAGGCGCGGGACGCCCAGGTGGTGTGGGCGGCCCCCCCACGCCCCAAGGAGCTTCAGAAGCGCTTCGCCCTGACGCAGAAGCTCAAGCGGATCGCCAAAGCCAAGGCAGAGGCGGCTAAGCCAGCTACCACGATGCCGGCCTCGCTCAACGGCCGGCGCCTGACCGCAGTGATGCGTGATGGCAAGAGGCTATGCCCGGCGTTCCAATCGGGGCAATGCCCCGGGGAGCGAGTGTGCGGTTTTGCACACCTTTGCGCGTGTGTCCGCTTGACGGGGAGAGCCTGCGGAGGGAAGCATGCAGCGGGCGTGTGCCGGGTGACGAAGGTGGTCATGGTGGAGGACCCGGAGGCGTCCATCCCGGCCCGGCCGTCAGGGGCCGCTAGCAGTGGCTCGGCTAGTGCCGAGGCGATGATGCTGTCGCCCAAGATCAAGGCGGTGCCCCAGAAGCGGCCGCCAGAGCCGAGCGGCCCTGGTGAGAAGCGGAGGAGGCGTGACGCCTGGCCCGAGGGTGACTCGGAAGCCCCGTCACAGCCTTCGCGTCCGGCGGCTGTGCTCCCTGTGGCCCAGGGGGACCAGCTGTTTGATGCCCTTGCGGAGGAGCGCGCTGCGCAGGTGGCGACGTGCATTTACCAGAATGCGAAGGGTGGCCGTTTGTGGTTGTCCGGACTCCCGAAGCAGGTGGAGGTGCCCAACTTCCCGCCCGTGACACTGCAGATCACTTGCCTCCCGAACAGCCCGGAGAGCCGGGGGGGTGTGACATTGCCGGGGGCGTTCCCGGTGTACATGCCCATCACGAAGCCACGGGACCGCACGGAGGGCTGGAAGAACATGTGGGCTGTGCTGCAGCAGACGTTGGCGGCTGGTGAGCAGGCGCTCGTGCACTGCATGGCGGGCCGGCACCGGGCCGCGGCAATGGGCATCCTGGCCCGTGCAGTCTTGACCCGGGAGACCATCTCGGAGTCGGAGGCGTGGATTCGGGCCCGCAGAAACATCGAGTATAGCAGGATCGCCCGCGACAAAGACACCGGGATGTGGGTGGAGCGAATGGGCAGGAAACGAGGGTGGGACCCTCGTGGCCTTTGCCGGTGGGCTACGTGACCACGGTGCGCTCGAACATCCACCTGCGCATGATGAACGATGCGCCGCTGTGCAGCCACAAGCAGGCGCGCTCTGGTGCTGGGCGCTTGAGGGATCCGATCCTGTGCGACACCTGGGAGGAGGCGTCAGCGTGGGGGCGGACTTTGTGCCACCTTTGCCAGGGGCGAGCTCCAGCTGGGTGGCGGCGCAGTGAGTAGACCATGGCTGATGTTTTGCGGTTTTGCCTTGTAGCGCCCCGGCGCGCTTGATTTTGCACGGGCCTCAGCCTGTGCCGACGGGCCCGACTCTGCTTGAGAGGGCCTCAGCCTGTGCCGACGGGCCCGACTCTGCTGAGAGTGAGAAGAAAGTCGATGTGAGGACGAACTGTTTTAACCCCAGAACCTCTGAGGCCCCCCCCCAAGGGGTGTGAAGTTTGGCTGGGACCTTAGGTTTTGGGGAGAAGTTGAAGGGCGAGTGACAGTCCCCCGCAAGTGATGCTCCACGGCTTGACTCCGCTGCACCTGCACTGTCATGGGGGTTTCCGTGGAAGACAGGGAGGGAAGTCGGTCATGGGACGGGGTCTGCCTCAGCCCATTTCGTATTGCAGGACTAGATCCGGCGTTGACAGCCAGGCCGGGGAGTGACCCCGGCGGCAATGGCAAGTTTGGGGTTGGTGCCTCCACCTGGGAAGACCATTGAGGAAACCCTTGGGGCCCTGGCAATCAACTTCGATTTGGAGCAATCGGTCGTCCAAGCCCTCCTCAAACACAAGATTGCCAACCTGGAAGAATTTCGGTTTTTCTTCGACTCGGAGGCACAGGTTGAAACCTTCCTGGGCAAACTGAATCTGGGAGAGGATCGAATGATCCAGGTGGCTCGTTTGAGGCGGGCCTGGTCCGCGGTTTCACTGTATTTCAAGCAGTGTGACACCGACCGTTCCAAAGTGAGTGCCACTGACCTCGATTCACTGCTGGGAGACAGCGAGCTTCGGGATGTCAAGGTGGCCTTTTGGACCAGGTACCGAGTTCGGCTCCCCCCGGAATTGTACCCTTCGGATGCCACCGTTTCCCGAGTGAGTCGAGAGATGTCCAAGAGGCTGCTGTGCGTTTTCGATGTGTGGAAGGTTCGTTCATTGCAATTCCAGCTCACGTCATCCAGCAAGAAGAGGAAGCTGGCGGACACCTTGTTCGTCGAAGAGGACGCGGACGAGGACACTGTGGCCAGAGATTGGGAGGGCTATCTGGACAAGCTCTACACGCTGCTGGTGGCCTACGCCCTGGCTGGCACGGGCCGAGTGTCGGGTGCTCTGGAGGCGGCTAGGGAGGCCGTCCTGGGGGCCGACAGCACGAGCTTCGTCCAGGTCCCGCTCGATGTCCTCTTGGCCTACTACTACCGGGCCAGACGGGTGCTCCAGTCGCTCCCGCACCACAAGCGGCTGGGATGGCTGCAGGCTCAGGACCTGGCCGAACGGACTGAGTGGGTGACCAAGTTCCGCGAGAGCACCAAGACGCTGGGCAAGGTGGTCATGGAGGTGTTTGAGGCCCGGGACCCGCACTGGGTGGTGCGTGCCGGCGAGGGGAGCGCCGCGCCGGCCACTCCGGCTGTGGGCAAAGTGGCTACCAGCACCCCGAGTACGTCCCTCTTCCATTCCAGCTGGGTAAGCCGATTGGCGGTCGGGCGGTGGCAAAAGTGCTGAAGGATGGAGTCACCCTGTGCCAGGCATTCCAGCATGGCAATTGCAAGGCGACCAAGTGTCAGCAGGGGGCTCACCGCTGCGGCCTTGTGACCAGGGGGGAGCGCGTCTGTGGGGGCAGCAACCACGGAGCGTCCACCTGTCGCGCTGGGAAGAAGGGGAAAGGCTCCTGATGGGGCCCGGAGGATGATGTGGCAGCTGCATCCTCTGGGTCCGCTGCGGTAGCGCTGCCTGGTGGCGAGCCACCTTTGATGGCTGACCTCATGTGTGGGCCGAATCTCCCGTTGACTAAAGCCTTCCTGTGATGTGGATGGCGCACCGTCTCCGTGGACTGGCTCCTGGACCCCGCCCATGACCTGTCTAACCCCCTGAGGCAAAAGTCGTTGGCAGGCCAGCTCGAGGAGACCGACTTCATTGCGGCCGCGATGGACTGTTCCACCAAGTCGCGGGCGAGGGAGATTCCGCGGAAGTTCAACGACGGGCGACCAGCACCCCAGCCCCTCCGGTCAGCAGACCAGCCCCTGGGGTTACCAGGGCTGGCAATCAAGGACCAGGCTCGGGTGGACACAGACAACGCGGCATGTAGCTGGATGCTCACACAGCTCCAGAAGCACGCCGAAGGAGGGGGGGCCTCCGTGCGGGAGAACCCATGGAGGAGCTTGCACTGGTACCTCCCCCAGGAGCAGGCGATGATGGAGTCCGGGCTGTGGAAGGACACGCAATATTCCGCATGCGTGTTTGCGGGAGCCAGGAGCAAACTCCAGTGCCTCAGACACAACGTCCAGGAGATCGAGGAGTGGCCGCCTTTGATGTGCCACCATACCCACCACCCCCGAGAGTGGGAACCACAGGAGAGTTCCGATGGCAGGTGGTACCCGTCCAAGGCCGAGGCGGAGTACACGGCAGCGCTGGCGTTCAGCATCGCGGTGGCGGCTTCGTGGTGGGCTGCCAGGGTCGGCAAGGCACGCCTGACGGTCCCGCGGATGCCAGCGATTGAGACGGTAGGTCGCCGGGAGCACTGGTTGGAGTTCGATGGACGGGCTCTACGCGAATGGGCCATGGCACCGATGGCGGTGAGCCTCGGGCTCAAGCCGCCCCCGCTGGCATCGGGCGCCACGGTGCCTCGGCGAGTGGTGATCCTTGAGGTGCTGTACGAAGATGGTACCCTACCCGAGGACGTGGTCTACGTTGGACGAGGGCATCACAGCCATCGAGTCCCTACGTCCGACTGGAGATGCCCGTGGGTGCCGGGACACGATTGCTCGTGGGACGAGTGGATCCCACGTTTCGTGCAGTATGTCCACCAGTCAGGCCTGAATGAGCGATTGCCAGAGCTGATGGGCAAGAGGCTGGCCTGTGATTGCAGCTTTGAGGAGGTGTGCGAGGCTGACATTTTGGCCGGCTTGGTTTTTGAGGAGTGTGTCCAGCAGTCGGCCGCACAGCCAGCACGGCGGAAGAACCGACGAGTGCCAGGACGAGGAGTCCTGCTGGCATGGGGCGGTTTGCCAGGAGTGGATGCCAGAGCGGTGCCGTGGAGGCGTTGGACGCAAGAGGCGGTGGTGAACTGCTTCTTGGGTCTCTTTCCTGAGCCCTGGTTCACGGGCTTCCGCTTCCCCATGATTGAGGACCTTATCAACCAGTCTCCTTTCATCGACTATGCGGAGTGGCGGAACGGGCAGCATCTGGATTGGGATGGTCCCCTGGGCCCTGCCACGGCCCCGGCGGGGGTCCGCATCCGGTCGCGCACAGCGGAGGGGCAGCAAGCGGGTGCGTTGAGCCACAAGGCAGCCCTGCCCCCGCTGATCTCCGGTGTACCCAATCCGGACGACCACTTCGCTGCGGCCTTGGCTATGAAGATGACGCCAACCCCACTGGAGCAGGAAGAAGTTATGGATGAGGATTTGCAGTTTGTGGCTTCCGTCATGGCGGCACGCAGGGGGGACCTGCGCCAGATGCGACGTGGAGCCATCGGGGCCGTCAAGGAACTGAAGCAGAGATGGAAGCGAGTGGATGATCAGTTGAGGCAATTCCAGGCACCAGCCCTCCAAGCAGTGACAGCACAAAGGGACATTGGCTTGCTGGGCCTGTTGGTGATATTGCTGGCGTGGCCCGACGTATCATACCCCCATGGCCTGGTGGTGGGCCTGCCAGCAGTCGGCTATGCCCCCCACTACGGCGTGTTCCCCCAGCAAGACGCGCGGAGGATCACCTTTGAGGAGGTCCTGGATGGGGCAGGCGAGAACAACCGGCTCGTGCTAGCTAGTTTGCGCCCGGGCAAGGATGATGCCTTCTTGCTGGAGCAGTCGCAGAAGGACGCTGAGCGGGGGTTTTGCACAGCCCCGATGTCCCTGTCCGAGCTGCAGCGGGAGCTCAAAGGGCAGGAGTTCCGACTCATACCCAGGTGTGTCATCACACAGTCCTCAGGCAAACAGCGTGTGATCGACAACGCAGACACAGGGGGTCAATCCCTCCGTTCATCGGACGCCAATAAATTAGTCCTCTGTTCACCGTTGCGACCAGCCCAGCACATTGCAGCGGTGATGCAACGCATGGATGAGAGCCAACTTCGCTCGGCCCGCGAGGGTGACTCGTGGGAGTCCGGCGGGGAGGATTGGCCAGATGCCTATCGCCACTCTCCTATGAGCAGTGAGGAGGCCAGGGGTTGCATCGTTTGTTTTTGGCATCAGGGCTGGGGGGCGCCTGCGTTTCAGCGGTACGCAGGGCTGCTCTTTGGCCTGCCGTTGGGCGTGACCAGTTTCAATCGGTACTCCAGGCTAGCGGAAGCGCTGGCCAGACGACTGTTGGCCCTTCTGGTTTCGTTCTACTTCGATGACGCCCACATCACGGATTGGCGATCGGCCGGTGGTTCCGGCCAGTGGGCACTGGAAGAGCTGAACCGGCTGCTGGGCACGCCATTCTCCGAGGACAGCCTATGGCAGCCCAAGGGCTCTTTTTGGGGCTTGACCACGACCTATCTCAGGCGCTGCGCGACGGCGTGGTGTCTTTCTGGGCTCGGGAGCGGCTGCACGAGAAGATGTCCGGGATGATCCAGAAGGTCAGGAACGAGGGGAGACTCGCACCTGGCCTCGCGGCCAAGATCTACGGCCTGGCTAACTTCTTGGAGATGGGAGTCTATGGCCGCGTGGGATGCGGCGGATTGGGCTCCATCAAGACGCGGCAGGCTGAGAGATCATCTGAGCTGACTGAGCCTATCAAGGCGAGCCTTGAGTTGCTAGAAGCAGTTTTCGCTACCCAGCCACGCCGAGTGCTTCAGGTTTTACCAGTGCCGTGTGAGAGGTTTGTGATAGCTTCGGATGCGGCTCTTGAGAGCCCTCGTCAGGGGACGGGAGGTTTCCTGATGGTGTGGGCCGACGGCTTCGCCGAGCGACGGGAAGCTTTTGTAGCCGACATCCCACTTGAGCTTTACCAGTTGTGGACTCCGGGGGACCGGAAGATTGCCCAATTGGAGCTGTCCATGGTGTTGTACGCACTCCTCTGCCGACCGGATACATTCCGTAATCGGAGGGGAGTGTGGTACATCGATAACACCGCAGCCCTGATGTGTTTAATCCGTGGTAGATCCAGGGAGCCTGATCTGGAACGAATGTCCCACGTGATACACACAGTTTTGTTTGGGCTGAAAGTTTGGATGTATTGGGAGTGGATCCCTTCCAAATCCAACTGGTCTGATGCGATTTCTCGGTTAGGATGGCAGGACCCATGGGCCCGCCAAAATGATTTTTCAATGTCTACTGCTTTCTGTTTCCCCATCATGTGGAAGCTGCCATTTCGTGCCGTGCTCGCGGTGACGAGCTTTCTGTAGTGCTTTGGGAGTTGATGAAGTGCATTGGGGAACTTTTAAGGATGTTAGAGGCATCCCAACCGGAGTTGACCGGTGGCCCCCTCTAAGCACAGTCCATGCAGGAGATGCATGGAAATCCAAAGCATTATCCCTCAGGCGATGAGGGTTGTTACAGGCACGGGCAGTGCAGACTATGAATGATGAGAAGGGAAAAAGAATTGGGGTGCGTCGCAGCCTAGCAGTAGGAACGATACGTGACACATTGATGTATGCCATGTTTAGAGCTTGGCAGGCAGTGGGTGAACATGTATCATCAATTGTTATGGGTCTGCCATTTTGGATCAAGACTGAGCCAAATTGGCAGACACCTTTTTGGTTTTCCCCACCCAACCCACCCTAGTTGTCTGGCCTGGCGTCCAGTAGCCGACAACTTTGAAGGTCCCGATGGGACTGGGGTTTGCGCAAGGCGCACTGTGCTGTTTCGAGGGGAGGGGAACTTTTAAGGATGTTAGAGGCATCCCAACCGGAGTTGACCGGTGGCCCCCTCTAAGCACAGTCCATGCAGGAGATGCATGGAAATCCAAAGCATTATCCCTCAGGCGATGAGGGTTGTTACAGGCACGGGCAGTGCAGACTATGAATGATGAGAAGGGAAAAAGAATTGGGGTGCGTCGCAGCCTAGCAGTAGGAACGATACGTGACACATTGATGTATATATATAGATACATATATATATATATATATATACACAAATATTTAGATTTGTATGAATTGTTTGGTCAGGTGAACATGGCCCAGTTCCACTCAGCTGTCTCAGGCTGGAGGGACTTCCTCCAGGAGCTCCACTCGCGCGGCCGCATGTCCTGCGCGCCGGCCGCGGCGCTGCTCTTCATTTTGCGCGCGGAGCTGCTGTGGACGGCGCGGAGCTCAGCGATGCATCGCGAGCCAACGGACATCCCAATGCAAACCGCGCCCAGTTTTGGTATATGCGGATATGCTTGGTCTTCCCTACTTTGGGCGTGTGTGTGTGTAGGTTTGTTTGAGAGTACTCTTTTCAGCTTGCCTGGGGGCTTGTTGGGCCCGCAACATCACCGGTTTGGCAGCTACAGGCAGGAGGCACCAAACAGTCTGGGCTATTGCTGCAAAGGCAAAGCAAAAGGACAACATGCATTCTTCCGTCTCAAGATTCACTGGGGGGCTGCGATATCCGTGTCTTATTTTGAGGTATATAGCTTGTTTTGGTGTGGTTGGAAGGGAGCCAAAAGGAAACCACCGTTTCGGAGTTTCTCAAAATGGCGGATGGCATGGACCCTTTTGGTTGCCATTGAAAGGGCAGCCGGGACACCGATTTTGACACACACACTTTGGCGAAACTGCCCGCATTTTGTGCATTTGAGAGGGGAAACCATCCTTTGGTTCCCCTTTTTTTCGGTACCATCCATGCGGGTATGTGTCAAGATAAGGGAACTCAACAAAAATGTATTGTTCCTTTTGGCTTCGCCCTTGGCAACAAACCCACTTGTTTACACGCAACAAGCGGCACCGAGCCACCCATTGGGGGGGGGGGGTGGGGGGGACGGACTCGGCTCGAGGCCCCGAACTCGATCTCGCTGAGTCGCTGCTGGCGGACGACATCGCCACCTGCCGCCAGCTCCGGACCGCGGCCGCGCAGGCAGAGGCGCAGGCGCCGCTGGAGGCGCGGTGAACGGACCTCGCCATGGGTCCCACGTCTCCACAAAACCAGGGCCAGGTGTTCATTTGGGTGTCGTTTTAGAGGATGCCCCCGTTTGGTTGCGTTTAAAAGGGGGAATCTTTGAAGTCCAGGTGTTCTTTGTGTTTGCCATTGTGGAATTGTAAGAAAAGAAGTGTCCAGGGTGAGAAGAAAGGCTAACGCCAAAGGTTGAGGAAGGTCCTGCCGAACAGGCTGCCGTTTCTGAAGGGCTTCAGGGTCCCAAGGGTGCATTTGTGTCATGTTTAATCTCACACTACTGCCAGCCGATTTCAGGATTCGGCTGTAGAGCATTTGTTGGTTTTGGGTGGGCGGGGGTGGCATCCTTTAAGGAAGCTCGACATGAAAGCCACTGGGACCCAGGGCTGGAAGGTGATGCACGGCATTTTTGTCCCAGGGAGTTGGGAAGTGGCCAGGCTTGGGATGGGCAACATTTGTTTGAATTAGCCGAGCCTGTTTCACTAAAAAATTGGAAACCAAAAGGAGGTCGTTTGAAGGTTCCAATTTCAAAGTTTGGTTTCTGATGCGCTTGTTCAGGGAGTTTACTTAGAAGCACGTTTAAACCAGGGATTGAGTCACCCACGGTCCGCCAGGAGTATCCAAGTCTCCGAGCAGCGGCAGATGCCGTGATGCAAAGCGATGGCTGGCAGCCGTGGCGCGAGGACCGGGGCTCACAGGGCGCATCGCAGGTTCCACAAGGTGTTTGCTCAACGAATGCAGGGAGGCGTCAAACATGGTCCAGAGAATCTCATGTTTGTATTTTGGAGTGGGCCAAGGTTTGTTGAGGCTCGGTACCCGTTTTGGGGTGGTTTTAAAGTACTGGACGGACTGGGTGTTGGATGAGGCGAGTTTCCCTTGGTTTCTTGATGTTGGAGATGTACGGAGCAAAAGGCGCACCTTGACTGTGGGTCACTTCAACTTTTACCTGGCCCAAATCTGGAGTACACAAAAGACTGACTATACTATTTTTCAATATTCTGTTCAAACATATTTGGTCAGCCTTGGTTTGGTTCGGAGGAGGCCCCACAATTTGAGTTGCCTAAAGTCGGCGCGCCTGTTCTTCGATGTGCCTCATGTTTTGCTTTAAAATGAAGCCAAAGGAACCCCCAGACACAGGCACCCCCTTGAAACAATACCCCCTGATGGTTGGCTACCTAGGCGGCATCCTTGGACTTCCATTCCTTTCTGTTGGGCCTACTACGCTTGTTGCAAGAACACTCCATCCGAACATTCGGAAGGACTCGCGAGAACGCATATTTTGGGTGTTGCTGCCAACCCGCTGTCGCAAGGCCCTGCGGGTGGGGGAGCAGATGGCCCGTGGAGCCTTCGAGGTGATGAGCCGCTGGCGGTGGCGCTGTGGGCACCTAACCGACCGCTCACAGGCGGGATTTGTCAGGCACTTTGAGTCGAGGCTTTGTGGCCCAAAAAATAGTAGTTTTCCTTAAAGCGGTCAATCTTAGTCGGCTTGTTTCCTAAAATGGGGGACCCTCACAGAGAGTCGCGTCCTCTGGATTTTTGATATATTCCACAATTGTCAGCTTTCAACTGGAGAAGGCAATTCCTGTTTAGCACTTGGGGACCTCAAGAGTGGCTGGTGGAAATCTCCCCCGAATTTTGAAGTCCATAGGATGCCCAGCTCATCAGAATTCCACCTGTTCCCGGCGAGCCAACGATTCGGCCCGTGAGTTGCGGAAGGTGGCGCTCGCATGCTGGCAGCCCTTCCTTGGGCCTGTGCCAGGTCGCGGCCGGGAAAGGAAAACAACACGCAAAGGGGGGCGGGGTGGGGAGTTCCTCAGCTTGAGACAGAGCATCTATGGTCTGGGTGTCGTTGTTGTTATTGTTGTCTTTTGAGGGGTGGGGTTGGGGAATGAACCTGGGGACCCACATCAAAGCCACAAGTCGGATGGCTCAGTGGGTTTCAACTGAGATCAACGCGCAGGCGAGCAACACGCCTGCGTGGCGGGGCTCAGCCCGCTTGGCCGCGCTTCCCCCGGCTCCTTCTACCACTTCACTCGGGGACTGCTGGTGGAGGTAAGCCTGCAGTTTACTCGCTGGTTGTCAGCAGGGAATGAGGATCCCTCAGCTCACATTTTGCAATTCAAACTGAGAGCCAGCAAGCTAAGTTGACATTTTCTGTGAGTAGCCCTTGGGGCCCTTTGAAAGTGACCAAGTAGATGGGAATCCCTCCAAACGGCACAGAAACCATTTCCCCTGCCGAGGCGCAACCTGGAACCCCCCAAAAAGAGATTCCATCGTGTTTGCCGTCTCTCGGCCAAACCGCCAAGGGCCATGATCTATTGTCAGGACGAGGGATTTTGTGTACTTCACTGCGGGGATCCCCATTGACCCCGGCGGAATTTGATCGGCAGGCACTCGCAGTTCATCCAGCAGGCCCCTTTTGAGAATTGGTCCCCATGTCGCCAAAGGCCCTTTCCACCCAAACGTAAAAGTCTCAGATCCTTTGTTTCAGTGTGTCATTTCAGTGTGTCATTTCTGTGTGTCTGTGTTTCTTTGTTTGTTTGGTTGTTTGTTTGTTTGCTTGTTTGTTTGTTTGTTTGTTTGTTGTTTCGTTTGTGCTTGTCGTTTTTTGCGTGTGTTTGTTAGTTTGTTGGCTGCCTGGCTAGCTGGTTGGTTGATTGGTTGGTCGGTCGGTCGGCCGGGTTTGTTTTTGTGTGTGTGTGGATGTGTTTGCTTGTTAAATTGCTTGCTTGCTTGCTTGCTTGCTTGTTTGCTTGTTTGTTTGTTTGTTGGCTTGTTTGTTTGTTTGTGTGCTTGCTTGCTTGCTTGCTTGCTTGCTTGCTTGCTTGCTTGCTTGCTTGCTTGCTTGCTTGCTCGCTCGCTCGCTCGCTCGCTCGCTCGCTTGCTCGCTCGCGTGGTTTATTTGTTTGCTTGCTTGCTTGCTGGTTGCTTGCTTGATTGCTTGCGTGATTGTTTGGTTTGCTTGTTTGCATGTTTTGTTTGTTTGTGTTTGCTTGTTTTGCTTGATGCCCTATTGTTTGAAAGTTCTTCCTGGCATCTTGTCGTTGACGTTTCCGGCGTCACTTATTTTCTTCACCTTTTGGCGTTCTTGTTTGGCAGTTCTCAGCTTGGCGATCCTCGCCTGGCTTTCCTGGCTGGGCTCGGTTAGCCCAAGTCCAAACCACCAATTCGACGTCAATTACCTGACCCTAGTGACCCTGTTCAGGCTCTGGGCTTCTGAGGCCCCCCCCCCCCCGGTTTGCCCCTGCGTGTGCAAACTGCGTATGCAAACCCTCCCTACTCAGGTTTCCAGACTTACTGCTTTCTGAAAGCCATTCGTTTGAGGCTAAGGCAACCCTTTATGGGGTGGTTGGCCAAAAGCGAAATCAAAAGGAACCTCACCATTCTGAGGCTTCCCCTCATTTTGAAACAGTCATCTTGGTGTCCCCTTGCACCCCAACCGGTTTCTTGAGTCGAAGGCCTTCCGCATCCTCCGGTCCCGGTTCGGCAGCTTCCGCCTGCGCCTCGCGCTGGGCGACCTGCGGCCCGGCACAAGCGCCCCAATTGTTTTGGGGTAGTTGGACCCATTTTAGGACCAACAAACCAACGAACAAACTGACTGTGACTGACTGACTGACTGGCTGGCTGGCTGACTGACTGATTGACGGACTGACTTTTTCTCTGACTGACTGATTGACTGGCTAACAAAGTGACCAACTGGCCAGCGAAAGGACTACCATAGTTCATCAAGAATGTTGGCGTTTTTTGCGGTAAATAAAACGGGTTAGAACCCTTGAGTGACCCTGGTGAACTCTCTGGGTCTCATTTTTGTGTTAAAAACGGAGTTTAGATTTTTCATCCAATCCACCGAACTGAGTGGAGGGACAAGACCTGTTTAAGGGACGTCAAAGAGGAAGTGGGTATTGTCCACCCACCGTCTCCTGTTTGGTTTTAGTTGGCTTGACAAAACACGCAAACCCAAGCACTCCATGCAAGCCATATGTATTCACATCTACTCTCCAAATGGGTCAAGTGTTGGTAAGCATGCATGTATCACCTGCAGGGAAATGCCCCAGGGCCATCCTCCGTGCTATAATTTCGCTTACTGCTCGCTTCTTTTCCCAGAAGTCTTCATGATTGGCTATACCTTCTCAAGCTTGCCAGCCTCACATGCGGATTCCCACACGTTCCGGCACTGGAATCCATCCATCCCCAAATTGGAAACCACGCGCTTCGGTGCACATTGGCTTATTTGAACATGGGCGGGGTATCGCCAACCAGCTTGGCAGATGAGTTCCGAACACTGGATGAGCTGCTGAGAGCTGTGATGCCAAGGGCAGTCCTCAATTACAATATAGTGGTAGGGATGGAAATCTCACTGGAGCATCACAGAAAGGGCAACCATGGCAGGGTCCCTCAAAGTCAAAGAATGAGGTTTAGCCAGTCAAAATATGACTTTTGCCAGCTGATCTGAACCCAAATCCTTGTAAAGCAGGTGGTATGTGGGTGTATGCTGTTACCAGCACCCTGCATCAAGGACATATCCTTGCGACCATCGACACAACTTTATGGATTTCTTCGGGGCTTTCCTGGACCACCCGGTCACTGTAGACCCAGGCGGGCGCCAAATCAGGGCGAGGCCCAAGCATCAAAGTTATTTTCTGGGCCTGCTGCGGCCTCTAGCCGGCAAGTTATGCCATGTCATGTCATGTTTTTTTGTATATGAGACATATTCTGTGCTATGATATGGTTGGTTAGGTTATGCATGTTGCCCACCCCAACCCCAGATGATGCAGGGGATGCCAGCTTTCTGGGCCCCAGCCGGGCCCCAACCCAGAAGGCTGACATGGGGTCGCGCGCGCGCGCGCGCCAGAGGCTCCAGAAAAAGCAGCCCAAAAAGAGCAGCCCGCAAGCCAGCCCGGAAACGCAAATGCAACAAAACATTGTAAATAGCAGCGTTTTGTGGCTGGGGTCGCGCGCGCGCGCGCCAGAAGGCCCGAAAACCAACGGGAAAAAAGCAAGGACCGCGCAGCACGCGAGCCAGCCACAGCAACAGCAAAACGGACAGAACAACAACAAACCGCTCAGCGCAGCAGTTTTTGACGGTATTTACAGCGTTTTGTAGAGCGAGGGCCCAGCATCGCCGGCATGCCCGGCAGCGCTTGGCGCCAAAATGCGCGAAAATGAGCCTCGCTTAGATCCCTCAACCACCTTCTAAAAAACAGTGCTTCATGGGTTGAGAGGCTTTTTGGAAGGAAGCCTTGATGATGCAGACCAAGCCCCGCTGAAGCATCACCCAGGCCCAACCCCAGACCCTGATGATGCCAGCCACATGGCCTAAACCCTGCATATACGCGATGTTTTGCGAGGGTTTTTTGACAGGCGAGCAAAACCGCAAGCCCGAGCTGGTGATGCAGAGGTGCCGGATTTAGGCAGCGCATCATGACCAAGCGGCGAGGGTCGGCAGCACCAGGGTGCAGCCCCTATAGCTA
Source organism: Effrenium voratum (assembly GCA_963377175.1). NCBI lineage: Eukaryota > Dinophyceae > Suessiales > Symbiodiniaceae > Effrenium > Effrenium voratum. Next base: position 205,859 of record CAUJNA010003557.1, read on the forward strand.
AAGCTAGCAGGCTAATTGCCTAGCGGCGACATGCTACCCCAGGAGGCGTAGCCGGATTTAAGGCTGCCGCCCTGTGCCGCCGCCCCCGGCTTCCTTAGAAGAATTATGACGACGCCTTTTTTGTCGGGTTTAACGGCAATGCAACAACCAATTGAGCCGAGGCAGCCCGCTGGTCTCCTTTCTATTAGTGGTCTTGGGTGACGTAAGGAGCCAGTCTCCAGTGGCTATGGATTGGGATTGGCCAACTTGTCCTTGCGTACAAAGACCAGACAATCATGAGGACGCATCCTCAGCATCACCAGCAGGCATCATGACAAGCATGTCCACACAGCTTTTGCATTTCAAATCGGATGAGAATTATCACAACGCATCCTCAGCACCACCAGCAGTCATCATGATAATGATGTCCACGCACCTTCTGCATCTCCAATGGTGCCTAACGGGACACTTGAAACGTATAGAAGAAAGAGATGATGAGGACAATCATGATGAGGATGATTGTGTTGATGATAATAAGAGAACGAATAAGAGTGGTGACGACCTTCACATCATGATGATGATGATGATAAGAGTGATGATGACCTTCATGATAATCGTATCAATCAGCACTATGCATCCTCATCATCAGCAGTCATCATGATAATCCTGTCCACGCATCTTTTGCATCTCAAATCGGACGATAATCATCATGACGCATCCTCAGCATCACCAGTAATCATCACGACACATCCTCAGCATCACCAGCAGTCATCATGATAATCATGTCCACGCATCCTCAGCATCACCAGCAGTCATCACGATAAGCATGTCCACGCATGTTCCGCATCTCCAATGGCGCCTAACATGATGAGCATGCTTGTGTTGATAATCATCACGACGCATCCTCAGCATCACCAGCAGTCATCAGGATAATCATGTCCACGCATCCTCGGCATCACCAGCAGTCATCACGATAAGCATGTCCACGCATCTTCTGCATCTCCAACGGTGCATAACGGGACACTTGAAACGTATAGAAGAAAGACATGATGATGACAATCATGATGAACATGCTTGTGTTGATAATCATCATGACGCATCCTGAGCAGCACCAGTAATCATCACGACGCATCCTCAGCATCGCCAGCAGTCATTACGATAATCATGTCCACGCATCCTCAGCATCGCTAGCAATCGTCACGATAAGCATATCCACGCATCCTCTGCATCTCCAATGGTGCCAACGGCACGCTCGAAACGTATACAACACAGAGATGATGATGACAATCACGATGAGCATGCTTGTGTTGATAATCATCATGACGCATCCTGAGCATCACCAGTAATCATCACCACTCATCCTCAGCATCACCAGCCGTCATCATGATAATCATGTCCATGCATCCTCGCATCACCAGCAGTCATCGCAATAATCATGTCCACGCATCTTCTGCATCTCCAATGGTGCCTAAAGGGACACTTGAAACGTATGGAAGAAAGAGATGATGATGACATTCATGATGAGCATGATTGTGTTGATCATCATCATGAGGCATCCTGAGCAGCACCAGTAATCATCACGACGCATCCTCAGCATCACCAGCAGTCATCATGATAATCATGTCCACGCATCCTCGGCATCACCAGCAGTCATCTCGATAAGCATGTCCACGCATCTTCTGCATCTCCAATGGTGCCTAACGGCACACTTGAAACGTATAGAAGAAAGAGATGATGATGACAATCATGATGAACATGCTTGTGTTGATAATCATCATGACGCATCCTGAGCAGCACCAGTGTTTAATCATCACGACGCATCCTCAGCATCACCAGCAGTCATCATGAAAATCATGTCCACACATCCTCAGCATCACCAGCAGTCATCGCGATAATCATGTACACGCATCTTCTGCATCTTCAATGGTGCCTAACGGCACACTCGAAACGTATAGAAAAAAGTGATGATGACGACAGTCATGATGAGCAGGATTGTGTTGCTAATCATCATGACGCATCTTCAGCATCACTAGTAATCATCACGACGCATCCTCAGCATCACCAGCAGGCATCATGATAATCATGTCCACGCATCCTCAGCATCACCAGCAGTCATCACAATCATCATGTCCATCCCCAACAGCTCCTGACCCGTAGCATCCCCAGCATTATTGCTGCGAGGCTGCTGCTGGCGAACTCCCAGCAATCCTTGAGGTCTCCGCAGGACCTCCTGCCGCCCACATTTTTCGCGGCAAAAAATATGTATTTTTGCCGCGAAACTTCGTGGCAGTTTAGCATCCCCAAAAGCTCCCGAGCCCTTAGCATCCCCAGCATTATTGCGGCGAGGCTGCTGCTGGCGAACTCCCAGCAATCCTTGGATGCGCCATCCGGCTGCTCGTAGTCCTCCGCGCGACCTGCGCTCCCTGCATTCTTCCGGATGATGATAATCATCACTACGCACTTGTAGCATCTCCAGCAGCGATATGTCATCATGTATCTCTAGCACCTCCAGCAGCAGAGCAGGATGATGATAATCATCACTGACGATGACGATGATGGCCGTCGCTACGCATCCTTAGCATCTCCAGTAGCAGTAGCAACAAGGATAATAATCACGGCGCCACACAAGAAAGACATACTGGATGATGACGGTGAGAATGATGATGATGCTTACCTGTCTAGCAAGCCAATTCCAACAGCTGTCAACGAGCACGTGCTCATCCGAGCAAGTTTCGGATGAGCATGGTCCAACGCAAATTTAATTATCGTCGTAGTATCGCCTGCATCACCAACACATCCTGTGCATCACCAATTGGGCTCAGAAATTGTGATCATGAGTATCATCGTGGCATCCTTTGCATCACCAATTGAGCCTAACGCCGCACTTCAACCAATACTGGATGATGATGGTGATGATGATGATGATAATGCTCCTGGCGCGTGTTGCGGGCCAATATGCTCATCCGAGCAAGTTTCGGATGAACATGGTCCAAAGCCAACTTGATGGTCATCGTAGCATTTTCTGCATCACCAATGCATCCTGTGCATCACCAATTGAAAGAAAAGAAAAGGATGCTGATGACCGTCATGATGATGACGGCCCAGCTGTCATCATGATAATCATGCAACTGTCCAGCAATCCTCATGATAATCATGTCCACGCATCTTTTGCATTTCAAGTCGGATGACAATCATCATAACGCATCCTCAGCATCACCAGCAGTCATCATGATAATCATGTCCACGCATCTTTTGCATCTAGCTTGTTCATCTCTGCTACAATTGAAGTCGAAAAAAGAGATGATGATGAGCATCGTGATGACAATCTTGTTGCCACCCTTCCCGTGCGCCTCCCTTTGGGAGAAGGGGTCGGCGGACTTTTGGGAGTGGGTTGAAATATTCAGGGTAACCCAGATGTCCATTCCCGACACAGCGCTTCATTCATCAGTTTACCTTATGCGTGCGGGCTTCACACAGCTCGCCAGCAGTTCCTGCCTGTAACAGCCCGACCTCGCCCATTGGCAACTTAGACAGGGCACACTGCGAACCTCATGCCAGCAGATTGGCTTAAAACACACGCATCGCTGCATGCTTGATTCCGAGAGGTGCGGATTGCCAGTCACAGATTTATTTCAAGTGCATGTTCCCATCATGCTCCCTTGACTTAGGTTGCGCTTCCCCTTTGTGAGAGGGACTGCTTCCAGAGTCGTGCTGGGCTCCAGGAAAGATCAATATCTTATCACTGGCCCCCAGAACTGGATTCTGGAGACGCACGTTGTGCTTGTATGTGTACATGCCCATTCACAGTATGTGATTTAACTAGTAATTAGCACAAGTGCTACGTCAACCCCCGATTAAGACTTGGCACCTTGAACCTTTGAAGCAAAGCCGTCGAAAACCACCCAAGCTGCTCACACGTTGGAGCGTGAGCCAATGGCTGAGGCTGGAAGACCCAAGGGCCCTGGAACTGCAAGCCTCCACTCAGGTTCTAGGTCCCGACCCAAGAGTGGAACTGCTAAAAATATTGGTGCATGTTTGGAACCTTTTCAGCTGCAAAATGGCCTATCCTCAGGCGGTAAAGCCTTGGTACGACTCCAGTGACTCAGCCATGGCTCGCACAGTCCCCCAGGCTCAGAGCCTTCCCGTTCAAAGGCCGTTTTGATCAAACCTTCCAGAGTTGGGTTGCTTCAAAGGGAACCGTTCGGGAGATTCAGCAAATCGCTGTTGTCTTTGCGAAGGTATCTTCTACCACCCCCCTATGACACCCCTACGGCGGACACTAACCGGGTCTATGTTGCAACAGCCTTCGAGTTTCCTGCCAAACCTCCCGCAAAACGACGCTACATGTCCATGGCACCTTCCAATGGCCAGGTTGTGAGCTCTCGCGGCGCCGAAATCTTCCTGTTCTTGGCCTGCCGTTTGCCTCCAGATCCTTTTGCGAGCTCCGGGCCCCGCTGCGGGCGGCAGTGCCGCGGACAGGCGGGAAGCCAGAGGAGAGAAGCACCAGCAAACCACTCGTCGCGCCTTGGCCCCGCAAGTTCCACGGGGCCCATTGAAGGATAGAGAGTTGGAGGATCCCGTTGTAAAGCAGGTGGTTTTGGACGTGTCCTTGCACTGCAGGCGCCTCTGCTCCTGTTTTTCTACTTCTGCGTCGAAACCCTGCGGGTACGCCCACGCGCGCGCCCACGAACCAAGCGGCAGTGACCCAAGCGGCGCGGCACGCCTTTCGGCCGCTCTCAAAGACAAGGACTTTGGGATGCAAAACGCAAGCAATAATTTAAGTTCTATTTGGCTGTGTCCTGACATGCTTGTGAACTTGAATTGGGAAGCACTTCAAAAGTGTCCAAATGATGTCCACTAAGGGGTCCCTGATTTGAATTTATGCTTGCAGGAACGTTGACTGGGATGGCGGTGATGGTTGAAACCATTGTAAACGTGGAACAAAGAGATACCACTGAGCAAGTCCCGGAGGCCCTGAGAGAAGCACATTGGTTCAAAGCTGTTCTAGGGGTTAATGTTGGGCGCCTTCCCCTTGACCATATGTTCACCTGATTATTTTTGGGTTCCCTCAGCCGAACATTTCGTTTTCATGCCAAATTGCAGCGATAGTTGAGCAGAAACAAACGCGGAAAGGGCGATGTGCTGCAAGCCCGTTAAGCCGGTTTCGGAGTCATTCCCACTTGTTGTCTAGTCTCAAGTGTAGGGCCATTGAATGTGTCGCTCGTTTTTTTTGGATATGCTCCGCGCCATTTCCACAGCTCAATATATTTGCGCCCTTGTGAAGCAGAATGGAACATGGTATTCTTAGTCCCTGATTTCCTGGACTTCATGTTTTTTGAGACAAGACCACATTGTCCCGGCCCAGGTCTGCAAACAAAGCCGCCTCTCCTGTCGTGATCTGGCCTTGGAAGATTTGAGCTGGGCACGGCAGCTCCTGCTGTTGCGGCGCACTAAAGCGTGACTCTGCATAACTTAGCTACCCGTCCTTCCTTCATGCGAGGGTGTATTTCCTTGTTTTGTTTTGGACACGGGTGTGGTTCCTCTTAGTTTCTTTGGACATGTGTGTTTTGTTGTGTTCCTTTCACTTTTGCAGGCATCATTTTTGGGGAAATGTAAATGACATGAAGTTTTATGTCCGTTCTAGCGAACCTTAAAAGCCAAACGATTCAGTGGTTCACTTTTAACTAGTCTGCACCGAACCCAGTTGATTTTGAGGGTAATTTTGTAAAGCGGGCACTTTTTATGCCCATCCCAACAACACAAAGGCAACACATGGTATACGCAGAAGCCGTCTTCAAACAAGACAATTCGCAGGTGATATTGTGTGTGTGTTTTTTTTGGGGGAGAAGCTCAAAATGGTAACCCCTTTAACCAAGCCCAAAAAGGGCACCATGCTTCAAGAATTGCACAACTCCACAGGCGTTTGGAGAATGGATCCAACCTTTTGGTTCGTATTTTGAAGGGAAGCCGAAAGGAGAAAACATGTTTGGGGTTCCATTTCCCTTTTTTTCTGCGTTCTTTCCAGAGATCCTTCTTTCTAGAAAGCCTCCGGAAACCCAGGGAAGCGGCAGGTTGTCGAAAAGAACGATGGTTGGAAAGACTGGCTGGAATCAACCCTTAGAGCTTCAGAACCCATGCAGTGGATGGACGCAATCCTGCACCACCTAAGCCCTGGAATGATAGACCCCTTGTAAATACAAAACAAAAAGTGGTTTCTCATGGTTTCAAAGTGGAGCGAAGTGGATTTCGTCCGTCCACAGCCGGTGACCCGGTTGACGCCCTGCACGTGGCCTTTGGGAGGTTGGTGGGCTCCCACGGCAGCGGTGTAGGGGCGGCGATGCTTTGGCTGCCGAGCGCGGCGGCGGTCTTGGAGTTCATGCCCCGGGGCTGCTGGCGCTTCGGTCCCAATTTGGCGGTGGCTCAATAAAGTGCCAAAATGGCACCTTGGTAAATGGAACCAAAGACTAAAACCCGCGCAGACCCCAGCTCTTTAATGTTGAGCCATTCCCATTTGGGGGAGTCGGTCTTAAGACCAACAACACAACTCACTCAGTCCCTGAATTCCCGGACATTTTAAACTGTTTGGGTCGGGTAGACCAGTTTAGTGGTAAACAACAAGTTTGGATCCACTCAGGAAGCGAGACAATCAAAGAAGAATGAAACGAGCAAACAAACGGAGGATTTCGAAGAAACAGGCCATTTTTGTTGATACACCAGAGGTTCGGCCACATCTGTGATTAGATTTGCCACACACAAAAAGTTGGACTGAAAAAAAAACGATGTACCTCTTTGTAGTGTTGACCCTGCCACGTGGGATACAGAATGTCGGGAACTCTGTGTTCAAGCTCCGGGTCGTTTGATGGGATGCGGGGCCGGGCTGGGCCAGTCTGTTTTCAACGTGCTTAAGAATATCAGATTCTCACAACAAGGCTCCTTGAAGGATCGGATTGGCCCATTGCCTTCTCAGGGCAAGAAAGAAACCACCATTTGCGGGGTAAGGCTCATGTGGAAAGAAGGACGCGTCTGGCTTGTTAGATTGCGGTAGGAGATGTTCCCCCCCTCAAGAGAAAGATGGGATAGGGAAATATACTGTAAAGAGGGGGAAGTGGGGTAATGTCAGAATGCAATGATATCTTTGTTCAAACCCTTTGTGGAGCTGTCTTCAAATGCATGTGGACCCCAAAATCCCATGTCTATTTTACTTTCCTTTCAAAACAACCCCTCAGGAGGGTACCAAGCCAAGCATAGCAACTGAGTTGTGCCCAATGCATATCGCACCTTGGCCAATTGCTAGATTTCTGATTCACTTCGTTTAGGCATGGGTTGCAGCTCCACCTCTGGAAAGGCAAAGTTTCCGTTGAGGATAGTGTGGCAAGAGCGACCCCCCCCTGCTTAAACAGCTTCCTTCGGTTTCCCTTGCGAGCAGGCTGGGGTTTGCACAGAGGTGGTGCGCCTTTGCCGTGGGAGCAGCTTTGCCCAACTGCACATCGCGCAGAGCGCAGCTTACCTTGGTGATCTCGACCACTGCGGACACGCCGCCGGCGAGTCCCCATCGCCCACATCCCTTGATCGGATGTGCCGATGGCGCGCCTTGAGTCCAAAGTTCGGCTGCAGGCGTCGTTTTTGAGGCTACCCTGTTTGGGGTCAAGTTGAAGGGGGGGGTGCCAAAAGAAGCTTGGCGACACAGCCCAAGCAGTAAGATTTTGCAAGACCGAAGATGAGCTGCTAGATTCCTAAAGTCCGCACAAGGTGACCCGAATCATTCAAGAAGTCACTGGACAAGGGGCTCATGCTTCACCCCTATGCAGACTTCATCTGATATTTTCTGGATTTGAGCCTTTGAGGGATCTGGAAACGCCACAGCCATGCTGCGACTGAGGAGGCGTCCACCTTTGGGCTGCGCCGAGATCTGCGTCGCCACGTGGCACTGCGCGGGTTCCACGTACTACGGGCGGTCCTGAGAAGAGGCGATCAGCAAGAGAAACCTGGGGGGGGGTGAGTGCCCCATGGTTATGCGAGTCACGTTTTGAAAGATCACTTCTGTGGCAAACTCACGGTCCAGATTTGTTCTGATCAATCAATCCACTCAAGTGAGTCAAAGCTGGATGGTCAACCAACTTAGTTGGTGAACAAAAACTATGGTTGTAACGGGCGAGGTGGGGTTCCCCATACCCGTGGTTTCAACCTAAAAGCGGGGCTTAAAATCACCCAACAGGAGCCCAGCTTTTTGTCAATATTTCCTCGTTGCATTAAACGTCAGGTTTGCTGTACGTCACTTTGCGTAGGGTGATGTTTCTGGAATATGGGAATGTGTCAAAGGGATTTGGACCTGAGAGAGTTTGTGCTCGGTACGGTCCCCTGCTTGCGACAGCACCTGCCATAGCCGGGCTCAACTTACCAGTGTGTTCACATTTTGCCTTTTGGTTTTGCCCATTCACATCACCACCACTCTGCAGGCGCTTGGTCAAGAAAATCCTGGGTTTGTAGCTCCCTGGATTTTTCTGAGCACGAGCCATAAAGTCCACGGGTCGCAACCCGTGCCCAGTCGTACGCCAGCGATCTTTCGAGGCCCTCGCGCTGCTAGAGGCTTGCGTCATGTGCAGCCCGCCTGCGCGGGCGCGGCGCTGCAGGTCTACGAGGGAAAAGCAGAAGCGCCGTGTTGCTCCGTGGGCGTCGCACGCGCGGTACTGTGGATGGACGAAATCCTGCACCACTTTGGAACAATGAAAAACCAGTGTTTGTAGGCACTCACAGGGAAATCATCATTCTACGGTTTCTTAGGCGGTGCAGGATTCCGTCCATCTACAGAGGACAAGCCGGAGTAGTGGGATACAATATCAAGAAAGGGGTAAGTGGCTTGATTTTTCGAGCGGTGGTGGTTTGGGGGGGGAGGGAACTAGATTTCAGCCTAAAAAGGATAATGCAAATTCTCAAACACAACCTTTGGGAACCTTCTGGGGGCCTTGACAGGGTTCCCTTCAAGGATAGATAACATTTGGGGAAAGCAACAAGTCATGTATCCTCTCATGGCGCCGCATCCAAGAACTTGTTTGCATCTTGGAGGGAAGCCACGATTTGTAGACTCTTTGTATGTCAATCTGCATGTTTCTCCAAGAGGAATTCATTCTGACCGCGCAGGTGTGCAAGCCACGCAGTGTAAGTTGAGACTGTCTGATTGGAGCATTCACATCTTCACTCCGTCCCCAACTTTACTGCAGTACAGTATGTCAATTTGGTTGGGGTGCGAAATCACAACAATCTGCATAAGTTTCAAAACTCTGCAAGGGCATGGGCAGGTTTCCGATGTTCAACCGGCTATCTGGCACGTGGTTGTGTTGTTGAATATGTGTATCCGTGTTTGTTTGTGTGTGCTTGTGCGTGTGTGTGTGACTGTGTGTGTGTGACTGTGTGTGTGCGCGTGTGTTTGTGTGTTTGCGTGTTTGCGTGTTTGTGTGTCTGTGTGTGACTGTGTGTGACTGTGCGTGTGTGTGTGTGTGTGTGACTGTGTGACGGTGTGCGTGACTGAGTGTGACCGTGTGTGTGTGTGTACATGTGTGTGTGTTTGTTTGCCTGTGTGCTTGTGTGTTTGTGTGTTTGGTTGGTTGTTTGTTTGTTTGTTTGTTTGTTTGTTTGTTTGTTTGTTTGTGTGCTTGTTTGTTTGTTTGTTTGTTTGTTTGTTTGCTTGTTTGCTTGTTTGTTTGTTTGTTTGTTTGTGTGTTTGTGTGTTTGTTTGTTTGTTTGTTTGTTTGTTTGTTTGTTTGTTTGTTTGTTTGTTTGTTTGTTTGTTTGTTTGTTTGTTTGTTTGTTTGTTTGTGTGTTTGTGCGTTTGTTTGTTTGTTTGTTTGTTTGTTTGTTTGTTTGTTTGTTTGTTTGTTTGTTTGTTTGTGTGATTGTTTGTTTGTTTGTTTGTTTGTTTGTTTGTTTGTTTGTTTGGTTGGTTGGTTGGTTGTTTGTTTGTGCGTTTGTGCGTGCGTTTGTGCGTTTGTTTGTTGCCGGGCCTCGTTGTCGGCAGCTGCAGCGGGAAATCGACACTTCATGTTTCTGAAACAACCCCCATACTTTTGCTACGATCGCAATGGGTGGTTTCCATGTGGTGGCTTCAACCGGCACGTCATGATCGGACCTGCGGATGTTAAAAGGGATGCCAATTTCATCAGGATCGGCATTCTCAATGCTCAAACGGTAGTCGAATACAGAACACGCTTGACTTCTCTAAAGGCCCAGCTAGCAGGGGCCTTTGATGGATACAATTTCACCAGTCCAAAGATCACCTTTTCCAGCTGAGTTAGAGGTTCCACATCCTGGTCAAGCCGGTGGTTTTTAGATGTATCCTCCCACCGGACCACTGACTTCCCTGCAGCCTTTCGGCGCTCGGGTCTCCCATAGTCTTGGCCATGGCTGGGCACGGGTCTGACGCTATGACGCACCCTCGCGTGAGCCGGGCACTCAGCACACTGCCCACAGCCAACAGCTTGTCCGAGCGAGGCCCTTGGGAGTCGAAAACACGTGAACTTCGCAAAGAAACGGCGATCCCCTTTTGAACAAACCTGCGGAAAGTGGCAATGATATTGAGAAAGCTATTGCAGGGACATGCTTGCAACCTCTGAAACGCAGACAGATGGCACACCTGTCGCTGTATGCACTTGGCCGCTACAGAGCCGCTAGAATCGCTATAATACTTGCGTCTATGTGCATATGTGTGCATCTCCATATCAATATAAGCACATACACACACACATATATATAAATATATATATATATATATATTTATACGTATATGTATATAGAGATATCCGCGAAATACAGCGCAAAGAGATGCGCTCAAAAAGGGTGCGCGCTCGGCTCGTGCTTAAGCATCTCCATCCCCAAGGCAGAACGAAGCCTTTCTTTCGGGCACGCGCACGCGGTAGGGTGCGGGAGGCAGAATCGTTTGCAAATTGGTCCTTGCAAACTGGATATCGCAGTTTCAGTTTCCAAACGCGAGTTTAGCAAATCATTCCACGGCATCAAAGCTGTTTGCAAGACGAGCTGCGAATGTGCACTTTTCGGCCCGATCCTGGCGTGGCCTGCTTTTGACGGTCTTTGTTGCAACCGCATCACAAGCGTTTTATAAGTGATACGCTTCTCCGGTTACGAGGTTGCTGTCACAGTTTCCAAACTCGAGTTTTTTCTATGTAGCTAGAGTGGCCGACGTCCCCAGCATCACCAGCACGCTTGTTAAGGAAGTGATTTTCCGCTTTCTAAAATTCGACGCCGCAATGGTTTGGAGTTTGTAGACTTTGGCGGTCGACGCCCCCAGCATCACCAGTGCTCTAGTCAAGGAAGTATGGTTCCTCTTACTGGAAGTGTCGACACCCCCAGCATCACCAGCGCTTTATGTACCGACAATTTTCTGAAGGCTAATAAAAGTAGCAAATTGTAATTAGGGCGATATAGATATGCAGGACCTCCCCCCCCCAAACCACTAACAAGCAGCCGCAAAGTACATCTGGGAGGTTTTGCGGGGTAGTATATATAAAGGCTATATATTTTTATATATATCTCTACACTTGGGCCCCTACAGCTGCGGACCCGCAGGCTTTCAGCTTAGAACCATCATTCAGCTTGTTGGGCCTGGTTCTACGTAAGGTGCTTGAGGGAACCTACAAACCAGCCATTGCACCCTCGCCCGGAAATCCCGAACGGTTCATTCCCAAACTGATTGAAATTCCTCATTGAGATCTAGCAAGTCAAAGAGTGGCCGTGAGTGTTGTTTGCATGGGCCCAGGATCTTGGGTCTGCCTTTTGGTTCTGGCCAAGCATGAATGGACGCACATGTGGGGAACGCTTGGCGGTGTGCAGTCATATTCCTTACTGTGTTTGTGCAAAGTCTTATCCGGCATAGAAGGTTGCCAATTTAATTTGGTCTTCTTGCCAACGGCTCCGGGGTCGGGCACTCACTCTATTGATCCTATAAAAGGAATGTCCTTCTTTCCCGGTTTTGCGCATTTTGCCTATCAGCCTCTCCCAGGGGGCTATGGCGTGGATGTGGGAGCCAGCGGCGGCGACTTACGCACTCCGAAGGCTCTCAGCAAGCGATGCCCTGGACGCCCTGACGGAGATGACGGACTTGCAGGCGCGCGTTGTAGAAGCCAGCGCCCACACCCGATCCGACCACAAGGATAATAGCAAGGCCGCTATAAGATGAATTATATCCACATAGGAGCAAAAGCCAGGGTGCTCCATGATCCATTTGGGAGGGGCACGGGTCTGCCCTCTCCATGTGGGAGTCAGATGAGGTTGAACGCATGAAAATGTCCCAAAACTAGCGGACAAACTATAACGTAAGAACCCCCCTACATGGCACAATGCGCCCAGTTTTTGGCGGACTGCTGTCCCCGCGGAAAGGGGGTGGTTCAGCGGCTTCCTGACGCTTCCCACTTTGGAAGCCTCATCCCCAAGCAACCGAAAAAGGAATGAGAGTTGAACATTTCCCACGGGCCAAGCACATGGCACTTGGGCTGAGGTGGAGGTCAACGTCATCCACGTGAGCTCAGTCATTGCTGTTTGTAGCAAGGAGCCTCTCTGCCTGTCGGAGGGGACGAGGTTCCGTGTTCGGTTTGTTTCGGTTCATTGTTCAAACCAAATTGGCTCCAGCATTTAGACGTCCAGTTATGTGGCGTAGTGGCTTTGTAAATTAAGCTGCAAGTGTGCGCTTGTACAGCCCTGGCATTGCAACACATGAAGGTTGCGCCCTTAAAGGTAAACACGGAATCCCAGCACCCGAAGTCCTTCATTAAATAGTTAGCCTTATTTGGCTTGGATTGGCATCACGGGAACATCCAATCTGAATGCAAATGATGTCCAACAAAGGGTTTCTCATCAGAACTCATACCCGTCTGACGTCTTCAGGACTTTTTTTTTGGGGGGGGGGGGGAATTGCGGCTGAACTTATTTGCACCTGGTAGCAATTTATTGATGCCAGGATTCAGAGGGCTTCATTCACCCCAGCTGTTGCGGCGTGGATTCCGCATGGATATGATTCTGGGTTTGAGAGACCTGGGTCTAGCCACGGACCATCTAAGGCATCTTGCCCCACGAAAACTGGTTTCCTTGAACACCACGATTCAATCACTTTGGTGCCTTTTGCTTGGATGTGAGGACTTTAACTTTTTGCCAACTCATGGGTTTTCCATTACACCACCAAAAGCTCAACTTGTAGCAGGGGAGCAGCAAGCAACCGAACCAATCCGAGCGAGGTCGCTTGAAGGTCGGGATGCGTCGTTTCCGGAGGAGGCGGCGTGGCAGCAGGCCTCAGCGCTACTGCTGGGCCTCGGCGCTGCGAAGCTCAGGGCGGACGTGGTGGTCTTCAACTCGGCCCTCCGTGCACAGGCGCCTGGGCGAGCAGCCGGGCCATGTTGGCTGGCTCTTGCTTTTCTTGCCCCCAGCCATCTCCTTAGCTGTTTAGCCTTTTTTGTGTTTAGTGGGGAAGTGCATTTAACCCACTAAAAGTTCAAATTTTGGCGGGGGATCTGAGGACAGCCCAGTTTTGAATGTTTTCTCCGGTTGGGTGCAAGATGGCAAGTTCAAGTCCAAGCCACTTCGGTTTGGTCATCGCCTGTGTCCACAGAAAGCCTAGTGAACATATTTCCCCTGAAAGCCACGTTAAGCATTACTTGTTGAACGGTGGACCACCACAACTGCCACCTAGTTGTTGGTTTCCTGCAAACGGAAAACACAAGTCATTTTAAAGGCACCCCTAAAGATAAACCCCAAGAATCCCAAACCCTAAGCCTCAAACTCTATTTGGCACCCGCTGACTTGGACGGCTGGCAGACTGCGTGGCCTAGGCGTTGGCTGTTCGCTGGCAAGCAGCCCTGCAGCTGCTGCCGTGCATGTTAGGCGGGCATGCCTTGGGCGACCGTGGGCATCATCGGCGTGTGGTCTCCATTGTGTTGGTGTGTTTGAGAGAAAGGAGGATGTCTGTTGCCCACCGGACACTGCGGCAGTGTCGGCGGTTCGACGGCGCGGGGTGCTCGCAGGACAGATGATGACGCCCAACAGCAAGTCAACGAGCATAGCTTCCAGCGCGTGTGCTTCCGCTGCTTTGTGGCAGGCGAGGCACGAGGGTCAGGAAGAGCCTGAAGTCAGAGATTCCCACAAATGTCGCAGGGTACCCCCTTCAAATCCAAAATGATTCAACTTATTTTGGGGGTCCCCCCCATTGTGGTATTATATGCCCAAGTGGTGAGGGTCTTTCAGGGGAGGGGCTGGAAGGCCAGTTGTTCGGAGCAAGCGCGCAGGAGAGCGTGGCTTTGGCGAAAGATCCCGACAAGGCGGGGATCTCCAATGTCCAGTTGCATACACATATACACACGTTGGGGCGGCGCCTTCTCGACTCCCGAGCCTGTCCTGTTCAGAAAGTGGACGCGTGGGGTTTTTGAGTGTAACCCGTTCTCTGCGGTCTAAGTGGAAACCAAAGGAATAAATTTAAACCAAAAATGGTTATGTGCATTCTTGAGGGTACCTTTATGGTAGGGGAAGCCAAATTTGGGGAGCTATTTTGGCCCAGAGCCCTCCATATCTGCTGGTGACTTCGGCACACGAAAGGTTGGTTTCCAGGGCACATTCTTTGCGACTCACTTCTCGACTTGGTGTTTTACTGGAAGACCATGTTGGTGGGCCAAAAGAGACCTGCCTCCTCCGCAGTGAGACAAAGCACGGACTTAGAAGGAAACCTCTTGCAACCCACATACTTCGCCCGAATTCGCCAGGACGTGGTGCCGGGGAACACGGCCATCCACGCCTGCGGCCGGAGCTTTGCCTGGCACAAGGCGCTGCAAATGTCCGAGGCCATGAAGATGGGCCTGGAGCTGGCGCCTGGGCCTAGGAGATGCGCCTATTGAGGCTCAGCCGGCTTGGGCCCCCGGGAAGCTGATAGGAGATGGGGTGAACTGGTTGGGGGAGGGACACAACCAGCCCTGGTCCACTTTGAAGAGAAAGAAAAGGAATTTGTTTGAACAGCGGTTTGAACCACGCTAGGAACAGGGGTTGGAACCACCCAACCCTGGTCACCTCAGACTGGGCTGAATTTGAAAGGTCGGACCACTGTGAACTCGGCGCAAATCCTCCGGGAGGTGACCCGTTGGATGGATTCCAACAAATGGGTTCCTTTGCGGATGCTTCAAAAAACATGCTTGGAGCAAGCAATTCGAATAAAACCTGTTTTGTTCATTGGTCCCCATGAACCCACCTTGCTTGCCTTCCTCCTTGTGGTTGGTTGTCAGTTGCTGGTTGTTGGTTCTTCCTGGTTTGCTTGTCGCTCGTCGGTTATGGCCAAAAACTGCTTGTTGGTGATTGGTCGCTGGCTGGTCGGTCGTTGGCTGGTCGGTCGTCTAGGTTTTGGAGTAGTGCCCTTTGGGGGAGGGTTCCCCTACTAAAAGCTATAAAAACAGACTACAGAAAAAGGGTACTCTAATTCTATCCTCTCTACTGGAGGACCTAGTTGTTGCTCGGCTTGGTTCGCACCAAAGGACCAGGTGGCGCAGGCCGCCGCCCTGAACGCCTGCGTGGCATCCTCTTCGTGGCAACAAGCCGTGGCCATGGGTGAAACCTTCGAGGACGCGGGGCCCGTAGACACCCGGTGCCCTGTTTGTGGGGTTCTCGAGCAAAAGGGCCCCCTTTAAAATCCAATACCAAAAGGGCGCCCTCGTTTTTCATGGCCACTTGGGGTCTAGGCCAATCAGGGTCTGATCACATGCACTAAGGGACGGCCATTTTGTGTAGCATTGTTTGTTAGAATCCCTGACCCGACTTTGCACGGGCGGAGGGAGTCATCACTTCACATCTCAAGGTTTGCTAATGCGGGGCAGCATGTTTGGGGGGAACCCTTGGTTTGGATGGCGGTTCTTTGGATGGCGGTTCTATTGCAAGCTCGTTTGAGAAACCATGGAACTCAGCAAGCCTGTCGCCATAAAGGGGCTTCCTCTGCAATTTTCGGGATCCATATTAGTATGTAGGGGCAACAAGTCCCAAACCCTCGCTCAAAATGGATTCTCCTCTTCAACCCCTTGACCTCCATGTTGCGTAGGTGAATAATTACAGCTTTCCAGGAGAAAGCTGTACCGGACGTTGTGCTGCACAGCCTGGGCCCAAGGCCGAATCTGTCGCTGGCCATGACGGACGGAAGAGAACCCAATGTTTCCATAGCAAGGCCACGCAACTTTTCCAGGTGGCTGTGGGTCAAAGCCAATGGTACCCAGTTTGGTTTGGTGCACCACCCGTTTTAGTTAATTTCAGTGGGGAGTGGGATGTGGGGGTACGGGATTTTGACCCATGGCCAGGTGTTCCAGGGGGAGGAAACAAGCAGATTTCACGCGAAGCTTGCAAGCTGAGGCTCGTTGATGACAGCCTATGCGGAAGGGATCTTGTGGCAAGAGTCCTTGCGTCTACTCCACGACATGGCAGTCAAACGGAGCCTCGCTTGCAGGAGTTTCCCGTGCAGAAGGGCAGATATGAATTAGGTTGCATGATATATATATATATACATATGTGTATATTTGTTAGTAGGGGACCCACAAAATGTTGTTTCCGTGCTGCTGGTCCTTTCAACAAACCTCAAAAGGCCCTCAGACAACATATGCCTAAACATACGTGTACATATACATATATATACGCATAGAAACATATGTTTTGGTGGGTACCTAGCTCAGGTTGCACAAGCAAGAAAATCCCTCGAGCAAGTTTGACCCAAACCCAACGTTGCCATCGGTGCGAGAGCATCGCCCAAGGTGTTCTCCAGACCAATTCAGCTTCAGCAATGTGATTAGCACCTGCGAGTCGGCTGGCCAGTGGCAATGGGCCCTTTGGGTCTTCGACTGCCTTCAGCAGGTGGGCACAAAAGCTTTGCTTGCGCTGAGCGGTGGACATGTGTCGTTTAGGATTCCAAAGAGTGTGTGCGTTCGTTTTTCCTGACAACTCCCTTCAAAACGACCTGAAACGGGTACCTCCCAAACACGTGGTGATTCGACCGCGGTGGGTCAAAGGTTTGGCGCGCTGAGAGGAGTTCCTGCCGAACGTCGTTGCCTACACTGCGGCCATGACGGCCGCCAGAGACTGGCGCCAAGTACTGGACAGCGTGGGGTGAATTGTCCAGGTTCCAAACTTTTCACTGCGTTTGTTCGGTTGGTTTGGGTGGTTGGCTGTTGCTCATGTTCATTGTTTGCTTGTTTGTGTGTTTGTGTTGGTTTGCTTGTGGTTGTGGGTGCTTTTGGCTGTGTTTCTTGTTGCTTTGTTTTGTTGTTGCGCCGCAGGACCTGCTCCGGAAGATGCTGCAGCACGAGAGCCCCAATGCCCTGGCCTAAGCCAGAGAACGGCGAAGGGCAACTTAACCCTGAGGTCGATGGCTTTGTTTCTTTGGCAACTTACAAAACGTCAGTTTTTCACCGAATCGGCCATAAGGGTAGAGGCAAAGTTTTTTGGCAACTTTCCAACCTGCAAGGAACCTGTGGAAAGGTCAGTGTTCGAAAGGTGGACAGGGAAGTCTTATGGTTCGGTCGAGTGCTTGGAGCTGCTGGTAAAAATCCATGGCACGCAGGGAAGCCTTTCTGAAGCAACAGGCGGCTTAGCGTGGCTCTGAGGAGCGGACATTGATGGCGGCCATGGATGCCTGCGCCAAGGGCCGGCAGTGGTCCACTGCGCTGTGCCTTCTCGCTGGGTCATGGCGATGGAGGTTGGCGCATGAGTCTAGGATGAGTCATGTTGTATATAATTGAACGGGATTTTTTTGTGGAAGTGTGCTTGGGTGGCAAGTTGACATGCTGGGGAGCTTGGAGAACTTGCCAGGATCAAAGTGTCGCAGGCAAGCTATACAGTTGCTCCTTGGCTAAACTCGCCGTCTGCATATCACAAGCAAAGCAGCCTGCCCCAAGGCCTTGGGCGCTTGCAGTGGCCTCTCGGCCGCATGTCGCATGCCTCGCTCCGTTGCGCACGTGCGCTGAGCCCAGGAAACTGGCAGCGAGCCCTATCCTTGGTTTATGGCATGCCAATGCTGGCGCTGCCTCCCAATGAGATGCTTGACAGCCAGAGCTTGACAAAAAACGCCCGTGCCAAACCCTTTCTGCAGGTGCAGAGTGGGCACCCAGGGAACCACCCTTCAGAAACCAAGAATGGCTACTGACCTCCAGTAGTGACTGGGATCTGGGAAAGCTTCGGTGTCGCGGTGCCATGATGCAAAACCTTGCCGCTCTGAGGATCACGCTTTCCGCTGCCACGGGGGCATGCGAGAGGTCGAGCTGCGCCACACCCAGACTTTGACGTTGCGCGTTGTGGTCGCGCAACGAGACCCATGTGCCAAGTGGATGGCGAGAGGTTCCGCAGAAACCGGAGCTAAACCGAGCGAATGTAGGTGCTTGAGGATCCATTCTTGCCTTAGCTCCTGGAGCTCAAGAAAAAAGACCGACCCTCCAACCCCCTCCACCCCAACCCATGGTGGTTGTTGGGAAGCATTTTACATGTTTGCCGATTTTTGCCGATTGTGGTTTAGTGGTTGAAATCCAACCACTCAACTGCTAACATTTGTTTTTTGCTCCCCTTCCAACGTCAACCAAGAACGCTGGGCTTCCTCCAAACGGGCCACGGAGAAACGATCCGATCTTCGCCTCTGCGCGAGGCTGGGCCCTGGCCGTGCGGCTGCTGAGCTCGGGCGCCCCTTGCCTCCTCCGCCTGGGCACCGCCATCGGTGCCTGCCCTTTGGCGCAGAGTTCCGCCCGCGCGTCGGAACTGGTGTGATGATTTTGACGGTTTCTGGGGGTTATCGAAGTCAGAAAATGGGGTTGCTTCCCTTTTGCCCACTACTTATGGGGTAACTTTGATCATGGTAAAATAATGAGGCCAGTCGAAAGACCAACGCGGCGCCCCGTTCCCCTTGGTGGGAAAGATGCGTTCCGCTCGAAAAACGCATAGGAACGCGGGACACGGGCTGCCTGTTGACACTTCAAATGTTCAGGAAGAAACGTCTTCGACCAGACCTGCCTTTGTTGCACCAAAAAATGTTTGCTGGGCTTGTTGAAAGCCGTGAAAGCCAAATGCCCCTTTGAAGTCAGCAAATTGTCTACTTCCATTTGGTTAAGAATATGTGTTTTTCCCCTGTTGGTTGTTAAAGGGAATCTATCACTACTGGGAATAGTTTTATTTTTTTCAGGGGGCTTAAGCAAATGGAGGTCCATGTAGAGTTCGAGTTGTTCCTTGAAACTCCCCGGGTTTCCAAGGCGAGGATGTGGCGCAGTGGCGCATGGCCTTGGCTCTGCACTCGAGCCAGGCGCGTCCCCTTGGTTTCCCTTGTGCTAAACGTCACCATGGCTGGGAACCCTTTGCTGATTTTTGCTTATTGTGGTTCAGTGGGAAACCCTCGCTGAACAGCTAAAGTTTAATTTGTTGCTCCCCTTCCAACGTCCACCAAGTCACCTTGACCAGATTTGACAAGTATAACTTGAAATCATATTATCTCTTTTTTGGGCCGATCCAAAGAGTCTGAAAGTATTTGTTGTGCGTATCCCAGAGTTGGACCAAGAATACATTGGGTCAAACTCTGCTTACATTTAAGGTAGACATGACGAAGCCTTCGAGGATTCTGGGCACGAGGATCGTGCCGTGCAAAGGTGGAAGTCGAGGGCGAAGACGAGCAGCGCGGCAATGGCCGCAACGCGGCTTTGAGCGCCTGCGCGGCAGCGGGCAGGTGGCGCAGGGCCATGTTGACTCTGGAACGCGGCTTGGATGCAAAGGCCTAAGGGGCTCCCTACATTTCTGGGTCTAAAGTGCCAAAGTGAGCAGTTTGAGGGGTGCCAACTGCATTTGGCGTTTCCCTTTAATCGTTTGGGCATGTCTTTGACTTTGCGTGGGCCCAACTGTTATTCTTCAAGCCATCGCCAAGGGGAAGCTCACTACTTGGCAACCAGGTGATGGACCGTGGAGTTGAGCGCTGGCGGTGCACAGAGAGGATCCCAACTGAAATGTCTCCCTGGGACACACATCACCCGGAAGGTACCTTTACCCAGACGTTGGTGATGTTTTTGAGGTATTTTGATGTTTGGGAGTGTGGGAATGGGCTTTGCTTGGGGATGCATCGAAACGGGACAATGTTCAAAGGCGACAAGGGGCGAGAAACTTATTTGAATCGAGTGTTGACAAAATTTAGGTGCTCTTTGTTGGTTCGCCTTCAGAGGGAAGGCGGCGGCAGGGTCCATATGCTTGCCAGCCTTCGCAAGATATTGCTGGAGTTTGGGGGGTCCTGGTTTGTCGGCACCACGTTTGACCCAGGTGTGTGTCCGACAGACCCTTGGCTGCAAGTCGGGTTGTGGGCCATGGACGCCCGAGCAGCTTCCCAAAAAAACGCAAGAGGGGTGAATGGATTGGAAGGGGATGCCCTGAAGAGGAATCCCCTGGGATCCTCTGAAAGGGAAGCAAGCCCTGGGATCCCCTGAAAAGAGATGGATGCTTTGGTTTGAAGTTTTTTATTCACCGCTGCCAAGACCATCACCTTCAACTCGCTGCTCAACGCCTGCGAGAAAGGCGGTCAGTGGCTTCAGGCACTCAGGCACCCACGGGATATCGAGAGGCTATCCTTTTTTGCTGATTGCTTGCTTGCTTGCTTTTTGTTTATTCTCTTCTTCTTCTTCTTCTTTTTTTTTGGGTGGGGGGGGTATGTTTTGGTTGCCTTGGGTCAAAGACCCTCTGGATGCAACAGCAGAGAGAGAGAGAGGGTGTGAGAAAGATAAGGGGCTCAACAATTGCACACCTTGCGCTCCGTCTCCTATCACGACTCAACGTGGTTTAAACTAATCTGAGTAAATTCGCCCCTTGCTTTTAAAGTTGGCCCAACAAGCACCAAAACCAGCACTCCCCGCATACCCGAGTACGTAAGCGCAGGATCATGGGGCACATGGGCTACAGACGCCACGCAAAAGCAGACAAGGGCATCCAGGCAGGACGCCAGCTGGTTTGTGTGGGTCCCCATGCTTTCCTTGCTTGGAAACACCACCTTCTTGGAACCCACTTGACATTGGTTCCCCTTTAGCGATGTTTTAAGGGTGAAATATGAGGAATTTTGGGTGGGGTTGGTCAGTTTGGGGCTTGGGGCCACCCTCAGAGCCAAAATCCTCCACCTGAAACTTTGGGGGAACGGTTGGTGTAGGGCCGAACTGGGTTCTTCAATGCCGATCTGTTAGGGTTTAGGGTGCCTCCTTTCAAGTTTCAACCGTGCATGGAGCATCTCTTAAAAAGGCCCCCGATGTGTGGCTTCAACATCAATCCCAAATTCTGCTAGGTGCTAGTGAATTATTTTAGTGGTTTTCATGGCGGAGTGGGACTAGAGATCCCCTCAGAAACGTCAACTTCGGATTGATCCGCTGAAAGGGGAACCATCCGATTCAGGTAAGCAGGTCGAAGATCCCTTACCTGGGGATTCTATTCCGGTTTGAGGCGAGCTTGCCTGGGGCATCTAAATGAATTTCCCGGCTACACCCTGAGCCCATCCGAGAAATCGAGAGTCACCTTGCAAATCAAGCAGGGGGACCCGTGTTCGAAGGCGAAAGCATTGGTACCTACCTATTCCAAAGAAACAAAGCAGCCTTGCTCCAGCCCGGAGGGCTATCAAAGCTCGGCTGAGCCGAACGAAACGAGGCGGCTGTGCTGAGCTGCACGCAGCTGCAGCAGTGGAAGCCTGCTGCAGAGCTGCTCGAACAGCTGGAGGCCTCGCGATCCGTTTGCAGGGCGGAACCTTTTCTAGGTCCCCCAGTAGTGCCCTTTTACCCTTTTTTGGGGGAGGGCTCCCTTATTTTAAAATAATCTACACAAAAAAGGGTCTGGAGGACCTAGTTTTGGGCTGGGTGTTGTTGGGAAACATATTGCAATTTTGCTCAGTGTGGTTTAGTGGTTGAAATCCCCACGTAACTGCTAAAATCCAAAATTCGTCGCTCCCCTTCCAACGTCAACCAAGTTTTGGGGTGCAACTCTATGTCTTAGGTGGGTGAAGCTCATCTTAGGTAAGTGATTGGAAGTATGAGGAACCCCTTTCAAATCAACCGCCCGTTAGGGTCCTAAAGTCTGCATGACAGAGTTCGCGGATCTTCACCAGTTGGGAATTGCTGGTTTATGCTGGAAGGCCTTCAGTCCCAAGTGATAGCAGTGGCGAAAATTCCCTTCGAATTGGAACTGCTAGTTTTTGCCCGGTGGAGAAATTGAAAGGCGGATGGTGAAAAATCGGCAACCTGAAGAAAAAACCAAAGGAAACCCGATGAATTTTCATCAACAAGCTGCAGTTTTGGTCTGAGGTTTTTCAAGTAGATGAAGGTTAGTGGGGGACAGTTGCAGCTGCCCTCTTAATATTTTACCTGGTTCTGGGATTACGATCGATTGTGACTGAAGTGGCAAGCTGGGCATGGGCATGAAAGTGTTCTGATTCAAGTTGCTTTGCGATGCTTTGTGACGCTTTGTGACGTCGCAGGCACCCGTATTTCTTGCCGATGGCTACGCCGCTGTGGCGTCGCTTGCCCGCAAAGGAAGGGTTACACAACCATTTAAGGTTTCCCTGTGGAAAACTAACAAAGTAGTTACCGCGATACCCGTTTTGGTACAGAAGCGTCTATCTTCCCAAGGCCACGTGCAAAACCTTGCAATCGCCGTGCCGTGTGTGAGTGATCCAGGCGCGCTTGCGAAGTGGCCAGCCTGACGCAGCCAACAGTTCAGCTTCTGCATGCGTTGGACACCCCGCAAGTGCTGAAAAGGATCGCACGTCGGTTTCTTGCGCCTCAAGGAATTGATTGTGTGAAAGGGAATCCCCCAAAAGGGGGTCCAGTTCCAAGAAGGGGGGGGCAGGGCATGCCACAAATTGCGCCCGGCTCCCAATCAGCGTGCTGCAGCAACATATGCCATGGCTCGTTCAGTGCCAATCCATCCAGATAGCACAGACACTGACAAGTTTGCATGTTGTACGTGCATGCGTTGCCTTTGTCACATTCAGTGTCAAGCATTTGCGCCGCCATGGGGCGTTTCTTCCAGCGATTTTTCAGTGACGACGAGCCAGTGCAAACCTTGGTGGTTCACGCAGGTTTTTTTTTGCATTGCTGCATGTGCTGCATGAGGTCTATTGTTGCGCATCTTGTGGTGCCCACTTTGCGCAGTACAAGGCCTGTTCAAGCATGTCACAAACCAATGTTTGCAGTTGTTGTGTTTGTGTGAAGGAGCTCCTGTCGACTAACTTCAGGGGAAGGAGTGTTGCTTGATGTGTCAGTTGATGTAATTGCCGGCAGTGCCAAAAATGTTCAGGACTGGCAACGCCCTACTTTTCAACCATGTGATCAATGTCACTGCAGGCTCGATGAGATCCAGCCGATTTCAAGCCAATCGATGTTTGACGCGCGATGTTGAGTTGGAAACAAACAAAAACATTTGCATTAGGTGAGCCATATGTTGATTTGCATTGCGAATTGCTTTGCACGTGCTGCTCAGGACCGTTGGAAGACAGCGTCATGACCACAGGCCGAGACAGTCCAATGTTGGACACAATCCGCGGGTTTTTGCGGAGGTTTGCACACCATCCGATGCCTGTTCTGTGTGGTGTGTCGCGGCCTCAGTTTATTTGAGACGCATTTTGCTCAGGAAACTCTTAGTTGGTGGTTTGGATTGGTGGTTTGGAGATTTGCAGCCCTGGTTCTTGTGGAGGGTACTGGGTCCTAGATGGGAAACCCTGGAACACCAAGCCACCAGTTCAAACCCACAATTGGAAACTGGTTTGCGGTTGCATCTGGGCGTTGAGGTCAGGAGCGGGTCGGCTGGAAGTACGAGGTGGGGCCGTTGCCAGTTTCGCCTTTCAAGTGAAAGCCGGGGGTGCGGCAGGTGGCCTTTGAAGAAGATCAGAAGTACAAGGCGCGTCACTCTCGTTCCGTGTCGGTAATACACATGCCAACATTTAGCAAATCTGTGTAAAACAGAAATGCGTGGGTTTGCCGTATGTATATGTATATGTATACATATGTACGTATATAGTAAACCAATAATATTGTAATATATATATATATAATGTGTATATATATATGTGCATATATATATATATATTAATATATATATATATCAGTCGTTTTATGTTGTTTATTTGTTATTTTTGGCCCATTTGGGATGGGCTCTGAGAATTGAAGCGATTGCTTTCAGCTTGGGTTGGCTCGCAGGAGGGCCGCTTCATCCTGGAGGAGGAGTTGTTGTCCTCGAGCATCGACTTCAGGCTGGCGGGCAATGCCTTCTAAGAAGGATGGTGGGCAAGCATCCCCATGTAATTAAATGATGTCCAAGAAGGAGCCCTGGTGTTGGGAGTCAAACGAAAGCACATATGTGTGGAGGTTCCATGTGGTGGTGTGTGTGTGTGTGTCTCTGTGTGCGTGTGTTTGTGTTTGTGTGTCTGTGTTTGTGTGCGTGTTTTGAGCCTGCGTACCGTGTTCAGGTTGGTCTACAGGGGAACCAAACAGAAGCTCGGAAACCATATGCGGAGTGGAAATGTTCACATACACCCATGCTTCAACTTATGTGTTGCCAGAGTGTGTGTGTGTGTGTGCGTGTGTGTCATTCCAAGCAATAACATTTGGAAGATATTATTCGGTTAGCTAAAACCAACCACATACCCACAATACCCGGGGGAAATAAACATCAACAAAGACTGGCTGTCCTCGGGCAGTTGCAAGTGTTTGCTGAACAATGCATGGCAGGTGACCTGAATCCGCCGGCTCCGCCAGCAATGCCACAAATCGAATCGCCGGATGGCCTCGCAAGATGTTTGGAGTTCTGCCTGGCAAACGGCATGCGCCCACTGCTTTACTTCTGTTTGGCTAAGAATATTTGTTGTTTTCCCCTGTTGGTTTTAAAAAGAATCTATCACTACTGGAATGATTGTTATTTTTTTCCAGGGGACTTAAGCAAATGGAGGTTTAGGATACAAAGTTGGGGTCAAAGATCCCCAGGCTGTACATAGTCCCTAGGTGCACCACTTGCTTCTCATTTTTGAGGCATGCGTTTCGCGCCTGCGAGATCTCTCTCGCACCGTAGGGAGCAGTTGCAATGTCTGCATTTCAAGGCAGCGTTTTCCATGTCGAGCTCGCATTGGCCAGTTGTGAATAACAAGCAAGGAAACAACACTGGCATTCAACATTCGCAGCTCGTAACATGACAACTGGCGAATGCGGCGCAACTGCACGTGTCACACAGAGAAGTTCCGGCGGTTAGCAAGGCCTCTTTGTCACTCGTGAACAGCCCGAGCACAAGGATGGTTTTGGAGCAGACACCGCCTTTCAGATGTGAAGCTCTCTGAAAAATATGCCTACATGTCCAGTGGGTTTTCTTGTTTTTTGGCCCAAGGTAGCCCATTTGGGGTCGGTTTACGAAGCCAGGGGACACCTTCCCATTGGGTTCGCGCGGAGGATGTTCAAGCACTGCAAAGGCAGTGCCAGCCATGACATTCAGTTTTTGCTGCACAATGTTCCCTTTGGCTGAAGACGAGTTGCGGTTTTGGATGTTTTTGGAGTCAATTCAACTCGAAGATGTCAAGAATTGTTCCCGAACTGGGCGAGCGAGGGGAAGGTTCAGCGAGAGGGTGCTTGCAAAGCCAGCAGCGAATCCCAGCATCTCTTTCGGGCATTCCGCATTTTCACCCCTGAAGCTGCCTCAAGTCGCCCCCATCCCCGCAGCCCCAGCGATGATCCACCCATGGCCCTTGCGGTTCACGTCTTCGCCTTTGCGGCCCGCGACTCAGCACGTGACTGCGACTTGGTTGGTTGGTCAAAATGTGTGCCCAAAATGGAACCCTGATAAATGGAAAGGACCTGACCAAACCCCAAATGACCCTGGAAATTAAACCCATAGGGATCCTAGGTTTCATTCCTTAGGGATCTTTATCAGTTTAATGGGGATCCCTATTACCAGGATTTCATTTCTAGTGGTTTCTAGTGGTTTCTAGTCAGTTCACTCACCGAGTTGGACGTTGGTTTTGGGGCCAAGCCACTGGCTTCGGATGCGATCCTGCCCCTTTTGCGGCCATTTTGTTTGTAGGAGAGACGGGCATTTCCCGTTTTGGCGGTGTAAAGCATGTCATGGTCCTTTTGGTGCCCCAAGGTGGGCTTTGGTAGGGATGATCAGGTATGGTTCTGTTTCACACTGAACAGGAGGCCCCCCCAAAAGTCGTGGAGTTTCTGTTATCCCTTTAAAGCCGACCCCAAGGGTCCTGTGCTGAGGACTCGGCGCATCCGAATCTTTGCACCTTGGCCTCCTCCGTTGCGGCGGCGGGGGGCAAGCTGAACGTAGCGGCGCCCTCGGGTTAGCTCGCTGCGTTTTTCAGGTTGGTTCAAAGGGAAGCCAAACGGAAACCCATGTTTGACAGGAACAGACACCTTATGATGTGGAGCTTTATGTTTTGGGGTTGGGAGGGGTTCTTCTATTTCTACAATTTCCGTCTACATCGCCTTGGGGACGGTCTTTTGCAGTTTTCTCAGTTTGGGTGGGGAAGGCCATCCGCTAAGCCCGTGATTTTCTGCTGCGCAAAGCTCAGATTGGGCTGAACTATGGTGTCGCCATCTCAGAAAGATGGTGTCGCACGCGGCGTCGAGCCTTTGAATGTTGCAGTCTCCGGAAAGTTGCGCCTCTTCCCAGAGATTCCCGCAGATTCCATGGCAGTGTCGATCTCTGACCCATCGGTGTTTTGGTGGATATTCCAACGGGAGAGATTCCAATGGCCACCGCAAGGGCGCTGGCTGAGTTTTGATTGAGGACACCGCCGGAGCAGTGCCACCAGAGGCCCAGACCACAGATGTTTCGACATTTGTTTTTGGCTGTTGGCGACTGGTGACTTATGGAGGTATGCTGTCCTGCTGCTGGTGGTGGTGCACAGTGTTGAGTGGTTGAGTCCCATCCCGAAATTCGCAAATTTCAGCTGGAGACCCAACGGAACACCCGGCTCTCGGGGTATGTCTACCACCGCCACGTCTCGTCTCGCCACTGGCAGGCTTTGGAGAGCATCGCGGAGGCCCTGGCGCAACAGGGCCAGGAACCGAAGAAAGCGCCGTTCGCCAACGAACCAACTGGATGATTTGCCGGGTTTGATGTTAAGACTTGGGAGATGACTCCATTTTGGCTTCCCACCTTGGTTAGTTTTTTGTCTTTGCCTGGCAATTTGAGATGTGCCACTGAAAGTCAATCACTTGGGAGATTTATTTCCATTTCGGCTTCTCACGTTTGATCACGGGTCTATCCGCGTGATCTCGTCAGGAGCAGCTGGTAGAAGGACAAAGAGCCGCTGCCACTCTGCATTGCACCACCAAAGAGGAGCAGCACGTGTGAGTCGGCGTGTGTTTGTTTCCTGTTGGGCAAACACAGCAGGAGCTCAATGCAGGGGCAACACGAGCTCGGGATGTGTGACGAAGGTTCCTTACCTGGGGATGCCTTGTCTCCGGTGCTGAACTTTGGCTGGTTTGCCCCACCGTTGAAAAACAGACGCTTGACCCGAGCGTCATTGACCCCAAGAGAGCGGTTCGATGATTGGGTAGACCCGAGCGTTATTGCAGTCAGGCTGTGCAGCTGCAGGTCGACGCATGAAGGTTTTGTTGAAATACTTGATATACAGGTTGAGCGTGTGAAGCACTCATGCATCTGGCTTCGCAGCTATCCGTACTTGTTCATGTCCAGGAGTGCCTGAAATCGCGCGGCTTGGCCAAGGCAGCGTGGAAGCATGCGCATGACAGGATACAATTCGAACGAACATCGAAATGTGTCAAAATCCCCTGGTTCAATACCCCTTTTTGCGGGGGCTCCAAAAAAAGTGGGAGTTGACCCGCCTTGTTCTGCGCAAGGTGCGGAAGTTCTTTGCGGCGGGCATCCTGGCATGCCAGCGGAATGCCAGCGATGGTTCGTAGAGGTCAGCGGAGCCGCTTCGATTCTAAACGGGCCAAAAGTCGCTTGCACCAAGTCACGGAGCACATCCGAAAGGAACCCAAATGGGTTAACTGTGTGTATGGCCTCAGTTTAGCCAAACTGCCACCCCAGAACCCCCACACCAATAATGGTCAATTGTACTCTGGAAGGTGGCTGATTTGTGGGAATGAGGTTTGGCCATACCTGAAGCAGTTCAAAGATGACGAGTTGTTCGGGACTGAGCTAAGCCAGCTAAGTTTCAAAAGGAGAGGCAAGCAACGTTGCTGTCCGCAAGCCTTGGCACGAAGGCTGCTCATCATGGACGGCTACGATGTGCTGCCAGAGCCTCAGGTTTGACACCAGCACAACAGTTGACCCTGCAGAAAGCCCAAAAGGTGGACCTTCAGGCTCCAAAACACCATCAATACTATTGATATATATATATATAGTGTTTATGCCATGCTTGGGAAAAGGCATGGACATGTCGTCATCATGATGCTATAATCATGGCTCTGCTATGATGTTTATTTTTGTGATTTCCTTACAGATGAGTGAGCGCCATGTTCAAGGTTCCTTCTGTGTTCCTTTCTTTTGACATCACCCCGAAAAAAACTGAAAGGGAATACATTCGGAATCCGGCGCACACAACGGTTTGTGCTGTGGATGGACAAAATCCTGCACCACTTGAGAACAGAAGCCGTTGTTCATTGTTTTTTACAAGGGAATCATCATTTCCAGGGTTTCTTAGGTAGTGCGAAATGGATTTTGTCCATCCACAGTTCACGTGTCACCGACTGGCACGCCAACCAAAGGTCCCCTGCGGGTTGTAAGGAACCCACAGCCGGGCCAGGTTGGAGACACCCAGCTTGGAGCATCTCCAACTTGCCTTCGCAGAGCTGCAGCGGCGAATTGGGCGGGGGCCCCCGCTTTGGTCAGGCTGAAGCGGTGAAGTCAGACGTTATTGGATTCAGCAAGAATTAACGTTAGCACCCCAAATGTGGATGTCCCACCCAGTTCCTGGTTGAGAGTTCCACGCACATGTGCATGTGTGCCTGTGCCTATTGGTTGGGTGTGCTATGTGATTGCTACTCAACGATTTGGGTGGGGGGGAGTTTTTAACTGAGAAACCCTTTGGTGAACATCATTTGGGCGGGGATGGATGCCCAACCACTTGCGAGGGTATCCTCAGAATTCGTTTTGAGGCCCCCGTTTGTCTTTGTTTGACCCACACAAGATTCGTTGGTGTCATTTTGTTTTTACCTTTGGGGACACGGCACAACAGGTTCTCAATTCGGAGACGGAACCCATAGAAGTGGGACAGGTTGCCAAATTGCAGGACGTCAGATGTGCTGCGAGGGGAAGGAACAGGACATTGCGCAATTCCAGGGCCCCCAACGCTATGTCGGGGGCAGCGTGACAGCGGGCCCTAATTAGTTGGCATGGAGGATATTTCTCTGGTCCCTTAAGTATCCCCAATGGCTCCTTGGTGGCTCCCAGCCATCCGATTCCTTAGCTTTTTAGCCCTTTGGTGTTTAGTGGCAGTTTCCACTTGACACACAAAATGTTAAAATTTTAGCAGGGGATCTGAGGGCAGCCCAGGTTCAGTTTTCCTGTGTAGCGGGTTGTAGCCCCCATGCGTTTCGGCGTGGCTCAGGCCTGTCATGAGCGTGCCTACGGGCCCCGTGATCTTCAGTGGAGAAGCCAATTGCTGAGGCCTGAGCGACGGGCCGCGTTTGGCACGTGGCCAACGGGGAGTGATAGAAGACATAGAAAGCATAAATTGGTAATGAATTTAAATTGGGAACCCCCTCAAAAGTGGCTGCTGGACCTAAATCCTGCAAATGATGTCCACCCCAATTAAGATTCACACCCAATTGAACCCCATGTGTGTTTTAGCATGCACTTCTAAGGACTCTGCGGGCCCTCCATGCCACGGGAAGTTGCTTTGCTTTTTCATTGAGATGTCCTGCCGACGCTTGTACTTTTTGCCCAAGCTGAAAAGGTACGCCTTGAGGTCGGGTCAAATCCCTTTAAAGACCCTGTTGTGTGAAGCACTTAATCGCTCATTGCATAATTTTACCACTTGAACTACTTGATCGCAATCAATATAGAAGCTTGCGCCACTTGCTTGTGCGCTGCGCATTGCGTGGCTGAGGCTGGCCATTTCCCCACGTTTGGAAGTCTGAGCCTTTCGCGCGGGGCTCTCTACGTTTTTTGCCTCGGGTGGCAAATCGCGAATCGCGGGGCTCTGAGAGCCGTGAGCCCGAGGTCTGGTGACTTTCGCCCCGGCTATGTCTACAATTATGGTGGCCGCAAAAAGTTGCGTGGCGATCAGGTGCATTGTTTCTTACACGGGGCGTGTGATGCGGATTTTTCTTGGCCAAACAGGTGTGCGAGTATTGGAGACAACACATTGGCCATCCCGGCCTTGTGAATGGCCGCTATGGGAATAATCGGTCGGAGGCGGGGTTTGAGCTGCTTGCCTCTTTACGTCGATGTGCAGCCGCGCAGGTCTTGCCACTGTTTTTGCCATTTCTGAACAGCGGCGTCTTCATGGGAAGAGCAAGGCTCTCAGATCTTCGCAGTCCCCTCCTGTGCACAAATAATTCGGAACTCTGGGAAGCCATTCAACAAGAGTGGTTGACCACACACACACACACACTCACGCACACACCTAGATGCCCTTTTGATTTCCATAATTGAATTTCTCGGACTGAGGCCGGGAGCTTGCGCGCGTTGTTCTCCTTAGCCACCGAAGTCCTTCGCCTCTTCGGGGACTTCGCGGACCAGGTGGCGTCGGTCGCTCAAGGCCCACTCGATCGTCGATGCGGCAGGCCTTGGCGACCTCCGTGGCACTGCACGCGAAGTTCCTGGAGCGGCCTTGGGTCTGGCACCCGGGCGTCACGGTGACAAGAGCCTCGTGCTGTTTGGAGTGTAAACCATTGGATTTGAAGCCAACAGCCAGGCATTTGTGAGGTCTTTCTATGTGAGTGGAGCTTGAGGGGTGTCCGAACCAGAGCAGAACTTCAGAAGGGGTTTGGACTTGCTGCAGGTGCCGCTCAGAGTGGCGCCCCCGGCATGTGTTCAAGTGAGGTTCGCAGGAAATTTACTGAACTGGGGTTCCCTACATGTTCCCTACATCCAGGAGATGTCCTGGGTTCCCTACATGGGTGTGGCTCAAAATTCAACAACTAGGGCTACGCAGGTTTTAGTCTTCGTTTCCATTTAACAAGGGGCCATTTTGGTACACGTTTTTGAGTTTTTCCCTACGTGTTCCCCTGGATTTGAAACGGCCAGTAAGTTCAGAAGAAGCGCCCGCGCCAGGACCATACAGGAGAGCTGTTCGCCTCGTTGCACGGGCTCTCTCCTGAGCTTGTGGCGCGGCGCTTGCGCGCCCCACCCGCCAGAGCCTCGGTTCTCGCGAGGCGTTGGGCGATTTGTGTTTTTCTTCTTTTTTTCTCCGAGGAAATGGTGCGAAGAAAACAGAGTTTGAGACATGCGTTGCCTCCAAAAGTTTTGTGTTGTTTTTGTGTGTAGGCGAGACGCACGCATACTGTCCACGTATGCGTAATCGTTCAAGGAGCCCAAAAGTCTCTCTGGAATCGAGGCGTGCAACTTTCAAGGCAAAGTCGCCTGGACCTTGGCTTGAACTCATGTAGCGCAATAGCTGTGGAGTTTCCTTTTCTCTTCAGCCCCTCGCCAAAAAGCGTTGCACTCGCAACAAACAAGGGGGAGGGTTCCCCAGACTACAGAAAAAAGGGTACCCGTATTCGAACCTCTCTACAGGAGGACCTAGGAAACATGAAGAGAATGGACAAAGCACACGGCGATCGGTCCACATTAATGCAGGACCATGGCTTCTTCTTGGCAGCGTGGTTGCCTGAGTGCGTTTTTGCTGCGAGGGGCTTACTGGCCATCACCTTTGGCCAAGCTTTGAAGGGAAGAGAACGCAATTGAGGGCTCAAATCCCTATTTTGACACATATCCTCATAGCCGCCGGTTTTGACGAGATTGCGTGTCGGAGTTTCCAGAGGCCGGCAATTTTGTGATTTCGCGATGTCCCGCGAAAGGCAGAGAAAGCGAAGCAAATGGAGCTCTGATCGATTCAAGGCGTGAAACCGAGTCGGAAGTTGGAAGTTTGAGCATTCCCAGTACTCGGGCTTGTCTACAAATGGTGAGCCCCCCCCCAAAAAAAAAGACGGTGTGGTTTTCAGTTGGTTCCTTTTAGAGCGACCCCAAAATGGGCACCCTCAAAAACAGACACGCCCAGTCTGGGCGTGTCTTTTTTTGAGGGGCCCTTTTTTGGGGTGCCAGGGATGGCCCAGTCGATGGCCCAGTCGCAGGCTTTTCTGCGAAAGGATCGCCCACCGCCCCTCGTGGCCTTGCGCTGAGTCCCAGATACAAAGAAAACCCTCAGACTAGGCCTCAGGTTTTCCACACTCAAAATAAACTCTCTTGCTGGGTTCCTGAGTGGCCAAAACAAGTCCCAACGTGTTTTTTCCCCCACCAAAAATGGTCTTGTCAAAAACATGAAGTCCAGGAAAAAAGGGGACTAAGAATACTATGTTCCATTTTGTTTTCAAGGCAAGCCTCACGGCCCACGTGTTGGGAGGTTTGACTGTGACTTTGATCTCTCAGTGGCACTTCAACGGGGACAAGAAGCCCTACTACGAGGCCAAGTGCCACGATTCCGTGGCCATGGAGGCGGCTTGCCAGGTCTTTGGGTTTTCAAGTTGGTGGTTTTTTCTTCTGTCCGTGAAAGGAAAGCTGAAAAGCCCACAGACCCCTCTTCAGAGCCCCCATGCTATACAGGATGTGTCCCCCCATCTTTGAAGGAATGTGTCTAATTGTTGGGCAGGCAGAAGTTTGATGCTGCAGTTCATAGCCTACGTTCGAGCTTGCAGCTTGCGCTTGCTTCCTGTTGCCAGACCTCGGTGCTGGGCATGCCCCTGGGGCTTTGTCCCTTGGAGGAATTTGCCGCGTTTCATTCGGGGGTGTCGAAAAATAGAGGTTTCCCAAGCTTGGGGTGTTACTTCTGTTTGTCCTTTTAAAGCAACCCGGAGTTGTTGATTTTTTCAAGGCAGACTTTGGGCCAGGGGGGCCTTCAATAGAGGAGGAGCTTCTGGTTTTGTTTGGCCGGTCAATCGGCACCATTTATGTCATACTGAGGTACCATCCTAGACGTTGATCACGGGAAGGAGCACTTCTTTGTGGCGCAAGGGGAGGAGCGCACAGAGTCTCACGCCCGAGATGCCAGCAGCTCAGTCTTTCTTTCCCGCGTTTCCTCGCTGGGGACGCGCCTCAGGTTGAATGGCCCAGGCGGAAACCAGCCATTGAACTTCGGGACGTCGGCGCTCGCATGCCCCGTGCGAAAGCGTTGCAGGCGAGCGCCAGTTCCACCTTCTGCCACTGATATGGCCGGTATCATGGCAGAGTCTGCCACAGCCTGGCAGGCACGTCATTTGATTGGCCAAGTGGGTGTGTGTGTGTGTGTGTGTGTGCGTGTTAACTTAGGGAGGCCCCAAGAAGGGTTTCGGTGTTCCAAAGTGTCGAGCCTCCAAAAGCTAAGTGGCTCAAGCGGATCCGGGCCAGGTGGCGGAGCGTTTGCTGAAGTTGGGGGGCTCCCGAGTGCTTGCCCGGGGCCCAAAAGAGGGGGGAATATTTCGAGGCGTTGCAGAGTTGGCCAAGCCCCCCCCCGATTTTCCTGAAGGGTCAAAATAAAGCCAAGTTGGGCATGGGTCAAAACAAAGCCACCAAGCCGCATGTGTCAGTCTTTGGTTCCATTTACCAGGGTCCCATGTTGGGTAGGCATTTTTTTGGCCCACAGCTAGTTGTTTCAAGCCATTGCCCGGTGTTCGCCGCAGGTCCAAAGGCCTGGGGAGCCTGGTGGAAGGTGAGAAGCTCTGGCTTTCGCAGCACTCCAGTGTTGGTATTTGAAAGGGAGACCAAAAGGAAGCCGAAGCCGGCCATGTACTTGAAAGCGCAAGGAAGAGTTGGTGTGGAAATGGGATTTGTGGTGGCCATTTTTGGGGGGACCACATCTTTGAGAAACCCTCATAATGTCATATGCAAGTATTGGTTTCGCGTCCGATCGCAGCCCCTTCGAGCGGCTGCAAGGTCGTGCTTGGAACAACATTGGTGGTGCGCAGCTAAGTTAGCTTTTCCCCGTTTCTTCCGGGCGAAATCATTTGCGCAGCGCAAGTCGCAGTCAATAAGGTTGCTTTTTTGGATGTATCCGGAAGACGCTAGTCAGAGGACGCCCACCAACAAAAAATAGATGGGACCGCCAGTGCTTACGGGAACAAGTTCAAAGTCATCTGTGGTTCGCAAACGACGTTTCTGCTGTTGTTCTTGTGTTTCTCAACGGTGTTCTTGTTGTTGTGCCTTTTGTGTGTGTGTGTGTGTTTCTTGCTTCTTCTTTTCCAGCTCCATGAACCAGCCCACACCCGAATTCTGCTAAACCCTAAACCTAGCTGAAAGCCTAAGCCAAGAAGCAGGAAGAAGGCCAAGCGCTCGAATCAGCCGCAAAGCCCCTGGCCCCGAATGCCGCGAACCTTTCGGGCCCAATGCCTTGAAAGTCGCCCGCGCCGAAACCGATCCAAGTCCACCTGAATGATAGAAATCATGATAAATCCGAAGTCGACCAGTGAGGCAAGCCTTCACCCAGAAGCCAAGACAGCTCCAGCCAATACATCCCCCTTCCCTCCCACCCACTAACCATAAACGCAGCCACCCAACATGGTACCAACTTACAACCAAGAAAACACACACCCAAACCAATAGATTTGTCAAGCCCACCCCAGCCCGTTTTAAATCCAACTGGCCAAATCTACAAACCAACGTTGACACCAATTGTAAGCCCGCCTCAAACTGACGAGCCTCAAACTGACGAACGTCAAGCCAACCACCCTGACCTTTGATTACCTTAAACCCAACCCAGCCTTTCAACCCAGCCTGTTCAAGGTTAGACTTAAGCCTATTCTCAAACCAACCCTGATGCCAACCAAACCCATCGCAAACTCGACCTGAATGAAACTAGCCCTAA
Organism: Effrenium voratum; assembly: GCA_963377175.1. Classification (NCBI taxonomy): domain Eukaryota; class Dinophyceae; order Suessiales; family Symbiodiniaceae; genus Effrenium; species Effrenium voratum. Next base: position 240,804 of record CAUJNA010003557.1, read on the forward strand.
GCCTACCCAACCCAAACTCAGAATATAGCTCACCTTAAACCGGCTTGAAGCCAAACGCAACCCCCCCCCCCCGTAGCGAGCCTGACTCACTCCAACCCCAATTCCCACCACAACTTTGCATATCAGAGTATTCACATTAGATCATGTCCAATGCTGTCTTGAGGCTAGTGTACATCGGCAGCAAAATTAATGAAGCAAGTGTACTGGATGCCGTTTGCCTCAGGTTGGAGACGACGCCGGCGGCCGGAGCTCCGTTGGGCGCACGGTTGTTTGGCAGCCCCTTTGAGTTGAGAATGTTTGTGTCGCTTTACCAAGCGACAGGCAATCAGTGTTCCAGCGGATGACGCGTGCGAAGGAGGCCAGTGGCAGCATCTTGGTTCTTTTTGCAGCGGGCGAGTGTCAGGCGCAGGCGCCGCAAGCCGTGATGCTGGACATGGAAACCACCAGATGCCAGCTCGGGACCCAGCTTTGGGGTCCTCATGTTCGAGAAAATCGCCATGTGGTCTGGCAATGCGATGCAGGCTTGGCGACGAGCAGGCGTACTGTGCCTTGCCAGTGGCTCGGAGAGTACGAGGTGTTGTCTGTGTGGAAGTCCGCGTTTCCTATTCTGTCCTTGCATTGCTCCATGCCCCAGACACACTGCTGAGGCTGGAAGAGTTGCACACAAGCTGGGAATGCTTACGGCCGCTCGCTTGCGGCGTGTTATTTGAGCGTGTCTCTTTTTGAGGGTACCCCTGTTGTTTTGTTTCAAAGAGAAACCGAACCGAAGGGAACGCCCCACCATGGGGGGTTCTCCTATTGGAAAGCACACCCACTGAGGCTGAACGACTTTGAAAGAATTGATCAGCTGTGGCCGGCCTGACCTTGAGGTCCTACGATTCCAATTCTACGGGTTTGCTGCTGGCCTTCTTCGAAGCAGAAGCTTTCAAGGCCGCCTTTTGATCACTCCAATATCAATGCCCTCAAATATCCTGGCCTCGGGAGGATCTTGACACGGTTGTTCTCCCCCAAAAAAAAGTTCCAACGTTGGGATGAGTTGTACTTGGTGTGTGATGCGCCGGGAGCAAGTTGTTATTTTGGTAGACATAGGGAAAACGTTGAGAGCAACCCAATGCCACGCATCTGAATTTAGCTGGACAGGCCTCCTTTGACGAGGAGGACTCGCCTGCAATGCAATCGCTTGCGCCAAGCAAGTCCCTTCATGTCAGGCCACGTCTGGCAGAAGAATGCTTGCGAGGCAGAAATGGCTGTGGGTCAAAACCAATGACCATCTTGAAATAGGTGTACCAGCCATTTTGGTCTATTTTAGTGGGGATTTGGATTTTCACTGGGGTACGGGATTTTGATCGCGGTGTCTTTTGTATTGACGTTCCAGCCTGCCCAGGGCTGAGTCGTCACACGCTTTGTGAAAAAGATGGCTTGGACGGGTGCCCAGGGCCGCCAAAGGAAAAGGGCCCCTTGTTGACCACTCCATTCGAATCCTCCCCATACGTTTTGCGTTGACTTTCCAGGGCGGCTTTGAGGGAGCAGGCGTGCAGAGAGAACGGCAGGCGCGGCTGCCCCGTGAAGGGCCCAACTCTCGTTTCATCCTGAGGCGAGTGGCAGCCCCTTGCGGACAAGCTGCGGCTCACTCAGCCACAAGCCCCGCAGCTTGTCAGACGTTTGTGTTGCCAAGGTCGCGGATTTCGCCTCCTTGAAAATGCCTTGGGAGGTGGCAACGTGTGGCGTTGCGAGTTTGGGCACACGCAACAAGAGACATTGAGACCAATCCTGCAGGCCACCGTCTTCAAATGGCATCACTTTGACGATATTGGCATTCTGATATTGGCTCGAGATGGGACAAAACATGTGCGACACACATGCGCAGGACAGATTTGCGGTTTAGTTTTGAAGTTGGTTGGTGAGAAGCGGTTGTGTTTCAAGATTGTGTTTATTGAAGATGCTGATGCTGATGCACAACCAGCTGCGGCGGCACACCAACTGGCAGATTCGGCAGCAGGAAGGCAAGGCAAGACAAAAGAGAAAACCAGTCACCTCAGCTGAGCGGGCCACCCACGGCTCCGCGCGCGCACACAGCCGCTTACTCAGGCAGCACCGTTTCACAAGTTCGCCCAACGATCAGCCTGGCAGACCTGCAGACGTGACAGAATGTTGTCATACTGGACAGATCTCACGGCCGACGCAAGCAAACCACAGGGGCAAATGATGCGGGTGAAGCTGATGACTTCAGTGCACAGCGTGAATGATCTAACAGCCATTCAGCCTCTTGAAGGTGGCCTGGGCCGGATTTGTAACGCGCGCAAAAAAGCTGCGGCATTACAGCGACGCCGGAATTCCGCCCGCGCTGGAATGGAAGGCAGTTAACAAGGCAACCCGCACGGCGCCTCTTGATGCCTTTGTGAGAGAGCCTGCTGCGAAAACGCTGCAGACAAAACTGACTCTGGCTTCAAAATTTGGCTTCTACTTTCTTTTATTTTTGTATATTTGAACATAATATAGAAATAATATAAAAAATCATTAAACATATTATATAAGAAATATTAAATAAAGAAAGGATATATTAAAATTGGTATTATTTATTTAATATTAATTATAATAAAGAAATAGTATTTGAATATATTTAATTTTATATTTATATAATAATAATAAATACATATTTAATTTCTATATTATATAAATATGTTTCTTTTTTTAAAACAACATATATATTTAAATATATTTATATTTCGATATGGCATTGGGATTGTATTTCTTTTAGCGGTTTGGAAAGTCTCGAAATTTTGCCGAAAATTGGGATGCGAGGATTTTGGATTCGTTTTTATTTATGGATATTTTTGTTTAGAATTTTCGTGGTGTAAATTGGTTATGGGTTGCCGAATTTTTGGTTGTTGTTGGCGAATCGAATTATATATTTCTAGATTGTAAATTTCCGAAGAAATAATGTTTTGAATTGTTTGAAGATTTGGAAAGTTTGTTGATTCGATTTGTTTTTAAGATTGTGTTTTTGATATTTTTTATTTGTATATTATTGTTTTTTGTGTTTTTGTGTGTGTGTGTGTCTTTTTGTTTGTTTAGTTTTGTGATTTTGAATTTTGGTTTTTTATATGTTTTATTTTTTTTTAAATTTTTATTTTATTTTTATTTTTAAAGTTTTGATGTTTCTCTATTTCTTTGTTTATTTTTGTTTTATATATTAATTATTATTTTATATATATATTTATTTGTTGATTGTTATTTGTTTATTGTTATTTGTTTGTTGTTATTTATTTGGTATTGTTTGATTATTTGTGTTTATTGTGAAAAGGTTAATGATTGGGGCTAAGGTTGGAATTGGATTGGGTAAGATATAAATTTGCACTTATTGAATGGTATGTATAAAGGCAAAAGACCCAAACAAAAATTTTATAATAATCTAAAGCTTGGAAATGATGATATAGGAATTACTTGTAAAAGCATACTAATATGTCGAACATAAATATATTTATGATGATGTATGGAGTCGATATATAATTCAAAACATTAATTATGAATTCCTTATTCGTATTATGGATGGAAAAAAACAACAACAAAAAAATCTATATTTTGGAATTATATACACCTAATTTATAACCCGAATCTCATTTGAATTTTAGAGAAATCATTATTTGGCATATGAGACGGCATTTAATTATATATATAAGTGAGTTTAAAAACATGCTCCAAAAATAATAGATTAGTTACCTTAGTTTTGTTTTCGATTATTTTTAATAAATAATAATATTCTTTATGATTATTTCATTTAATATGTTTTTGGTAGAATTATTATTCTTTAAATTATAAAAAATAACACAAAGAAATCCCAAGAGATAAAAATTTTGCGGTCTCAGCCCAAATAGGCTCCGGAGTGGTCCGGGGCGGCCTTAAGGGCTGCGGGTTTCTAGATTCCACAAGGGTTCTATTAGGATTCCATTAGGGTTCCATCAGGATTTCCATGAGGGTTTAATCAGGGTTTGACGAGGTTCTACAAGGGCTATGGGGTGGTACGAGCGCTAAAAAAACCCGTATATTGTTAAGCATATCACCTGAGTTTATTTTTTAGGATCGAAATTCTCGATCTTTTTTGATGTGTATTTAGTTTAAGCCTCGTTTTCGGAACGAGATAATATAATCGTTATCTCCCGCCTGTATTTTATCATTAATATCCTCGAATATCTCAATTTAAAATTTTAAGCAAAATTATTTATTATATTATATATTAACTAATATTCTTTAATAATATATAAATTTGATTTTAATAATATATAATATAACAAAAAACATTAATTCCATTATTAACAATATCAATAAAAACACAAGAAACAAATAGACAACAAAAATATTTACAAACAAAACAAATAACACAAAAAAAAAACATTAAAACAAAAAGGAAAATTAAAAAACACAATACAAAACAAAAAGAAAAAGAAAAAAGAAAAACCAAAAAACATTTCTTAAAAAAAAGAGAAGAAAAAAAGAAAAAGAATTAACAAACACCAGAAAAAGATAAAGAAAAAGAAAATAGAAAAAAAGAAAAAGAAAAAAGAGAGAAATAAAGACATCCATAGCAAAAATAATTCTTACTAGCGGACATATCCGAGGTAAAATCGATAATTTCCCGAAAATGTCTCCGGCCAAAAAAAAGACACCAATCGATACTCCAACAAGACCTAAGCAAACTATTCCTCATCCTATAGGCGATAAAACAACACCAAAGAAAAAAAAAAAATAAAGAAAAAACAACATTTTTTATTTTCTTTCTCTTTCTCTTTCTCTCTATCTTGCTTTCTCTTTCTCTCTCTCTTTGAAAGCAAAGAAAATAAAAAAAGAAAGAAAAAGAAAGACAAACAAAGAAAGAAAGAGAAAGAGAGAGGGAAAGAGAAAGAAAAAGAGAGAGAAAAAGAAAGAGAACTAGAGAGAAAAAGAGAGAGAAAAAAAGAGAGAGAGAGAGAGAGAGAGAGAGAAAGAGGTAAGCAGGCAAGCAGGCAAGCAAGCAAGCAGGCAAACAGGCAAGCAGGTAAGAAGGCAAGCAGGCAAGCAGGCAAGCAGGCAAACAGGCAAGCAGGCAAGCAAACAAGCAGGCAAACAAAGAAACAAAAATAATAATAACAATAATCAAAAATTAAAAAACAAAGATAAATCAACAAAAAACAAACGAAACTTAAAAGGAGGGAGATGCGGCATTCGACAACATAAACAAATATAAACAGACAAAAAATAAAAATAAAACCAAATAAAGATAAATATTACCAAAATAAATAAACACGGACACACGGAAATAGATAGAGAAACACAAAAAGACGCAAAGAAACAAAGACGAACAACAGACACGGACACATAAAGTCAAACAAAAACAACCGAAACAACCCGAGACAGCCCGAGACAGCCCGAGAAATAGAGAGACACAAACAAAAAGATAGAGACAAAGAAACACAAACACCAAAAAAAAACAAATTGGGATACACAGGGGGAGGCAAAAATACGGAGAGTCCCCAAATTTTCCCGGAAGGCTCCGAAATTTCGGGAGGTTTTTAATAATTTTGCTTAGAATTCGTGCGGCGTAATCCGATTAAATTTTCCGAATTTTGGTTTGTTTTCGGCGATATTTCCGGACGCCTTTGTAAATTTCTTCAGAATTTAGCGGCTTTCCAAGACAATTACCGGGCCAAATTTCGAAGAAGTAAAAATTTATGTTTAAAAAAAAAAAAAACGACACAAATATAATCGTATATTATATTGTGTTTTTAATTTAATTATTAAGAAATATATATTTTTTTTATTTATAGATTTATATATTTTTTTTCGCTATATATATATTTAGTTAAATTTATAATAAAAATTTATATAAATTTGTTTGAATTTATTTAAATTCTTAATTCAATAATTATATTTATTTAAATATATTTTTTTATAAAACAATATAGCCTCGAGATCGTATCTCTCATGCATTAGTAAATCGTTATAATATAATATAACGAAATATATAATAATTATATAATAAAATCTATAACAAAACAATACATAATTCCTTCGTAATTCCAATTTAATTATAATTATATAATAAATTTTATATTAAACCAAAATAAAATATAATATATAAAATATATTTCTATAATTTTATTCAATATAAACCAAATTATAACAAATAACAAAATCATCAACCCAAACTAAAATTAAATCTATAACGAAACAAATAACAACCATATAACAATATAACAAAATCTAATATACAAAATATATTCCCTTAATTCAAGCTATTCAACACAAGCCAAATTACAATTATAACGAAAATCTATAACAAACATATTTAACAAAACATATATAACAAAAAATATAAAACGAATAACTAATCTTATTATAAAAATCTATATCAAATATCCGCCGCGACTCTATTATAAACCCATCCAAAAAAATCATTACCATATATATAAATATAATATCCAAATCAATTTATTTATTATATATTATATTTACATCAAAACATAATAATATTACACACGAATTATATATATGTGTTTTAATTTGATTAAAATTGCTTATCCTAAATTATCGAGCAAAATATTCGCAATAGGGCAAGCACAACGTTTCTTATTCAACATATGTGCGAGATAAAGCATCTATGTCTCGCAATATAGCAAAGGATGTTGCCCTTGCCACTTGCGGCCAAAGAAAGCTGTTTCAAATAGCAACCAGCGTAACTGGGGCAAAGGTCTTGAAGATGCACACACATATGTACATACTATCAGGCTTCATGTTGGCGAAGCCAGCCGCGAGTACGTGTTCGAGCCTTGGTTTTGGGGTCGCGCACGCGGATGTTTATTGGCTTGAAAAAATGACAACCGGGGTTCCAAGTTCATACTAGGGTTTGTGGTAGCAGGGTCTTAGTGCCAGCGTTTGGGCACCTACCGGGCCGGTAGTGTTCCTTATCGCTGTCCCCACTGTCACATGACCTGCAAAGCTCATCCTTGTGTTTACCGGCCAAGATGTAGACTTGACATGTTTGCTTTTTTGTTGTGAAGGCGTTGGCGTTATCGACTGGGCATGAAGTTGCGGCACTCCTATTGTTTAGCCTCTCATATTGCAGCTGACCCTATAACGCTAGACCTAGTGGTCAACAAGTAGTTTTTGCTACTGACCGCATACTTGATTGAGGTTTGCCACGAAACATGTTCTTGAAATCACCAGCCCACCCAGCCATCCGCTGTAGTTGTTGCTGCGTTAGCCATCTTTTGTAGCTGTTGCCTTAGCTGCGCCTGTGAAGCGCGCAATGGCTGCAATGGCAGCGCAAGAGGCTTCTGCCCAGGGAACTGATATCCAGAAAAGCCTGAGTGAGGGGACGCCTATGTGTGTGTGTTGAATGATTTCGACATGCAGAATGACGCTAGGCAAGCCCATGGCGCCGGAGTGAATCTGCAAATGAACATTGCCGATCAGCAAATGATGCCAGAGGGAAAACCACATTCTATCCCGATAATCGCTGCAGAAGAGGACGCAGGGCAACGACCAGGAAAGCGACGGCAACCGCATCACCTTAGATGCAGATACGGGTGACCACGATATGGCTCAGGTTCCCGGGGGCGCGGCGAAGGTCGAGGATTCCATGTCATGCCTTCGTAGCGAGCGAAGCCGGTTGAAAACTGCCTTAAAGCAATGCACGAAATCGCTGCGAAACGAGGCTCGGGGCACATAAAATCTAGCCTTCTCAAAAGCTTTCGCGCGGTTATTGGTTTTTCTTTTGAGCGTGCGTCGATGTGTTGTTGTAAGCCAAGCATCGGGTATGAAGTCGCGCGGCAGGCACGACGCCGAAAGCGATTGCTTGCTCGTGCAGGCAAGTTAGGCATGACTGACCTATTGTGGCTGATGAGCAGGCAACCGATGAAGCAGTAGAATCCAGATCTCATTTTCTGAGGTGCTGACTGCGATATAAAATCGCAGAGGCGCTAGTTGAAGCCAACATGCGCTTCATGCAATGTGCTCGGAGAAGAGCGCTTTTGCTTGGGATGCTTTGCCTTGATGTGCCGCGACAGAATCGCCGCGGGCACTTCCTGTCTTTGCCGTTGATTTCAGTTAACGCCGCCTCTTGTGACCTTGAAGTGGCCACTTGAAGCGGAACATGTGCTTCCTTGCAAAAAACAGTGGCTGCGCTTCCTGAGAAGGTTTGCGTGGCCTGACAATATATCCTTGGAGCACAGATTGTCGTTGAGTTGAGGTCCGAGAAACGCTGACATCTTGCAGCGTATCAAAAGCAAGATGCAGATTGCAATGCATTCTCTTGGGTTGAAGGTTGTCCTTGAGTTGCAGATCTTGGACTAACAGATTGAGAGCTCTTTCTTGATTTTATGGGCGGCGGTGCATGCGTTTCTACCAAGTGTCCTTGCGCTTGTGCTCGACCTGAATGTGACTCCTGCTTGAGGGCCTTGCCCTTTGTGAGCCGACCTTTTGGTGGTGGTGTCTTTTTGTGTGCTCATTTGTTCCTCTGGTGGTTGTTCTCCCGCGTAGTCCATCGCACGCCTCCAAAATGCTGGTCCTCCCTGGTTAAGTTCGCGATTTTTTTGTCACCTGCGCGCCTTGGGGCGTCCCTGGTTAAGTTCGCGAAACTTGTACATCGCAGTGTGGAGCGCGTTCGGCTTCACCTTGGCCTCTGCTGAAGGGCGTCGCCCTTTGTGAGCCGACCTTTTGGTGGTGGTGTTCTTTTTGTGTGCTCATTTGTTCCTCTGGTGGCGGTTCTCCCGCGTAGTCCATCGCACGCCTCCAAAATGCTGGTCCTCCCTGGTTAAGTTCGCGATTTTGTTTGTCACCTGCGTGCGCGCCTTGGGGCGTCCCTGGTTAAGTTCGCGAAACTTGTACATCGCAGTGTGGAGCGCGTTCGGCTTCACCTTGGCCCCTTTGTGAGCCGACCTTTTGGTGGTGGTGTTCTTTTTGTGTGCTCATTTGTTCCTCTGGTGGTGGTTCTCCCGCGTAGTCCATCGCACGCCTCCAAAATGCTGGTCCTCCCTGGTTAAATTCGTCGAAGCTTGTACAGCGCGTTTGGCTTCACCTGAGTCGCGTTGTATGTGTCGATGTCAGGCATGATCCCAGGTCTTTTGGACCTATCAAATTAGCCGCACCGCCGCTTGTAATTTGAATGGCAGGAGTCTGTTGCAGGAGCGGCCGCGCAAGTCAAACATGGGGCCGCGCAAGTAAAGCGCAAGTGAAGCGCAAGTGACGCAGTGATCATTCATCATCATCATCCGCATGGTCGAAAGAATCCGGAAGATTGCTAAATTTTCGCGCAAGTCGCGCGCAAGTCGCGCGCAAGTCGTAGATGCCTTGGATCAGGAGTGGCCCATTTCTGTAGTTTGCATTTTCTTTGTTTCTGCAGATCCCAGCAATGAGTTGCAGCAGCAGCCAGCAGCAGCAGCAGCAGCAGCAGCAGCAGCAGCAGCAGCCGCAGCAGCAGCAGCCAGCAGCAGCCGCAGCAGCCAGCAGCAGCAGCCAGCAGCAGCCAGCAGCCAGCAGCAGCAGCAGCAGCAGCAGCAGCAGCAGCCAGCAGCAGCAGCCGCAGCAGCAGCAGCAGCAGCAGCAGCAGCAGCCAGCAGCAGCAGCAGCAGCAAGCAATTTGCAGCGGTGTACACACCTGAGACCTCATACACTTAAGGGGCATGTTTTTGGGGGACCTCACTCTTATGAAGACCGCCGCTTGGATTTGCAATGAAAACATCCTGGGATAAGAGTTTTAATACGTTTTTTTCCAGCTCACCTTGGCCTCTGCTTGAGGGCTTCGCCCTTTGTGAGCCGACCTTTTGGTGGTGGTGAAGAAGAAAAAGAAGAGAGAAGAAGAGGAGAGAAGAGCGTTGTTTTGGCTCTTGGTTCATCCTATAAATTGTTCCGTTCCATGACCGTCGCGATTCTGGGAATCGAAGCCTCTTTGGCCTCCCTTCCCCCCCTCCCCCCCCATACAATGCAAGGTGTCCGTAGACTGCCTGTTTGGAATCCGCTCCTTCGCTGTGCCCTTTTACTCTTTTATAATTCTCGAATACCGGATCGGAATCCGCGCTCATTTTCCTGTGTTTTTTCGAATCCGCGGCCTTACCCCGAAGTAGTTTTTACGCATCCGCTGAGAATCCGCGCGAATCCGCGCATCGTGCTTCGTCGTTGGTTCTTGTTAAGGCGCTTGCAAACGCAAGCAATAGCTGTGAATCCGCAGCAAGCCGCGCATATGTTTCAGCATCCCAGGCCCAAAGCCTCACATAATGTCTTTAGATGAGCAGGCACACGCGCAAGCGCAGCATGTTATCCACTGCATCAACATATTTGCGCGACTCCGTGCTTATTGAAGATGGTGAGAACTGAGTGCCAAGGGCTCACTTGAAGCGAACCCCTTGTATTTTTCTTTCGCCTGTTTGGGGATTGATTGACTTATAAACGGAGTTTTCGGACCCCTCCAATTCTGGGGGGGGGGGGCGCATCAAAAAAAAGACGAGCATACAAAACACCGGCCCAAAGAAGGAACGTGGCTTGCTTGATTGACCATCGGAGGCAGCAGGCCCTCACAAAGCATCCACGGCAGCTATTTGAGGTCTTGCGTAAGCTGACAGAAGCATGCGCAGGAAGATGTCGGGGCTAAAGAGCAGCAAGAGCAAGCTGTAGCTTTGCCAAAGCTTTGCAGTGCGACAGGCTGTTGGTTTTCCAACCGGCCTGAAAGCTAAAATCATTGTGCCACATGGTGCCCTCAGAAGATGTTGCAGGAGCTGATTTCTTTTTGATATGCCTTTGATGGTAGGAGAATTGGTTTTATAGGAGAACTTTTAGAAAGTTCCAATTCTTTGGGGACACATTATAAAGATAAACCCACCCCAAAAGAGAGGAAAAGACCGGACGAACGCATTCATAGCGATCCTCCTGCCATGGACGAACGCATTCATGGCGATCTAGAAGATGAATTAGACCTGGCTTTGTATCAGTTCTTTGACAGTGCTGAGACTGAGCCTTCACGGAAACGGTTGCGAATCGATTGGCTGCTTGACCAACAAGCGTTTCTTTTCGGAGTGTCCCCATATCAATCAAGCAGTTTGTAAATCCAGAATTTTTCTTGGAGATATGTTATAAAACAGTCGAATGGTTTTCGAACCATCGCGTTAACCCAAAAAGGCAAACAGCAAAACCTCAAAACCGTTCACTTATGAAGAAGTGAGAATGCGAGGAGGGAGGAGGTGGAGAAGAGGAACAGGGGAGGAAGGGAGGAGGAGAAGGAAGGAGAGAAGGAAGTGAAGGAGGGAGGAAGGGAGGAAGGGAGGAAGGGAGGGAGAGAGGAAGGGAAGAAGGGAGGAAGGGAGGGAGGGAGGGAGGGAAGGAGGGAGGGAGGAGGGGAGGGAGAGGAAGAGGGGAAGGGAGGAAGGGAGGAGGGGAGGAGGAGAGGAAGAGGGGAGGAAGGGAGGAAGGGAGGAAGGGAGGAAGGGAGGAAGGGAGGAAAGGGAGGAAGGGAGGAAGGGAGGAAGGGAGGAAGGGAGGAAGGGAGGAAGGGAGGAAGGGAGGAAGGGAGGAAGGGAGGAAGGGGGAGGGGAGGGAGGAAGGAGGGAGGGAGGGAGGGAGGGAGGGAGAGAGGAGGAAAGGAAGGAAGGAAGGAGGGAAAGGAAGGAAGGAAGGAAAGAAGGAAGGACGGGAGGAGAAGAGGAATTGGAGGATGGGAGAAGGAAGGAGGGG
>CAUJNA010003557.1:257500-277500 GCA_963377175.1 Effrenium voratum
TCACTCCGAACTCCAAGCAACTGGCTGCTTGCAACTATGTCTCCGGGGAAAGGGTTTGAAATCGCCAGCTCCCTCTCCGCTTTTTTTTCTCTCCCAATCTCGCCAAGGCGCACAATGTTCACAGCTCCGACCTCCGAAGCGTCAAGAAGGTCAACCAGCGCCGCAGCTGCAACGTTCACAGGCAAGGACTGCACCATCGCGTGCTGCTCCTGAGGCTGGCAGAAAGGACAACAGTAGACCCAAGCAGCAGAGCTGAGCGGCGCCCGTCTCGGGGAAGGACTGTGTGTGAGCAAAGCCTTGGTCCAAAAGGACTTGCAAAGAACGAGCCTCATGACATGCAACATTTCCTTCGCAACATTCATAGCTTCCAAAGAAGTTGCTGCACATCAAGGAGCTGATCAGGAGACGCATCCCAAAGTCAGTTGGGTTGCAGAAGCCTGTTCTGCTGTCCCCGGCAACCATGCCCAAGCGAGCTGTGCAGGAAGAGAGGCCTGTGACAGGTCTGCAACTTGGGTGCCATGTGAAGCGTCGTTGCCAGTCCCGAGCCTCCCTGGATTGCCCGTGCCACCAGGGCTTCCCCGACGGCTTTGGACACGGCATACCCGTGCTGGGCGTCTGCCAGCACCTCAAGCTTCGACCCAAAAAGAAGCTTCAAGCCAGTCATTCCCGGCCTCCTGAGGTGGCTCCGCCTTGCATGCCGTGGCCTCACAAGGGCATATGGCTTCTGGGCTCCGTTCATCGGCTCTCCCTGCCTGGGTCTTGTCCTTGTACGTGTCCGTCGTGGACACGAATACTAGGCGCGCGCCCGCCTGCGCTGCAAGTTGCAGCACATTCAGCGTGCCCAGCACCTGGGCACAGGGGGCGCGAAGCGGCCCGTGCGCCCAGTGCGCCACAAGGCTCCGGCATTGGCGCTCCTATGAGCGCCGTAGGTGCCTGAAAGGTCCACCATGGCCGCCACGTGCAGAATGTCCGAAACATTCGAGATCTCCAACGGCTTGGCCAGCGATCCCAGGACCACATGCAAATCATCCCACCTGAGACCCACAGAACTCCTGGGCAGCCCTGGGCCCTGGGCCCTGGGGGCTCGGCCACTCATTGTGCCAGCGCCCGATTTCCATGAGACCTTTGCTCAATCGCTGCTTCGCCGCCAGCTCCTCGGAGCAAGCATCCCAAGGCGATACTCGTATCAATAAGTCAAAAAGGCACTATTAACACGTTGCTGGCACTGGCAACGGTGTTAGTGGCGCGTACCGGCTTACGTAGCTTCCTGGTCCATGCACAAAGGCACCGGATGAAAACTCCAAGGGAGAAGCCCCTGCCATGTGGTCCATCATTCCGTCAGGGCACCGTCTCAGCTCGCACCAGGCATATCACCTCCCGCCTGCGCAATTTGGCAAATCAGAATGCCAAGTGGGACAGTGAAACCGTGCTGTCTTGCACCTCTGCTCCAGCATCTCCGCAAGGATGAAGCGACCCAGAAAGCCAGTGGCGCCTCGCCAGTCGATCGCCGGCCAAGTCCAGCCCAATTGACCCAGCCTGTAAGAAGTGTCCGGCCCTTGGCATTTGTAGAAGTCACAGCCGGCAAGTCCAGCTGCGCATCTGCAAGAGGATCCGCCTGACCAAGCCGGGCCAGTCAAGCAAAACATCGAGCCGAGCGACGCCTTGCTCAGCTCAGTCACCACTCTCCTGGGTTGAGAATGGCACCCTTAAGCAGCCCTCCCTGGGTGACCAGAAGCCGTGAGTCCAAGGACTAACTCTGGCGATGAGTTCTTGCTGATCCTTTCCAATTCCATGGGCGTTCTACATATTTGTTTCAGAGATACATATCTACATGCCTGCAGATTTGCACCGCTATGCGAAAAAGCCGTGTGGAACGTCTCAGGTTGGAAGTCGTGATGTCCTCACGGGCTCATCGGACAGCAGCAGCTGCACGGCCCTGGAGAGGGGCACGCCCAAATCCACATAGAGCTGGGCCTCAAGCTGCCGCACCGCCGATCTCAGCCAATGCTTCCAAGAAATTGCTGGCGCGGTAGGCCCAAATACACATACGGTGGATGGACGAAATCCTGCAGCACCCAAGAAAGCCTGGAATGATGACTCCCCCGCAAATATCAAATGAAATGCCAAGAAACAATGGTTTCAACAACCATGGTTTCAAGGCGGCACAGGATTTTGTCCATCTCGGTTTGGGCCGCCCCGCAATGTGGGCAGCCTTCAATGAGGTGCCACCCTGCGCGCGAAAGCTTTGGTCACCATCCAGCTGCTCCAAGGAGGTGTTGGCAGCCTCACTGGCGAGCCTGGCCACCCAAATTGAGCAAACTTTGTCTACACAAGGCCCCTGGCTGCAAAAGGGAAACCACAAGGGGGGGTTCAACAATGACTGGCTGCTTTTCTTCCGGGCTTGGCCAATTGTGAACAAACTCGCGCCTTTGAAACTCCCGGGCCAGGTCTGCGCCGTAGATCTTCAGGAGCTTCCCTCTGTCCAGCTTCCCTGCGCCAAGTGGCTAAGTGCTAAATGCAAGCAACACACGTCGAACCAGGGCCTGTGCCATTCAAGGTCCCTGCTTCTTGAGAAAAGGGCCCAGTGGCGAGCAGCACCTAAGGCACCAGCCAATGGAAAGCTAGGCAATGTGAAAACACGGGCCAATGGGCCAAGCTACAGAAGCTATGCGCTCATAGGCTTGGAGGCCATTCGCAGATGCGGCATCATTGAGCTTCTGCAGCAATGGAGCCGGCTCCTTCCCATCTGCATCCAGGACCTCAACCAGAGGTCAAAACATGCCAAATCGTGTGTCTCAACTGGTGTCCTGGTGTTGGACATCATTTCAATCGATTTTGCATTTATACCCGCCAACCATTATTAATAGGGTGTTGCAATTGAAATTCATAGCCAAATGGACGCATTTTGAAGCGCCTCAATTTTTGGCCAGGCAGCCGCGATGAGAGAGTCGTGCTGCGAGTCGCCGTGAACCCACACGTGGCGCACGCCATCTTTGCTCACAGCCGCTCTGAACAAGGTTTCCAGCGATTCGGGGAACACCCATTTGCCCATGGAGAGCTTGATAGAAGTCTTGGCACGGCCAATGACCTCAATCCTTAGACAACAGCAACCCACCCTGCATCCGTTGATGTCTTCAATTGCAAAGCTCTGGGACAATTTGACATTCCCATGCAACTTGGCACCTTTCATATTTGCGCGAGACGCTGATCCTCCTCAATTCGAACGATGTCTCCAATTTTGTAGAACCCGTCCTCGGTGAACGATGCCGCTGTTCTGGCGGTGTCCTGGTAGCTGAGCTGGCAAATTCGACAAACACCCCCCGGCTGGCAGGCCTTGTAGTAGCAGGAGAACATGGCGGCACCAGTCTTCACCACTAGCTCCCCGCAATTTGATGGCATATCTCCGTATGGCAGCAACTTGTACTCCACGGTCGGGTTCAGCTTCCGATTCACCGCGAGATTCCCGCACTCGGTGCCTCGCGCTGAAAGGCTTGCGAGGCTTGTTGGGAATGTATGCGAGACCTACGACCTCCTCGCGCCTGAAATTTGTCTGCATCTGCCGCATGGGATCAAAGAAAAGAAAACAAAGGGAAAGGGACAGCTTCCCACTGGTCCGGCAAAAGCTGCCCTGATTCGGACGGGAGGACACCTGCCTCCATACATCTCGAGAAAGGCCACCTGCTTGCCATCCTGCGTTGTGCAGGACCGAAACCACTCGCCGACGGTCTTGTCCAGCGCGCCGGCTCCGCAAATCCTAAGCCGATCTGAAACATCAACGGTCGGGAGATGTCACCTTTCAGGACATGCCTGCTATTCTGATTGTCATGTCTTCATGGCTGCCTCTTGCCCGCGCAAAGGTGAAGCATCATGTTCGGAGCTTTCGATGCTCAGCGCTGCGCAAGAGCTGACAGCGGCCGCCCAGCAAGTTCAGCGTCTTGTCCTCGCAGCGAGGCTGACAGGACTCCATGGTCCGGTCGGTCCAGTCCTGCACCAGCTGCGCGGCACTGTGCACGCGCTCGAAGAAGGCAGGCACACCCTTCAGCACCTTGGCTTTGCCAAGCCTCACACATTTCTCTCGACCGCGTGCTTTGACTGCAACCAGGGGCCAAGTCACAGTGGGCCGCACAGCGACCAGATCTCTGAAGATCTCATCCGTTGAACCGGGGCTCCGGATGCCAACGCGACCACCGTTCCAGAAGCTGGTGCAAACCTGCCAGATCGCGGGGAAACTCGGCCTACCCGGGGGAGTTCAAATATAGTGCGTGTGCATGCAAATGCACTCATATTCGCGCGCAAATGGCACGTCATGAAACAACATTCTCTCCAGTCAAGTATCCGTGTGACGATCTGTGATGTATGCCAGCGGCATGTACGAGTAGCCTCAGTAAGGCTAGAGTGCGAGAGCAGAAAAGTCTTGCGACTGTGCTAGCGCTTCTGAGAAACCAATATTCATTCCGGCGTACCTCTGAGGACTCTGCAAGTCAAGGCAGCCCCTCTGAGGACTCTGCAAGTCAAGGCAGCCCCAGCCACAAAACAAGACAGGATTCCAACACTCAAAGCTGACCCAACTCACCCTACAAGAGCATCCACGCAAGCTTGTCGCCTGACCATGTTCTTATGCCACAAGCCGTCGCTGTAGACCACTCCTCACGGAAATTGGAAGTGAATGCCTGCGGCCCTTCGGGGCTTCGGATAACCCCGCGCACTCCGCGCCTTTGGGGAGCCCCGTGGTGCCGCTGGTGTGGAGGATCGTGTGGATGGCCTCCCGGTCGCGGGCTTGGATGGGCAGCTCGGCAAAGTCCCCGAAGGAGTGGATCCTCGAAACGGAAGGCGCCAAACTCGAGGCTAAGCATCCGATGGAATGTCAACATCATATGTGTTTCAATCTAACTCATTCAGCGAAGAGCTCTGGTGGCTTGCGGCCTTCAAGTTTGTCGGGCCAAGCTTCTGGTCTACGAAATGCGCGACGACCCACTCTTCCAGCTGTTGCCTCGCAACGCTTCCCGAGCTCGGCCTCGGCTGGGCGAGAACTCGCCCTGCGCTGGCCGGGTGCATCTGACGGGCGCGTGGCAACCCCCCGAGGTCCACGTCGCCCAGCAAAGCCGGCAGCTGCCCAACGTCGACTTCCGAGCCTTCCATGCCACAACCAAAGAGAAGAAAGACCAAAACAACTTCTGAGCAAATCGCCTGTGACCTCCCGCAGCTTCAGGAGCATCTGCAGGGCACCCGATGGAAGATCCGCGGAGTCCAGAAGGATGAGCCACCTGCGCCGAAGAGGCGCCATCCATGGCCATCATGGCCCATCCGCCTGGGCCGGAGTTCCCGGAGCTTGGCGACATGCTCCGCGTCGCAGAACACGGCGCCCACTTCGCACCTCGAAAGCGCCACGCTTTGCTCCGGGGCAGCCCCTTGGCGGCGGCTTGATGCCTGCCATCCCAGCCTCTCCAGCGCCAGCTCCAGAGTGTTCACGTCCCAGGTGTCGCTCAAAGGCACAGTGCCGAAGCCGGCCCAGAGGCAGGCGAAGTCGGCTTGGAACCAGGCCTTAAGGCCCAAAGCCCCACTTGTACAGAGTCTGAGTCTGAACCAAGCAAAAGCACAAGGAACGACTTCCGTGCAAAGCCGGATTTCCACTTGCCGCCCAAAGTCCAAGCTGTTGGCCCCGCAAATGCCTTAGCCCAGCTCGGCACTTGCACGGCCGAGAAGAAGGAAGAGTATTTGTAGACTGGCCGCCGATTAGCGACCCAGGTGGCAGTGAGGCGGACAAAGCAGAGGCGATCTGGCCGGGCAAAAACTTGCGACACTCCCATCTGTGTCGCTGGCCTTTCGGGTCTCACTGAAGAACTGGCCATAGGACATCCATTTGTAGGACACTCCCGCACGTCCCCGCCAGCCCAGGCAAGGCCTGAGTCCCAACGGATTTCGCCTCGCACTCGCCTGAGCGCCCAACGGGGCCCTGTACCCCTGGGCATATCCTGCGGCATATCCTGCGGCCCGGGCCGCCTGGCGAACTTCTGAAACCTCTCCGCGAACGCCTCGGCCAAGGAGTCCTTCTCCTCCAGCTCCAGGCCTTCGGTTTGCTCCGCGTCCACCGCAGCCAAGGCCCGGGCCTCGCCGTCCACCAAGATCCGAGCCATGGCGGCCGGCGCCCTTGGGCCAGAAGGGGCAGGCAGAGGGGAGCGGCAGGCGCCAGCCATTCCAACCAGGCATCAGGTAGGCTCCGTTTCGGCCGCAGCCCCAAAATAGGGCCAGACTGGGAGCTGACTCTTTGGACCTACCACCTGTACAACTCTGTACACTGTACAATGGGGTTGGTCAAGTCTGGAAGCATAGGCATCAGCTTGTCACTTACCAACCTCGCTTTTTTGCATGAATTGGAAGAAGTCGTCCACAAACCTTGGACAGTCAAGCAAATGATTCACGTGGGCTTTGGCAACAACAAAGTGGTTGGGGAAACAAGCCAATCTAACCGCCAAGTCAACATGATCACCAATTCTCATGACAAAGTCGGAGTTCCTGTGCTTGCTGGGTGCCCGGGCTCGTCACAGCAGCCTTCCACCAGTAGCTGGTGCCATCGCGATCCACCTCTCCTGCCAGCGAAAACGGGTCTCGGATGGCCAGCCCTTCGAAAGAGAGCGGCGTGGCTGGCGGCTTGATTGGCATCGCCCCTCCTGTCCCACCAGAGCGGCTGCAGCTTCACCACGCGGCTGCCGATGCGCGTGGTACATATCCGTGCCATTCCTCCTGCGCGAGAGCGTCTTCTGCGGCAAGGGGCATTCAGCTTGGGCACCAACTTGCGTCTTGCGCATGCCAAATGAGGCATCAAAAAAGAGAGAGTGACAAGTGGCAACTTAACTGTAACTTGGCGCTCCATCCCACCCTGCCTCCTAAATCCAGGGCCATCGGCTCCCTCCGGTTGCTCCAGGCGTTGAATCGACAATCCTCCAAGTTCTGGTTCACCTTGCCAGGAAGCAAATCCATGCGCCAACCGAGGGCAAAACATGGCCGTTTGTCGATGTCCATCCACGGAAAGAAAGGTAACCAGGGCCATCTCAAACAAGGCACCAGCACTCGGGTGGCAGCCTTTTCGGCCAGGTTGGGCAGTGCACAGAAGGGGGCCACCTGCAGGCTGGTGCCCATGACCAGGACCAGATCCACGTCAGCAAAGTCTGTGGCAGCATCCTCAGCTCGGCCCTGGGGTCTCACAATGGCAAGCCCTGCTTAATTGAACTTGGTGCTTCAAGGGCATTGTCGGCGGTCCCCCATGTTGAAAAACACACATCTCATGAGACATCCACCCTATCCGTTTGCCTTTCGATTGGTTGCCGTTGGTCCAAGCCAAGATGCATAGAAGCGGTGGGGCATAGGATCGCCGTAAAGGACCACAGCGCCACGTATCGAGCCGTGGCATTCTACCACGAGCTCCCGCGGAAGCTCTAGCGAGGGATGCGTGTGGAGTCCATCCACGTTCTTCCAGGGATGGCAGGTTGGGCCAGCGAAAAAACGGGTGAACTCGTTCGAGAATCTCTCGCCCGGCGAACACAAACATACCAGAAGGGAACCACACGCGAAATCCGACCACGAAAAGCGGGCATGCTGAAAGGCCAGCGGAACTGTGTGTGTTTTGGCGCTTCTGGCGCACACCGTGCCTGCGTGTAGACCCTCCTGAGCCATCCCTGCCGATGCAGCCAGGCGCACAGCCTATGGGACTCGGTGGGCAAAGCATCCCGCTTCCAGCTTCGCAGCCAGGGACACACCTGGGCGTTTGGGGGTGGAGCTTCCAGCTTGCAACAAGCCGACCCGGCCGGCCTCAGACTCCCAAACCTCCGGATGCTTTTGCACAAACTCCCTGGAGAGCACGTACTCTGGGCTGTCCACTGCAGCCGGGAACCGGCCGCCGAACGTCTCACCTGAAGGGTGCACACCCAGACTGCACGGGGCCGGGCGCCTCGCCATAAGCCAAGCTGCGGATCTGCTCGAAGAGGCCTCCTGCGGATCGGAAGTCCGGAACGCCTGCTGCCGTGCTGACCCCTGCGCCGGTGCAAACGATCACGTTCTGGTAGCCGCCCTCTGCCTGAAGGTGCGTCTGAATACTGGACCCCTCATCATCCTCATGACATGCTCGAGCAGTATGCGCCCACTGGGTGCAGGGCCAAAGTCTGAAAGAAGTGCTCCTTGGAGATGGGCTCGTTCTGTCTTCGTGGGCTAGGGCCCTTGAGTCGACTCAAGTGCTTGCGGCCTGAAGCAAAAGGACACCTGGGCTGGCTGATGGCATGGGTGCGAGCCTTTCAGGTGCTCGTTGAGGCAGCCTTCGCTCTGCAAGTCCTCAGCTTCCCTCCCAGCTTCCCAGCTTCCAGCTTCCCTCCCAGATCCGTCTGAGCCCTGCCGTTCTCCAGTCCTTCTGGCAAAGCTCGCACCAGAACCGGCCTGCAGGTTCCGAGGCCAAGTCCGTCCTCATGCCAAGCGTCGACCCCGAAACGCCCAGGAAGCAACGTCTATGTCCAAGGAGCCCAGAGCCGTCGCACAGGGGGCAAATCTCACGCAGCAGGCTTCCTCATGAAATGACTCAAATCGGCTGGCCAAGCACATCCAGCAAAGCTGGGCAAGACACGCGAGGTCTGTGCATGCAATAGGCAATGGTTGGCTGATTTTGGCTCAATGACTGCAAATTGCAAGGTCCTGTGCCATCGCACACGGCACATGTCATTGCATGACGTGTTGAAACCACCAGCACTAAACATGCATCACATGGCAGTGGCTCAAACTATGTTGCCTTCAAACATCAGGCTGACTTGATGAAAGTACAGTCGCCCACACTAATTGGTGCTTGCAAGCCTTTCCTGTTGTCCTCTGCCACATGATTTGCACAAGATCCGAACATGCTGCTGAACGAACGGTTTGTTGGCGTTGACTCTGCTGAACTCTTGGCACTCAGTTTGCGCTCGTGACGCAGGCATGGAGATCTTTTCAATCCTTCTGCAAAGGATCTCACTGAGCAAGTTTTGAATTCATCAGATGGTGATGGGCAGAGCAAGGCATGGCTCTTCACAAACCACAGCTTCCCGTGAAAGGTGCAATGACATTGGCCAGCCCGCCCAACAGGGTGAGACGCTAGACGGTTCGTCCGCCTCTGTGAGCCAACTACTCGTAGTAGCAGCCGAAGACCATGCCTCAGGCGACTCTGGTCCACTCAGCCGGAGGCAACAGGGCAAGGGCCTACGGCAAAGAGGGATTGGTTCTCGTAGGTGTAGGAGGCCCAGTTGTCCGAGTTCACCTGGCATCCAAGACTCGGCCTTCCGCGGCTCAGACCAAGCCATGGCAGGTCCACGTCCCAGAGGCACTTGGAGGCAACCCGGATGCCCTGCCAGGTCGCCACGCCACGCCACGCTAAGTTGGAGCCGTGCCCGCCTGCGACGCTTGCTCGCCGATGACCACCTGGACGGTGGCCATTTCACCCCACAAAGCCTCAGAACGCCTCAGAAAGCCTCACCAAACAAAAAAAAACAACGAGAATCGATAAGACGATCGGAAAAACGGAGAGGTGCTTGCTTGCTCTCTCCTCCCCATTTGGGCCTGCACAATGATCTTATACCGCGGGATGTTCAGGTCCTGCTTCACGGAGGCCTGTACGAGAGCGCCGGCTCTGAAAGCGATTCGGGGCTTGACCGGGCCTTGATCTCGTTGCTCAGGTCCAGAGTCCAAGCCTTGGCGTCTTCAGCTGCGTATTCCTTGTCCTGGCAAGGACATGTCTTTACACTTTTGCAACCCGAAAAATGTCCGCCCTGATTTTTCCCCCTGGCCGAGTGTCTTGTTTTACCTTGTCCATGGGTTCGGGGCCTGAAGGTAGCCATCCATGACATTCTTGATCACTGCCGTCACCTTTGAGGGCAAGATCTTCTCATTGTCCTGGCATCGGCTTTGGGCATCGCCCTTGTTGCACCTTCAATCCTTCCAGCCATACTTATAAAGTGGGGGGCTTCTTGCTAGAAAAGGGAATCCAAGGGTTCCTGATGTTTTTCTGGGGTCTCTTTGCCTTCCCTTAAATCCCGCCTTGGGCTGCATGATGTAGGTGTTCTCCCACACATGGACTTGGTGTTGGTCTCCCATGGTCCTGCCGAACGCACCGACCAGATGGGGCCGCTCTCCTTCTCGGTCCATGCTTAGTGCTGCAAAGAGGCGCTGCAGGACTCTCTGACCAAAAGGCGTCACAAGGTGGGCACGGCAGGACCCTTTTTGAGCAAACTGCTTGCAGGCATGTCCAACTTCAACGCAAAGAGGCATTCAATTTCACACCTCGAAACCAAACTTGCTCCAAGCGCAGTTGCACCAGCCAAGTGCAATCTTCTCTCTGGCCACGCGTTCCAGAAACGTTGGCACGCGCAAGGCGCGCGAGGGTGTGAAGCCTTCTACGACCGCGGGGACTCGGGAGTCACTTCCGCTTCTTCAGGGTGCTTGGGAGCAGCTGTGTTCGCAGCTCCTGCGTGGAAAGCCAGCCCTCACAATGACACTCACAGCAGAAACGGCAAGCTCTGCCACTCATTCCAGCCGAAAGCAAAGACGCAGCACCTTCTGCAACACAAACGCACGACTGGCGCCAAACCTTTGCGACTCTCCCCTTTCCTTGCCTCAAAGCTGATGACTTCAACTTTGCCAAACAGCTTGGTGATGGCATCACCCTCACTTCCCCCGCGCAAACAGCTCTGCGAGGATCGAGCGGCCCATCTCATGGCTCCAGCTTCTCATGTGGCAACTCAGCCTCTGGCCGGACTCTGCTGCACGGAGCGGCTGGTTAGCGGCAACACCTTCCCAGGCATGCCGGGGGCCAAGCGCATCAAGGCGCTGGAAGCTGCTGGCTACATGATGCCGGCGAGAGCCAGAAGTTAAGGATAGCGGGTTGAAACGGTCGCTCGTGGGTACTGGTCTTCCCCACTTGCCGGAACAGTTCTGTTGCCGACACATGGCCCCTGGTCCCAAAAAAGAGGAAGGGGTGGGCGAGGTTCAGCTCCATTCCCAACGGAAAGTGCAGGCTCCGGCTTGGGCCTCGCCTTCTGCAGGAAGCCCTCAAGCTCTGCACGGCTCAGCCTGGCGGAGCGGGGCGGCATTGAGGTGGTTCACCTGCAAACTCCTTCGGCATATAAGCCGGCCATAGCACAACCACTTGTAGAAACTTTGGAGCCCCCCTTCCATACATTTCTTGGCGGGTTGGCACCACATCTTGCAACACCTTGGCAATCAACCAAATCATATGGAAAGGAAGCAGGGGCGAAACATGGAAGAACTGCCTGGCATCCTGTACGACCCGTCGTTTTCGGAAGCATTTGCGCGTATGAGCGTTTTGTGTTTCCGTTCGTGTGCGAGCACGGCCCGAATGAAACCCGCATTTGCTCATAACGTTGTTAAAACATCCAGCCACAAACGCGTAAAACAAGCCGCATGACCCTGTGTGTCAGCCAAAGGAGTGTGACCTAGCGGTTGTATTATGGGGTCCCAGGTTGGCATGATTGTAGCTATCGGACGAAAAGAAACAACTTCTTAGCCAATAATTTGGGGCAATGCAAGTCCTTCGGCAGATCTGGGGCTAACCCATTCGCATCGTTCCCCCATGATGACATTTCCCCAATGGTCACACCGAAGTCACGCTCTTCTTGTGCTGGACCAAGGCTGCGGCATACCGTCGCAGTCCAGATCATACCGCCGGAAGAGCTCCAAAAATCGCTCCTGAACGAAGAAGTCGCGGTTCTGGTGTTCGCTGAATGAAGCAATTAGGCAGGCTTTGACTCTATCAAATTGTACCCCAGTGACCGCCGAGGAATTCCTACCTACGGTGATAGCTGGCCATTTGTAGGGAGTTTCCGCCCCGGTGTCCGATGCAAAATGTGTGTCCCCCCTCCCCCATTTTTCGGACAAACTTCGGACATCCCAAAAGGAGTCCTCCAGGAGGTCGTGGAATACGGTCCTGGACCGCACGGAAATTCCAAGAGACCAAAGCGCAACGAAGGCTAAGAGCCCAACAGAACGCCCGCAGCAAACTCGCTGAAGCTGAGCACCCCGTCGCCGTTGATGTCCAACCTAAGGCTCGGAGACCCCTTCTCGGCTCGGCTCTCGACCCTCGGCTTCCTGAGCTTCTCGGCTTCTCGAGGGCTGAGGCCAAGGCGCTTGGAAGGCCTTGGACTGCAAGGCTTTGTCCTTGAAATTTGGCACCATGTCTGAGACTAACTTCGGTTGCGCATGAGGCAAAGCCTCCCTATCCACCAAGATCGTGCTAGAAGGAACCAATATAGGTAAATTGAGACCACACGTGTGGCCTGCAAAACATCGGACAGCACAATCATATCTACACGCGTGCGTTGGCAAAGGAAAGAACACTTCCTCGCAGGAAAACCGTCGAACCGTGGCCCGCCGTGACGCGCTGGCAAACTCACACACATCCCTCCTTGAGGCCCATATTGTTGAACATGTGCTGCATCTCCTGAACGCAACTCCCAGGGCCCCCTGACAAGCCTCCGCAAGCATCCTCCGCACCAACCAACTTTGGTCAGAGTTTCTGAGTTGAAGAGCCCATGCTGACACTTCCAACGTCCCAGCCACCTGTGCGATACATGGCCAACCCCTCCTCCAGGGAGATTCCGCCGTCCTGGTTTTCATCCAGCTTCTCGAAGACCTGCAACAAGAAGCCGAGTGACATGTAGTGCAAAGCAAACTTCTTGGTTTCAAGTCTTGCTTTAGCTGCGATGAATTCCGCTACACCTGCAACATGCTGCCACACGCTGTGCTGGTGCTCCATGTTTGTGATCGTTTGCCTTTGTCTGACAAGCTGCCTCAAGATGACAAACGCAAGCCAGCTTTCTGACTTTCTAGCGACAATTTGCCGCCCTCCAAAACAAGGCCCAAATCATGTCCTCGCGCCGTGCCTTGGCAATGCGCTCAGCACGCTCGATGGGCAGCTTGGACGCAACCTCCATGATGACAGCCTGTAGCAACGAGCGATGCATATGGAGGGCATATGCAGAAACATCAAACATGAGGGATAACAACTTGCCCTTCTTGCTGGAAAACGACTCAGTTTGTCCACTATTCATCTGGCAGAACCTGCACACCAAGCCTCAGTCACGCGTTTCCCGCTGGCTGAAGCAAACCGGTGCCGAAAATTTGCATTTGTGGCCGCAAACAGGCCCGGGCTCAGCCCGTGGGCCAGAAAAGTCCGCGCCGCCCTTGACCCGTGCTCCAAGGCAGCTGCGCAGGAAAACACCGCCGATCCCTTTGGGCGGTGTCTATTCTGTCCAAATCCCGCTCTGCTTTTTTCTGCCCACGTTAGGGCTGACAAGCTGAAGGGCTGCTCTTTGTCGCTGTTCAAATCAGCGGGGAGCAACCAGCGCCATGGCCACGGCGCGCGCCCACTTAGTCCTCCACCTTGGTGACCTGGCAGCAATCGCGTGCAAAGGCGTGGCTCTGAGCCTGCCAATGCCTGCGGCTGGTTGGCCAGGGCGACGGCAGCAATGAGCAAGTGCAGAAAGCACAGCCTCAGGGAGAACTTGTGGCGTAAAACGAAGGGCTGCGAGGTGAGAATGCGCAAGCAAACCTATATTGGGGTGATCACTTTCTGACTCCTGGCCTGACCAGCCAATTGGCAGAGGTCTCGAAGCTGTTCTTGATTTCAAGGCGCCTGGCCCGCTGACCAACATACGGCTCCCAACGGCGCGCCCAACGCGAACCGCGCCCTGGCCTAAGCACCTCATTCCCCGACTTCACCAACGCCAGGCCCCCCATGCGCGGCGCGTCAGCGGCGCTGCGGGCCAGGTCCTGGGATGCATTGAGAAGGCGATGCGTCCCTCGCTTCGCCCGCCGGCCGTAAACCCGCCCTTCGCTGCGAGCCGCGAGGTCGCGGAGCTCGGCGACGCACAAGGCCTCTATGGCATAGCCTGAGAAGCTCCATCAAAGCACCGGCGTTGAAACCGAGGCGTAAGCACCAGGCGAATGGGCGACAAGCTATGCATCATCTGCATAAACTGCACAGGTCGCTGGGTCTTGCCAATGCATCTGTCACAGACTCTCAGACTGGCCTTCCCCTGGCTGTGGCCAACCTGACCAGCTGGATCGATGACACCTGGAAGCATGCAGAATTGAACAAAGGATCGGCAATCTGCGCATGCCGGTCAAGACTTGCACCGCCCTTTAAGAAGCACAATGCTTTGGGTGCACGTATTTGTCTTGTGAACACTGTTCCCATATTGGTGGCACATTGCATCGTGGCCTGCTTGAGACAGGGGTGCCACACCAAAACACTTGCCACCATGCCTTGCCTGTCAGCATGTGAACGATCATGACCTCGGCTTGCTGCAAAACCGCCAAACGCTGCAGGGAGAGTGTTGGGCACATGCACGAGGAAACCATAAGGCCATCCAAAAAGTAAAAAAACAACTGGAGAGTGGCCAAAGACACACAATCCAACAAAAAACAAAAACCATAAGGCCACCAAAGACCCGAATTCAGACGCAGGCTTTTTTACCTTCGCCGGGGCGCTGGGCCTCCGATCGCCATGGCCCTGTCAGCGCTGGGCGCCAACGAGCCCACCGCCAGGCCCAAGGTGGAACAGGCCACCTCGGCGAAAATCCACACATGCAGTTCACATGGGTCCTTTAACCATGGGTTCCTCAACCGTATGGGGAACCAGCCATGTGGCCAAATCATATGCCTTGTGGGGCACGGCACTCCCTTCAGTTTGGGTCTCCGTGGTTTGCAGTGGGGCAAAACGAAAGCGAGCGCAAGGTTCCTGTGGCGCCCGGCCGCCACCAGCGAGAATGCTAGCACCGCCTCATCGTGCCTACAGGAAAACAGCTTATTTGCGGTGTTCTGGGCCATTTCCTGTCGACTTTTTCCTGTAACCCAACCCCTTGAGATTCAATGTCCCACAAGCATGGCATGGGAAAACGACAAAACATGTTGAGAGCCACATGCCCGTGCCCCTCGGCCCTCCTGGCGTGCAGCCCGCAGCAGCGGTGGACCAGCGTGGCAAACAGGGCAGCGGCGGCGGCATCCAACGGCAGTTCAGTGATCGCCTGTCAAAATGATGGGACCCCCACCCCAAACAAAGAAAGAGCATGGTTGGTTTCCTTTTGGCTTCCTTTCGAGGCCGACCGAAACGGGGCTACAAAGCTACAAAAACATGGAGTTGGAATGGGCCCGAAAAGAGACACACCCACATGTGCCATGGGCAAGATTGATAGTTTGTGGGCCATGGTCATGTCTTAGGAATCCTGCAAATGTGTTAACACCATAGCGTGCATGACCATCCCTACTACACCAACCCCAAGTCGAGGGGTCAGTCTTTTGTCCCGCGGCACAAATCGACAGCAACTCAGTTCAAGCTGGGAGTCACCAACATATGCGAATCGGTCTAAGATGTGGGAATGCGGCGACCAAGGGCCATGACATGCTCGCAATGTGTCCGATACAGGGACACAGCTACTTCAACAAAAGGAGCAAGAGCACCAGACTGCGGGGTACTTCTGGACCGTTTAAAACGCTGGCGCCTTGGAGAGCAAGTACACAAAGCCGGAATAGCAGCGAGACAAGCGCTCCCTCTGGATGATGGCTCGCTCCTACATGGCACGGATTGCCTATAACTGCCTATAACTGCACAACTGCCTATAGCTATAGCCGTGGGTGCAAATATGATCTGAGAAACAAGATGTGTTTGTTGTTTGATATATATATATATATATATGCGTGGGTGCCTGGCAAATTTGATCCGAGCATATTTTCCTGTAGCTGCTAAGCTTGTCTTTTGGATATCACCCCGGCGCTAGGTGCTTGCAAGAGGGGTCCTTGGCAAAGCGATCCACGGACCGCGCCATGGCAAGCATCCCCATGGCAATGACGCCAAAGGACCTTGGATAGTGAGACGAATTCAGAGGTCAGTCGCCTTCAAATCAGTAATCCGCAACTACATGGCCCCAACTAAAAAGTTCGAATCAGTAATACGTGCACCATGACACCAACAAAAAAAGGGGTCTACAAGTCGTGGGTTCCAGCGGCAAGGACATTCAAGCCATTCTAGCCATTCTGGCCGGGGAACACCAAGCAAATCCGCGCCGCCACCGAACGTGCAGTTGGCAACCCCCCGCCATCCAGCCTCCAGTGAGAGAATGCAGTGGCATTCACCAAGTCTCTAGGGGTGGATTCCCCATTCTTTTCAACCATCGTTCTTAAAAAAAACGGCTGTTTTCCCTGGGATTTGGTTGGTTTTCTGGAAAGAAGGATCCTGGAAAGAATGGGGAAGTGTCCCCTAGAAAGTCAAAACCAAACGCGTTCTTGAAATCGGGGCAAACCTTCGGAAGAATTCCTTGTCAGGGGCGTACATGCTTCCAAAGTTTCTCAACCATCCCCGAGACATCCCGGGCAAACAGTCACCAAGGCAGTGACTCTGGCGGTACCCTTTGCCCTGCCTGCCGAAGTGCAAGCTGAAGACCAATGCAACGCCGGCCGTTGCCACCAGTCGCAACACCTCCGCCCGCTTCGCCGCTTAGCTTTGCACTGGTCAAACCTCCCGGCCACAGGCCCCAACCCATGCCCCAGTGACAAATCCTGTCAGCGACTTCTCCTTTTGAGATGGGGAAATGCCCTTCCTCTGAAGGCGCCGCAACACACATCTGTTGGTACCGACGTTGTCCAAGCATCAACCAACAAATTCGAATCTGTTTGAGTGGGCGCTTTCGACGACAATTCTCTCTGGTCTGCACCGGCAAGCTGATGTTTTTATTCAAAGGGTCCCAAGAAGTTGGCCGAAGTAAGGTTGGGGCAAGCAGGCCGACGTGCTGTCTCTCTCACCCTTTTCAAAAGCGGCAGAAACTGAACCAAGTGAACGGAAAAAGAACACTTGGTGCAGCTACCTCTGAAGGGCGGGGCAAGCATTGCCCATGAAGGCACGGAGTCAGTCTGCAAAGTTGGGCCGCGCGCGTTGGTCACATGGTCGCGCATGATCTGGACCAGCGCCCTCTTCACCAACAGCAGAAGCGCTCCTTGGCCCGCCCGCCCTGGCCGGACCCGAGGGGCCGAGAACTCGGGCGCTGCAAACAAGGGGTGCCGATGCGGTGAGAACCCATGAGAACCTCACGACGTGTACCTCCGGAGGCCTTGGAACAGCAACTCTCCCGAGGCGCTGGTGCTGCTCCGGTCACGGGTGAAGCTCACCGTCCGCGGGAGGGACTTCCCTGTCCGCGCGACGTTCTCCCCAGCTTTGCCTTTCGCGCCGACCGCCGTCGGCCCTACCCATCTCAGCTGGACCAGGGTTTCCTTGAAGGATAGATCCAAAAACCGCCACAAAAGAAGTCCATTGAAGTCAGCTGGCATTTGGCGCATTTGGGTGGTTCTTTGACTGGCCCCAGCTGGCGAACCCCCGTAGGTGGGCGGTGTCTACATGGTGGTTTGACGGAACTACTTTGGGCTGAATGTGTCGCCCGGTTGCGCCAAGCAAAGTCCAGCTTTTCGATGCGCAGCCGGTCCTGGCTTGCCCCGAAACACCAAGGCCAGCACAAGCGGCCAGCCTTTCAAGCAACGTATGGGCATGGCTCGTGCAGGTAGGGGGGGGGGGGGGGAGTGAAAAATTGCAGTTTCCTTCTCAAAAGGCCCAGAAAGAGGTGCCCTAAAAAGAACACAAACCCAAACGGAACGCACGTCCGTGTCTTAGACATGCTGCAGTGAGCCACGCCTTCATGGACTGGCTTGAGCTCTCATGGTCAATGGACACCAGGTCTATGACAAACTCCGCAGGGTTTACACCTGGCAAGCGCAAGCTGCACGGCAAAACAAGCGCCACGGAAGCTTCACACGCTGAATGCAAGCCAAAGACTCCCCCACCTCCCCTTGCAAATTCAAGTTGAGCAACATGTTCCAGGCCCTGCCTGCTTCAAGGCAGCTATGGCCCAAGTTGCCTCATGCTGCACGGAACTGAGCAAACATCTACTACCTGGCAAAGCCATGTACTTCTGTTTGCAGGAAGGCATGGGCGCTTGATTGTTGCAACTTCCAATTCAGCAAAGCAGCTGAAGTAAGTTGGCAGCTCGGCCGCGGAGCCCTGGTACACCACACAGCCACCTTGCCCGTTTCGGTCTCTCAGCCAAGCTTGCAACATGCACAGCAAGAATCCGTCCAGCATGGGACCTATGATTCAACCTGCCTTCGTGCGTTTCTTTGACTTGCTGCTACTTGATACTTGGGTGTTCGGGCAAGTTGGTAAGTCGTTGGAAACTATAAGCCATAAGCCCCCTCTAAGTGGGATTAACCTGGATATGAGGAGGTTGTACACCCAGGGTTCCACTTGCTGACTACCCCAAGATGGACTTAAACCCAGGGGTTCTCCTTCCCCTAGGTCCAAAAGTGGAACCCTGTCTACACCCAGTGGCTAACACCTGCACAGGTTTCCACCCCTGAGACCCGGGTCGTGTTGCGACGGCCTGGAGCCATGACCAACACATCCTCCAGGCAGCGCCAAATAGAGGTTCGTGGCTGGTGCAGGGAGGCCACGGCCACAGAACTCCTACACTTGTCATAGAGAAAAAAGGAAGCACCACCTGACTGGAAAACAAACAGAAAAGGGCAAGCAAATGATCAGAAAACACAGAACAAGGCGCGAAAAGAGAAGAGCAAAAAGCACGAACATGCAAAGAACGGAGCTCCTGCTGGACGCGAGCTCCTTCAGAAGCTCCACAACTCGCAGCGCCTGAAACGCGTCGAGCCCTGTGGTCGGCTCATCCGCCAGGATCGCCCGCGGAAAGCGCAGCACGCTCTTCCGCTCATCTCCTGCCATCCGCCGCGAAGTCTTCATGGGCGAGAAACTTTTGCTTCAGTCGAACCGGAAAAAAAGGCAAGAAACAAAAAGCAAAGGAAGACAAGTGGCCCTCGCGGCCTGCGATGGCACAGGCAACTGCCAGTCGCCGCTGCTCGCCCTTGGTGGTGTGGTCGACACGCCTAGCGCATGGCGCATGGGCCGGCCTTTCACCATAGGCATGAACTCTATCCGGAGTAAACAAACGCATTCCGAGGCCACCCTTTCAGGCCTAACCCGGGAAACCACAACCGAAGATGTTTCCAGGGCCTCCGGTTTCGCGGCCCGCACCCCGCCTGGCCGCGGCGGCAGTCAGCCCCACCCGCTGCATCAGGCTGGCGGCCTCCCCGGTGGCCGCGGCCAAACTTTGCCCCGCCAGCTGCGAGGCGAAGCACAGCGTCTCCCGCACCGTGAGCTCCCCGAAGAAGGGGTCGTCCTCCAAAAGAAAAAAACCAGAGATAAGTTACATAAGTTACATACAGGTGCCCTGGGCCAGTGGGGGGATGAATCCTGCCGGCCCCTGGAGTGAACTTGAAGATTCGAGGGGCATGCGGCTTGCCGCACATCTGTCACGTTGAGGACCTACGCGGACCTGATTTGCCCGTCGTCTCTTGCCAGGGTCCTGCCCGACCACGGCCACTGTGCCTGCGCGACATTCCAGTAGCTCAGAATGCCCGCTTGGTGTCACAAACGCAGAGCTTCTCGCGCGAAGCTAACCAGCTCATATGAACTCAAATGCTGTCATGCTGTTCAGCCTTCAGCCGTCTAAACTTGGCAGATTCTTCTCCGGCTCAGCCCGCCTTCAGTGACGCCTACACGACCGCTGTCGCTCCAAACGCGGCCGGCCAGCCCGTAGCTCGGCGACAGCGTCCCGGCCAGCGCCGACAGCAGCGTGGATTTGCCTCGAGCCAACTGACGTGAGAAGCCAATGGCACCCTACCAGACAGCAAGGCGATTCCACTGTCACACCAAGCAGAACGAAGCGTATGAGTCATGCGCCTGGCCTGCGCCTGACGGCCCCAAGATGCCCAGCAGCCGCCCAGCACGGGCAATCCTCGCGCTTGGTCTTGCCTTCCTTGAGGCGTCTCTTTTCTGGGGTCCTAGGAACAAACTTGAAGGGAGACCAACCAGTTGAGGCGCTGCCCCAAAGACGCACCCAGTTGATCCCCTTTTCCCTCCG